>CAKAOJ020000128.1:1582500-1967500 GCA_916701645.2 Sebastolobus alascanus | reverse complement strand
TTTTTATTTTTTTTTTTTTTTTTTTTTTTTTTTATTTTTTTTTTTTTTTTTTTTTTTTTTTTTTTTTTTTTTTTTTTTTTTTTTTTTTTTTTTTTTTTTTTTTTTTTTTTTTTTTTTTTTTTTTTTTTTTTTTTTTTTTTTTTTTTTTTTTTTTTTTATTTTTTTTTTTTTTTTTTTTTTTTTTATTTTTTTTTTTTTTTTTTTTTTTTTTTTTTTTTTTTTTTTTTTTTTTTTTTTTTTTTTTTTTTTTTTTTTTTTTTTTTTTTTTTTTTTTTATTTTTTTTTTTTTTATTTTTTTTTTTTTTTATTTTTTTTTTTTTTTTTTTTTTTTTTTTTTATGGTTTCACTTTCATTTTTTTAGTTTTAGTTTAATGTGGTATTTTTTTTTTATTTTTTTTTTTTTATTTTTTATTAATATCTTTTATGGTTTCGTTTTCATTTCTTAGTTTTTAGTTTAATGTGGTATTTTTTTTTTATTTTTTTTTTTTATTTTTTATTAATATCTTTTTTAGTTTCACTTTCATTTCTTAGTTTTTAATTTAATGTGGTATTTTTTTTTTTAATTTTTTTTTTTTTAATTTTTTATTAATATCTTTTATGGTTTCACTTTCATTTCTTAGTTTTTAATTTAATGTGGTATTTTTTTTTAAATTTTTTATTAATAACTTTTATGGTTTCACTTTCATTTTTTTAGTTTTAGTTTAATGTGGTATTTTTTTTTTATTTTTTTTTTTAAATTTTTTATTAATATCTTTTATGGTTTCACTTTCATTTCTTAGTTTTAGTTTAATGTGGTATTTTTTTTTTATTTTTTTTTTTTTATTTTTTATTAATATCTTTTTTGGTTTCGTTTTCATTTCTTAGTTTTTAGTTTAATGTTGTGGTATTTTTTTTTTTTTTTTATTAATATCTTTTTTAGTTTCACTTTCATTTCTTAGTTTTTAATTTAATGTGGTATTTTTTTTTTTAATTTTTTTTTTTTTAATTTTTTATCAATAACTTTTATGGTTTCACTTTCATTTCTTAGTTTTAGTTTAATGTGGTATTTTTTTTTTATTTTTTTTTTTTTATTTTTTATTAATATATTTTATGGTTTCACTTTCATTTCTTAGTTTTAGTTTAATGTGGTATTTTTTTTTTATTTTTTTTTTTTTATTTTTTATTAATATCTTTTATGGTTTCGTTTTCATTTCTTAGTTTTTAGTTTAATGTTGTGGTATTTTTTTTTATTTTTTATTAATATCTTTTTTAGTTTCACTTTCATTTCTTAGTTTTTAATTTAATGTGGTATTTTTTTTTAAATTTTTTTTTTTTTTAAATTTTTTATTAATATCTTTTTTAGTTTCACTTTCATTTCTTAGTTTTAGTTTAATGTGGTATTTTATTTTTTTTTATTTTTTATTAATATCTTTTATGGTTTCACTTTCATTTCTAAGTTTTTAGTTTAATGTGGTATTTTTTTTTTTTTAATTTATTATTAATATCTTTTATGGTTTCACTTTCATTTCTTAGTTTTTAGTTTAATGTTGTGGTATTTTTTTTTTTTTTTTTATTAATATCTTTTATGGTTTCACTTTCATTTCTTAGCTTTTAGTTTAATGTGGTATTTAAAAAAAAAAAAAATTTAAATTTTTTATTAATATCTTTTATGGTTTCACTTTCATTTCTTAGTTTTAGTTTAATGTGGTATTTTTTTTTTATTTTTTTTTTTTTTATTAATATCTTTTTTGGTTTCACTTTCATTTCTTAGTTTTAGTTTAATGTGGTATTTAAAAAAAAAAAAAATAATAATTTTTTATCTTTTATGGTTTCGTTTTCATTTCTTAGTTTTTAGTTTAATGTTGTGGTATTTTTATTTATTTTTTTTTTTTTATTAATATCTTTTTTAGTTTCACTTACATTTCTTAGTTTTAATTTAATGTGGTATTTTTTTTTTTTTTTTTTTTTTTTTATTAATATCTTTTTTGGTTTCACTTTCATTTCTTAGTTTTTAGTTTAATGTGGTATTTAAAAAAAAAAAAAAAAATAATTTTTTATCTTTTATGGTTTCGTTTTCATTTCTTAGTTTTTAGTTAAATGTTGTGGTATTTTTTTTTTTTTTTTTTTTTTTTATTAATATCTTTTTTAGTTTCACTTACATTTCTTAGTTTTAATTTAATGTGGTATTTTTTTTTTTTTTTTTTTTTTTTATTAATATCTTTTTTGGTTTCACTTTCATTTCTTAGTTTTTAGTTTAATGTGGTATTTTTAAAAAAAAAAAAAAAAATTTATATTTTTTATTAATATCTTTTATGGTTTCACTTTCATTTCTTAGTTTTTAGTTTAATGTGGTATTTAAAAAAAAAAAAAAAAATTAATTTTTTATTAATATCTTTTATGGTTTCATTTTCATTGCTTAGTTTTAATTTAATGTGGTATTTTTTTTTTTATTTTTTATTTTTTTTTATTTTTTATTAATATCTTTTTTAGTTTCACTTTCATTTCTTAGTTTTAGTTTAATGTGGTATTTTATTTTTTTTTATTTTTTATTAATATCTTTTATGGTTTCACTTTCATTTCTTAGTTTTAGTTTAATGTGGTATTTTTTTTTTATTTTTTTTTTTTTATTTTTTATTAATATCTTTTATGGTTTCGTTTTCATTTCTTAGTTTTTAGTTTAATGTTGTGGTATTTTTTTTTATTTTTTATTAATAACTTTTATGGTTTCACTTTCATTTTTTTAGTTTTAGTTTAATGTGGTATTTTTTTTTTATTTTTTTTTTTTAATTTTTTATTAATATCTTTTATGGTTTCGTTTTCATTTCTTAGTTTTTAGTTTAATGTGGTATTTTTTTTTTATTTTTTTTTTTTATTTTTTATTAATATCTTTTTTAGTTTCACTTTCATTTCTTAGTTTTTAATTTAATGTGGTATTTTTTTTTTTAATTTTTTTTTTTTTAATTTTTTATTAATATCTTTTATGGTTTCACTTTCATTTCTTAGTTTTAGTTTAATGTGGTATTTTTTTTTTATTTTTTTTTTTTTTTTTTTTATTAATATCTTTTATGGTTTCGTTTTCATTTCTTAGTTTTTAGTTTAATGTTGTGGTATTTTTTTTTATTTTTTATTAATAACTTTTATGGTTTCACTTTCATTTTTTTAGTTTTAGTTTAATGTGGTATTTTTTTTTTATTTTTTTTTTTTATTTTTTTATTAATATCTTTTATGGTTTCGTTTTCATTTCTTAGTTTTTAGTTTAATGTGGTATTTTTTTTTTCATTTTTTTTTTTTATTTTTTATTAATATCTTTTTTAGTTTCACTTTCATTTCTTAGTTTTTAATTTAATGTGGTATTTTTTTTTTTAATTTTTTTTTTTTTAATTTTTTATTAATATCTTTTATGGTTTCACTTTCATTTCTTAGTTTTAGTTTAATGTGGTATTTTTTTTTATTTTTTTTTTTTTATTTTTTATTAATATCTTTTATGGTTTCGTTTTCATTTCTTAGTTTTTAGTTTAATGTTGTGGTATTTTTTTTTTTTTTTTATTAATATCTTTTTTAGTTTCACTTTCATTTCTTAGTTTTTAATTTAATGTGGTATTTTTTTTTAAATTTTTTATTAATAACTTTTATGGTTTCACTTTCATTTTTTTAGTTTTAGTTTAATGTGGTATTTTTTTTTTATTTTTTTTTTTTATTTTTTATTAATATCTTTTTTAGTTTCACTTTCATTTCTTAGTTTTTAATTTAATGTGGTATTTTTTTTTTTAATTTTTTTTTTTTTAATTTTTTATTAATATCTTTTATGGTTTCGTTTTCATTTCTTAGTTTTTAGTTTAATGTTGTGGTATTTTTTTTTTTTTTTTATTAATATCTTTTTTAGTTTCACTTTCATTTCTTAGTTTTTAATTTAATGTGGTATTTTTTTTTTTAATTTTTTTTTTTTTAATTTTTTATTAATATCTTTTATGGTTTCGTTTTCATTTCTTAGTTTTTAATTTAATGTTGTGGTATTTTTTTTTATTTTTTATTAATAACTTTTATGGTTTCACTTTCATTTTTTTAGTTTTAGTTTAATGTGGTATTTTTTTTTTATTTTTTTTTTTTAATTTTTTATTAATATATTTTATGGTTTCGTTTTCATTTCTTAGTTTTTAGTTTAATGTTGTGGTATTTTTTTTTTTTTTTTATTAATATCTTTTTTAGTTTCACTTTCATTTCTTAGTTTTTAATTTAATGTGGTATTTTTTTTTTTAATTTTTTTTTTTTTAATTTTTTATTAATATCTTTTATGGTTTCGTTTTCATTTCTTAGTTTTTAATTTAATGTTGTGGTATTTTTTTTTATTTTTTATTAATAACTTTTATGGTTTCACTTTCATTTTTTTAGTTTTAGTTTAATGTGGTATTTTTTTTTTATTTTTTTTTTTTAATTTTTTATTAATATCTTTTATGGTTTCGTTTTCATTTCTTAGTTTTTAGTTTAATGTGGTATTTTTTTTTTATTTTTTTTTTTTATTTTTTATTAATATCTTTTTTAGTTTCACTTTCATTTCTTAGTTTTTAATTTAATGTGGTATTTTTTTTTTTAATTTTTTTTTTTTTAATTTTTTATTAATATCTTTTATGGTTTCACTTTCATTTCTTAGTTTTAGTTTAATGTGGTATTTTTTTTTTATTTTTTTTTTTTTATTTTTTATTAATATCTTTTATGGTTTCGTTTTCATTTCTTAGTTTTTAGTTTAATGTTGTGGTATTTTTTTTTTTTTTTTATTAATATCTTTTTTAGTTTCACTTTCATTTCTTAGTTTTTAATTTAATGTGGTATTTTTTTTAAAATTTTTTATTAATAACTTTTATGGTTTCACTTTCATTTTTTTAGTTTTAGTTTAATGTGGTATTTTTTTTTTATTTTTTTTTTTTATTTTTTATTAATATCTTTTTTAGTTTCACTTTCATTTCTTAGTTTTTAATTTAATGTGGTATTTTTTTTTTTAATTTTTTTTTTTTAATTTTTTATTAATATCTTTTTTAGTTTCACTTTCATTTCTTAGTTTTTAATTTAATGTGGTATTTTTTTTTTAATTTTTTATTAATAACTTTTATGGTTTCACTTTCATTTTTTTAGTTTTAGTTTAATGTGGTATTTTTTTTTTATTTTTTTTTTTTAATTTTTTATTAATATCTTTTATGGTTTCGTTTTCATTTCTTAGTTTTTAGTTTAATGTGGTATTTTTTTTTTATTTTTTTTCTTTATTTTTTATTAATATCTTTTTTAGTTTCACTTTCATTTCTTAGTTTTTAATTTAATGTGGTATTTTTTTTTTTAATTTTTTTTTTTTAAATTTTTTATTAATATCTTTTATGGTTTCACTTTCATTTCTTAGTTTTTAGTTTAATGTGGTATTAAAAAAAAAAATATATATATATATATTTTTTATTAATATCTTTTTTGGTTTCGTTTTCATTTCTTAGTTTTTAGTTTAATGTTGTGGAATTTTGTTTTATTTTTATTTTTATTAATATCCTTTTTGGTTTCACTTTCATTTCTTAGTTTTTAGTTTAATGTGGTATTTAGAAAAAAAAAAAATATATATATTTTTTATTAATATCTTTTTTGGTTTCACTTTCATTTCTTAGTTTTAGTTTAATGTGGTATTTTTTTTTTATTTTTTTTTTTTTATTTTTTATTAATATCTTTTATGGTTTCGTTTTCATTTCTTAGTTTTTATTTTAATGTTGTGGTATTTTTTTTTTTTTTTTATTAATATCTTTTTTAGTTTCACTTTCATTTCTTAGTTTTTAATTTAATGTGGTATTTTTTTTTTTAATTTTTTTTTTTTTAATTTTTTATCAATAACTTTTATGGTTTCACTTTCATTTCTTAGTTTTAGTTTAATGTGGTATTTTTTTTTTATTTTTTTTTTTTTATTTTTTATTAATATCTTTTATGGTTTCACTTTCATTTCTTAGTTTTTAGTTTAATGTGGTATTTTTTTTTTATTATTTTTTTTTTATTTTTTATTAATATCTTTTATGGTTTCGTTTTCATTTCTTAGTTTTTAGTTTAATGTTGTGGTATTTTTTTTTATTTTTTATTAATAACTTTTTTAGTTTCACTTTCATTTCTTAGTTTTTAATTTAATGTGGTATTTTTTTTTAAATTTTTTATTAATAACTTTTATGGTTTCACTTTCATTTTTTTAGTTTTAGTTTAATGTGGTATTTTTTTTTTATTTTTTTTTTTTAATTTTTTATTAATATCTTTTATGGTTTCGTTTTCATTTCTTAGTTTTTAGTTTAATGTGGTATTTTTTTTTTATTTTTTTTTTTTATTTTTTATTAATATCTTTTTTAGTTTCACTTTCATTTCTTAGTTTTTAATTTAATGTGGTATTTTTTTTTTTATTTTTTTTTTTTTTAAATTTTTTATTAATATCTTTTTTAGTTTCACTTTCATTTCTTAGTTTTAGTTTAATGTGGTATTTTATTTTTTTTTATTTTTTATTAATATCTTTTATGGTTTCACTTTCATTTCTAAGTTTTTAGTTTAATGTGGTATTTTTTTTTTTTTAATTTATTATTAATATCTTTTATGGTTTCACTTTCATTTCTTAGTTTTTAGTTTAATGTTGTGGAATTTTATTTTATTTATTTTTTTTTTTTTTTTTATTAATATCCTTTATGGTTTCACTTTCATTTCTTAGTTTTTAGTTTAATGTGGTATTTAAAAAAAAAAAAAATTTAAATTTTTTATTAATATCTTTTATGGTTTCACTTTCATTTCTTAGTTTTAGTTTAATGTGGTATTTTTTTTTTTTTTTTTTTTTTTTTATTAATATCTTTTTTGGTTTCACTTTCATTTCTTAGTTTTAGTTTAATGTGGTATTTAAAAAAAAAAAAAAAAAAAATTTTTTATCTTTTATGGTTTCGTTTTCATTTCTTAGTTTTTAGTTTAATGTTGTGGTATTTTTATTTATTTTTTTTATTAATATCTTTTATGGTTTCATTTTCATTTCTTAGTTTTTAGTTAAATGTTGTGGTATTTTTTTTTTTTTTTTTTTTTTTTTTATTAATATATTTTTTATTTTAACTTTAATTTATTATTTTTAATTTAATGTGGTATTTTTTTTTTTTTTTTTTTTTTTTATTAATATCTTTTTTGGTTTCACTTTCATTTCTTAGTTTTTAGTTTAATGTGGTATTTTTAAAAAAAAAAAAAAAAATTTATATTTTTTATTAATATCTTTTATGGTTTCACTTTCATTTCTTAGTTTTTAGTTTAATGTGGTATTTAAAAAAAAAAAAAAAAATTAATTTTTTATTAATATCTTTTATGGTTTCATTTTCATTGCTTAGTTTTAATTTAATGTGGTATTTTTTTTTTTATTTTTTTTTATTTTTTATTAATATCTTTTTTAGTTTCACTTTCATTTCTTAGTTTTAGTTTAATGTGGTATTTTATTTTTTTTTATTTTTTATTAATATACTTTATGGTTTCACTTTCATTTCTTAGTTTTTAGTTTAATGTGGTATTTTTTTTTTATTTTTTTTTTTTTATTTTTTATTAATATCTTTTATGGTTTCGTTTTCATTTCTTAGTTTTTAGTTTAATGTTGTGGTATTTTTTTTTATTTTTTATTAATAACTTTTATGGTTTCACTTTCATTTTTTTAGTTTTAGTTTAATGTGGTATTTTTTTTTAATTTTTTTTTTTTAATTTTTTATTAATATCTTTTATGGTTTCGTTTTAATTTCTTAGTTTTTAGTTTAATGTTGTATTTTTTTTTTTTTTTTTTTTTTTTTTTTTTATTAATATCTTTTTTAGTTTCACTTTCATTTCTTAGTTTTTAATTTAATGTGGTATTTTTTTTTTTAATTTTTTTTTTTTTAATTTTTTATTAATATCTTTTATGGTTTCACTTTCATTTCTTAGTTTTAGTTTAATGTGGTATTTTTTTTTTATTTTTTTTTTTTTATTTTTTATTAATATCTTTTATGGTTTCGTTTTCATTTCTTAGTTTTTAGTTTAATGTTGTGGTATTTTTTTTTATTTTTTATTAATAACTTTTATGGTTTCACTTTCATTTTTTTAGTTTTAGTTTAATGTGGTATTTTTTTTTTATTTTTTTTTTTTAATTTTTTATTAATATCTTTTATGGTTTCGTTTTCATTTCTTAGTTTTTAGTTTAATGTGGTATTTTTTTTTTATTTTTTTTTTTTATTTTTTATTAATATCTTTTTTAGTTTCACTTTCATTTCTTAGTTTTTAATTTAATGTGGTATTTTTTTTTTTAATTTTTTTTTTTTTAATTTTTTATTAATATCTTTTATGGTTTCACTTTCATTTCTTAGTTTTAGTTTAATGTGGTATTTTTTTTTTATTTTTTTTTTTTTATTTTTTATTAATATCTTTTATGGTTTCGTTTTCATTTCTTAGTTTTTAGTTTAATGTTGTGGTATTTTTTTTTTTTTTTTATTAATATCTTTTTTAGTTTCACTTTCATTTCTTAGTTTTTAATTTAATGTGGTATTTTTTTTTAAATTTTTTATTAATAACTTTTATGGTTTCACTTTCATTTTTTTAGTTTTAGTTTAATGTGGTATTTTTTTTTTATTTTTTTTTTTTATTTTTTATTAATATCTTTTTTAGTTTCACTTTCATTTCTTAGTTTTTAATTTAATGTGGTATTTTTTTTTTTAATTTTTTTTTTTTTAATTTTTTATTAATATCTTTTTTGGTTTCGTTTTCATTTCTTAGTTTTTAGTTTAATGTTGTGGTATTTTTTTTTTTTTTTTATTTATATCTTTTTTAGTTTCACTTTCATTTCTTAGTTTTTAATTTAATGTGGTATTTTTTTTTTTAATTTTTTTTTTTTTAATTTTTTATTAATATCTTTTATGGTTTCGTTTTCATTTCTTAGTTTTTAATTTAATGTTGTGGTATTTTTTTTTATTTTTTATTAATAACTTTTATGGTTTCACTTTCATTTTTTTAGTTTTAGTTTAATGTGGTATTTTTTTTTTATTTTTTTTTTTTAATTTTTTATTAATATCTTTTATGGTTTCGTTTTCATTTCTTAGTTTTTAGTTTAATGTTGTGGTATTTTTTTTTTTTTTTTATTAATATCTTTTTTAGTTTAACTTTCATTTCTTAGTTTTTAGTTTGATGTGGTATTTTTTTTTTTATTATTATTATTTTTTTTTTTTTTTTTTTTATTAATATTTTTTTTGGTTTCGTTTTCATTTCTTAGTTTTTAATTTAATGTTGTGGTATTTTTTTTTTTTTTTTATTAATAACTTTTATGGTTTCACTTTCATTTTTTTAGTTTTAGTTTAATGTGGTATTTTTTTTTTATTTTTTTTTTTTAATTTTTTATTAATATCTTTTATGGTTTCGTTTTCATTTCTTAGTTTTTAGTTTAATGTGGTATTTTTTTTTTATTTTTTTTTTTTATTTTTTATTAATATCTTTTTTAGTTTCACTTTCATTTCTTAGTTTTTAATTTAATGTGGTATTTTTTTTTTTAATTTTTTTTTTTTTAATTTTTTATTAATATCTTTTATGGTTTCACTTTCATTTCTTAGTTTTAGTTTAATGTGGTATTTTTTTTTTATTTTTTTTTTTTTATTTTTTATTAATATCTTTTATGGTTTCGTTTTCATTTCTTAGTTTTTAGTTTAATGTTGTGGTATTTTTTTTTTTTTTTTATTAATATCTTTTTTAGTTTCACTTTCATTTCTTAGTTTTTAATTTAATGTGGTATTTTTTTTTAAATTTTTTATTAATAACTTTTATGGTTTCACTTTCATTTTTTTAGTTTTAGTTTAATGTGGTATTTTTTTTTTATTTTTTTTTTTTATTTTTTATTAATATCTTTTTTAGTTTCACTTTCATTTCTTAGTTTTTAATTTAATGTGGTATTTTTTTTTTTAATTTTTTTTTTTTTAATTTTTTATTAATATCTTTTTTAGTTTCGTTTTCATTTCTTAGTTTTTAGTTTAATGTGGTATTTTTTTTTTTAATTTTTTTTTTTTTAATTTTTTATTAATATCTTTTATGGTTTCGTTTTCATTTCTTAGTTTTTAATTTAATGTGGTATTTTTTTTTTAATTTTTTATTAATAACTTTTATGGTTTCACTTTCATTTTTTTAGTTTTAGTTTAATGTGGTATTTTTTTTTTATTTTTTTTTTTAAATTTTTTATTAATATCTTTTATGGTTTCGTTTTCATTTCTTAGTTTTTAGTTTAATGTGGTATTTTTTTTTTATTTTTTTTCTTTATTTTTTATTAATATCTTTTTTAGTTTCACTTTCATTTCTTAGTTTTTAATTTAATGTGGTATTTTTTTTTTTTTAATTTTTTATTAATATCTTTTATGGTTTCACTTTCATTTCTTAGTTTTTAATTTAATGTGGTATTTTTTTTTTTAATTTTTTTTTTTTTAATTTTTTATCAATAACTTTTATCGTTTCACTTTAATTTTTTTAGTTTTAGTTTAATGTTGTGGTATTTTTATTTTTATTTTTATTTTTTTTTTTTTATTAATATCTTTTTTAGTTTCACTTTCACTTCTTAATTTTTAATTTAATATGGTATTTTTTTTTTTTATTTTTTTTTTTTTTTATTTTTTATTAATATCTTTTATGGTTTCACTTTCATTTCTTAGTTTTTAGTTTAATGTGGTATTAAAAAAAAAAATATATATATTTTTTATTAATATCTTTTTTGGTTTCGTTTTCATTTCTTAGTTTTTAGGTTAATGTTGTGGAATTTTGTTTTATTTTTATTTTTATTAATATCCTTTTTGGTTTCACTTTCATTTCTTAGTTTTTAGTTTAATGTGGTATTTAAAAAAAAAATATATATATATTTTTTATTAATATCTTTTTTGGTTTCGTTTTCATTTCTTAATTTTTAGTTTAATGTTGTGGAATTTTATTTTATTTTTATTTATTTATTTTTTTTATTAATATCCTTTTTGGTTTCACTTTCATTTCTTAGTTTTTAGTTTAATGTTGTGGTATTTTTTTTTATTTTTTATTAATAACTTTTATGGTTTCACTTTCATTTTTTTAGTTTTAGTTTAATGTGGTATTTTTTTTTTTTTTTTTTTTTTTTATTTTTTATTAATATCTTTTATGGTTTCGCTTTCATTTCTTAGTTTTTAGTTTAATGTGGTATTTTTTTTTTATTTTTTTTTTTTATTTTTTATTAATATCTTTTTTAGTTTCATTTTCATTTCTTAGTTTTTAATTTAATGTGGTATTTTTTTTTTTAATTTTTTTTTTTTTAATTTTTTATTAATATATTTTATGGTTTCGTTTTCATTTCTTAGTTTTTAGTTTAATGTTGTGGTATTTTTTTTTTTTTTTTATTAATATCTTTTTTAGTTTCACTTTCATTTCTTAGTTTTTAATTTAATGTGGTATTTTTTTTTTTAATTTTTTTTTTTTTAATTTTTTATTAATATATTTTATGGTTTCGTTTTCATTTCTTAGTTTTTAGTTTAATGTGGTATTTTTTTTTTATTTTTTTTTTTTATTAATATCCTTTTTGGTTTCACTTTCATTTCTTAGTTTTTAGTTTAATGTGGTATTTTTTTTTTATTTTTTATTTTTTATTTTTTATTAATATCTTTTATGGTTTCGTTTTCATTTCTTAGTTTTTAGTTAAATGTTGTGGTATTTTTTTTTTTTTTTATTAATATCTTTTTTAGTTTCACTTTCATTTCTTAGTTTTTAATTTAATGTGGTATTTTTTTTTTTAATTTTTTTTTTTTAATTTTTTATCAATAACTTTTATGGTTTCACTTTAATTTTTTTAGTTTTAGTTTAATGTGGTATTTTTTTTTTTATTTTTTTTTTTAAATTTTTTATTAATATCTTTTATGGTTTCACTTTCATTTCTTAGTTTTTAGTTTAATGTTGTGGTATTTTTATTTTTATTTTTATTTTTTTTTTTTTATTAATATCTTTTTTAGTTTCACTTTCATTTCTTAATTTTTAATTTAATATGGTATTTTTTTTTTTAATTTTTTTTTTTTTTAATTTTTTATTAATATCTTTTATGGTTTCACTTTCATTTCTTAGTTTTTAGTTTAATGTTGTGGTATTTTTTTTTATTTTTTATTAATATCTTTTTTAGTTTCACTTTCATTTCTTAGTTTTTAGTTTAATGTGGTATTTAAAAAAAAAATATATATTTTTTATTAATATCTTTTTTGGTTTCGTTTTCATTTCTTAATTTTTAGTTTAATGTTGTGGAATTTTATTTTATTTTTATTTATTTATTTTTTTTATTAATATCCTTTTTGGTTTCACTTTCATTTCTTAGTTTTTAGTTTAATGTGGTATTTTTATTTTATTTTTTTTTTTTTATTTTTTATTAATATCTTTTATGGTTTCGTTTTCATTTCTTAGTTTTTAGTTTAATGTTGTGGTATTTTTTTTTATTTTTTATTAATAACTTTTATGGTTTCACTTTCATTTTTTTAGTTTTAGTTTAATGTGGTATTTTTTTTTTATTTTTTTTTTTTAATTTTTTATTAATATCTTTTATGGTTTCACTTTCATTTCTTAATTTTTAATTTAATATGGTATTTTTTTTTTTAAAATTTTTTATTAATATCTTTTATGGTTTCACTTTCATTTCTTAGTTTTTAGTTTAATGTGGTATTAAAAAAATATATATATATATATATATTTTTTATTAATATCTTTTTTGGTTTCGTTTTCATTTCTTAGTTTTTAGTTTAATGTTGTGGAATTTTTTTTTTTTTTTTTTTTTTTTATTAATATCTTTTATGGTTTCACTTTCATTTCTTAGTTTTTAGTTTAATGTGGTATTTTTTTTTTATTATTTTTTTTTTATTTTTTATTAATATCTTTTATGGTTTCGTTTTCCTTTCTTAGTTTTTAGTTTAATGTTGAGATATTTTTTTTTTTTTCTTTTATTAATATCTTTTTTAGTTTCACTTTCATTTCTTAGTTTTTAGTTTAATGTGGTATTTTTTTTTTTATTTTTTTTTTTTTTAATTTTTTATTAATATCTTTTATGGTTTCGTTTTCATTTCTTAGTTTTTAGTTTAATGTGGTATTTTTTTTTTATTTTTTTTTTTTATTAATATCCTTTATGGTTTCACTTTCATTTCTTAGTTTTTAGTTTAATGTGGTATTTTTTTTTTATTTTTTATTTTTTATTTTTTATTAATATCTTTTATGGTTTCGTTTTCATTTCTTAGTTTTTAGTTAAATGTTGTGGTATTTTTTTTTTTTTTTTATTAATATCTTTTTTAGTTTCACTTTCATTTCTTAGTTTTTAATTTAATGTGGTATTTTTTTTTTTAATTTTTTTTTTTTTAATTTTTTATCAATAACTTTTATGGTTTCACTTTAATTTTTTTAGTTTTAGTTTGATGTGGTATTTTTTTTTTTATTTTTTTTTTTAAATTTTTTATTAATATCTTTTATGGTTTCACTTTCATTTCTTAGTTTTTAGTTTAATGTTGTGGTATTTTTATTTTTATTTTTTTTTTTTTTTTTTTATTAATATCTTTTTTAGTTTCACTTTCATTTCTTAATTTTTAATTTAATATGGTATTTTTTTTTTAAATTTTTTTTTTTTTAAATTTTTTATTAATATCTTTTATGGTTTCGTTTTCATTTCTTAGTTTTAGTTTAATGTGGTATTTTTTTTTTATTTTTAATTTTTTTTATTTTTTATTATTATCTTTTATGGTTTAATTTTCATTTATTATTTTTTAGTTAAATGTTGTGGTATTTTTTTTTTTTTTTTTTTTTTTATTAATATCTTTTTTAGTTTCACTTTCATTTCTTAGTTTTTAATTTAATGTGGTATTTTTTTTTTTAATTTTTTTTTTTTTAATTTTTTATTAATATCTTTTATGGTTTCACTTTCATTTCTTAGTTTTAGTTTAATGTGGTATTTTTTTTTTATTTTTAATTTTTTTTATTTTTTATTATTATCTTTTATGGTTTCATTTTCATTTCTTAGTTTTTAGGTAAATGTTGTGGTATTTTTTTTTTTTTTTTTTTTTTTTATTAATATCTTTTTTAGTTTCACTTTCATTTCTTAGTTTTTAATTTAATGTGGTATTTTTTTTTTTAATTTTTTTTTTTTTAATTTTTTATCAATAACTTTTATGGTTTCACTTTAATTTTTTTAGTTTTAGTTTAATGTTGTGGTATTTTTATTTTTATTTTTATTTTTTTTTTTTTATTAATATCTTTTTTAGTTTCACTTTCATTTCTTAATTTTTAATTTAATATGGTATTTTTTTTTTAAATTTTTTTTTTTTTAAATTTTTTATTAATATCTTTTATGGTTTCACTTTCATTTCTTAGCTTTTAGTTTAATGTGGTATTTTTTTTTTTTTTTTTTAATTTTTTATTAATATCTTTTTTGGTTTCACTTTCATTTCTTAGTTTTTAGTTTAATGTGGTATTTTTTTTTTATTTTTTTTTTTTTTATTAATATCTTTTTTGGTTTCACTTTCATTTCTTAGTTTTTAGTTTAATGTTGTGGAATTTTATTTTATTTTATTTTTTTTATTTTTTATTAATATCCTTTATGGTTTCACTTTCATTTCTTAGTTTTTATTTTAATGTGGTATTTAAAAAAAAAAAAAAAATTAAATTTTTTATTAATATCTTTTTTGGTTTTGTTTTCATTTCTTAGTTTTTAGTTTAATGTGGTATTTAAAAAAAAAAAAATAATAATAATTTTTTATCTTTTATGGTTTCGTTTTAATTTCTTAGTTTTTAGTTTAATGTTGTGGTATTTTTATTTATTTTTTTTATTAATATCTTTTATGGTTTCATTTTCATTTCTTAGTTTTTAGTTAAATGTTGTGGTATTTTTTTTTTTTTTTTTTTTTTTTTTTTATTAATATCTTTTTTATTTTCACTTTAATTTCTTATTTTTTAATTTAATGTGGTATTTTTTTTTTATTTTTTTATTAATATCCTTTATGGTTTCACTTTCATTTCTTAGTTTTAGTTTAATGTGTTATTTAAAAAAAAAAAAAATAATTTAAATTTTTTATTAATATCTTTTATGGTTTCACTTTCATTTCTTAGTTTTTAGTTTAATGTGGTATTTAAAAAAAAAAAAAAAAATTAATTTTTTATTAATATCTTTTATGGTTTCATTTTCATTGCTTAGTTTTAATTTAATGTGGTATTTTTTTTTTTATTTTTTATTTTTTTTTATTTTTTATTAATATCTTTTTTAGTTTCACTTTCATTTCTTAGTTTTAGTTTAATGTGGTATTTTATTTTTTTTTATTTTTTATTAATATCTTTTATGGTTTCACTTTCATTTCTAAGTTTTTAGTTTAATGTGGTATTTTTTTTTTTTTAATTTATTATTAATATCTTTTATGGTTTCACTTTCATTTCTTAGTTTTTAGTTTAATGTTGTGGAATTTTATTTTATTTATTTATTTATTTTTTTTTATTAATATCCTTTATGGTTTCACTTTCATTTCTTAGTTTTTAGTTTAATGTGGTATTTAAAAAAAAAAAAAATTTAAATTTTTTATTAATATCTTTTATGGTTTCACTTTAATTTCTTAGTTTTAGTTTAATGTGGTATTTTTTTTTTATTTTTTTTTTTTTTATTAATATCTTTTTTGGTTTCACTTTCATTTCTTAGTTTTTATTTTAATGTGGTATTTAAAAAAAAAAAAAAAATTAAATTTTTTATTAATATCTTTTATGATTTCACTTTCATTTCTTAGTTTTAGTTTAATGTGGTATTTTTTTTTTTAATTTTTTTTTTTTTTTAATTTTTTATCAATAACTTTTATGGTTTCACTTTCATTTTTTTAGTTTTAGTTTAATGTGGTATTTTTTTTTTTAAATTTTTTATTAATATCTTTTATGGTTTCACTTTCATTTCTTAGTTTTTAGTTTAATGTTGTGGTATTTTTATTTTTATTTTTATTTTTTTTTTTTTATTAATATCTTTTTTAGTTTCACTTTCATTTCTTTATTTTTAATTTAATATGGTATTTTTTTTTTTAATTTTTTTTATTTTTAAATTTTTTATTAATATCTTTTATGGTTTCACTTTCATTTCTTAGTTTTTAGTTTAATGTGGTATTAAAAAAAAAAATATATATATATATATTTTTTATTAATATCTTTTTTGGTTTCGTTTTCATTTCTTAGTTTTTAGTTTAATGTTGTGGAATTTTGTTTTATTTTTATTTTTATTAATATCCTTTTTGGTTTCACTTTCATTTCTTAGTTTTTAGTTTAATGTTGTGGTATTTTTATTTTTAATTTTTTTTTTTTTAATTTTTTATCAATAACTTTTATGGTTTCACTTTAATTTTTTTAGTTTTAGTTTTATGTGGTATTTTTTTTTTTATTTTTTTTTTTAAATTTTTTATTAATATCTTTTATGGTTTCACTTTCATTTCTTAGTTTTTAGTTTAATGTGGTATTTAAAAAAAATATATATATATATATATTTTTTATTAATATCTTTTATGGTTTCGTTTTCATTTCTTAGTTTTTAGTTTAATGTTGTGGTATTTTTTTTTATTTTTTATTAATATCTTTTATGGTTTCACTTTCATTTCTTAGTTTTTAGTTTAATGTGGTATTTAAAAAAAATATATATATATATATATTTTTTATTAATATCTTTTTTGGTTTCGTTTTCATTTCTTAGTTTTTAGTTTAATGTTGTGGAATTTTATTTTTTTTATTTTTTTTTTTTATTAATATCCTTTTTGGTTTCACTTTCATTTCTTAGTTTTTAGTTTAATGTGGTATTTTTTTTTTATTTTTTATTTTTTATTTTTTATTAATATCTTTTATGGTTTCGTTTTCATTTCTTAGTTTTTAGTTAAATGTTGTGGTATTTTTTTTTTTTTTTTATTAATATCTTTTTTAGTTTCACTTTCATTTCTTAATTTTTAATTTAATATGGTATTTTTTTTTTTAATTTTTTTTTTTTTTAATTTTTTATTAATATCTTTTATGGTTTCACTTTCATTTCTTAGTTTTTAGTTTAATGTGGTATTAAAAAAAAAAATATATATATTTTTTATTAATATCTTTTTTGGTTTCGTTTTCATTTCTTAGTTTTTAGTTTAATGTTGTGGAATTTTATTTTTTTTTTTTTTTTTTTTTATTAATATCCTTTTTGGTTTCACTTTCATTTCTTAGTTTTAGTTTAATGTGGTATTTTTTTTTTATTTTTTATTTTTTATTTTTTATTAATATCTTTTATGGTTTCGTTTTCATTTCTTAGTTTTTAGTTTAATGTTGTGGTATTTTTTTTTATTTTTTATTAATATCTTTTTTAGTTTCACTTTCATTTCTTAGTTTTTAGTTTAATGTGGTATTTAAAAAAAATATATATATATATTTTTTATTAATATCTTTTTTGGTTTCGTTTTCATTTCTTAATTTTTAGTTTAATGTTGTGGAATTTTATTTTATTTTTATTTATTTATTTTTTTTATTAATATCCTTTTTGGTTTCACTTTCATTTCTTAGTTTTTAGTTTAATGTTGTGGTATTTTTTTTTATTTTTTATTAATAACTTTTATGGTTTCACTTTCATTTTTTTAGTTTTAGTTTAATGTGGTATTTTTTTTTTATTTTTTTTTTTTTATTTTTTATTAATATCTTTTATGGTTTCGTTTTCATTTCTTAGTTTTTAGTTTAATGTTGTGGTATTTTTATTTTTATTTTTATTTTTTTTTTTTTATTAATATCTTTTTTAGTTTCACTTTCATTTCTTAATTTTTAATTTAATATGGTATTTTTTTTTTTAATTTTTTTTTTTTTAAATTTTTTATTAATATCTTTTATGGTTTCACTTTCATTTCTTAGTTTTTAGTTTAATGTGGTATTAAAAAAAAAAATATATATATATATATTTTTTATTAATATCTTTTTTGGTTTCGTTTTCATTTCTTAGTTTTTAGTTTAATGTTGTGGAATTTTGTTTTATTTTTATTTTTATTAATATCCTTTTTGGTTTCACTTTCATTTCTTAGTTTTTAGTTTAATGTTGTGGTATTTTTATTTTTAATTTTTTTTATTTTTTATTATTATCTTTTATGGTTTCATTTTCATTTCTTAGTTTTTAGTTTAATGTTGTGGAATTTTGTTTTATTTTTATTTTTATTAATATCCTTTTTGGTTTCACTTTCATTTCTTAGTTTTTAGTTTAATGTTGTGGTATTTTTATTTTTAATTTTTTTTATTTTTTATTATTATCTTTTATGGTTTCGTTTTCATTTCTTAATTTTTAGTTTAATGTTGTGGAATTTTATTTTATTTTTATTTATTTATTTTTTTTATTAATATCCTTTTTGGTTTCACTTTCATTTCTTAGTTTTTAGTTTAATGTGGTATTTTTATTTTATTTTTTTTTTTTTATTTTTTATTAATATCTTTTATGGTTTCGTTTTCATTTCTTAGTTTTTAGTTTAATGTTGTGGTATTTTTTTTTATTTTTTATTAATAACTTTTATGGTTTCACTTTCATTTTTTTAGTTTTAGTTTAATGTGGTATTTTTTTTTTATTTTTTTTTTTTTATTTTTTATTAATATCTTTTATGGTTTCGTTTTCATTTCTTAGTTTTAGTTTAATGTGGTATTTTTTTTTTATTTTTAATTTTTTTTATTTTTTATTATTATCTTTTATGGTTTCATTTTCATTTCTTAGTTTTTAGTTAAATGTTGTGGTATTTTTTTTTTTTTTTTTTTTTTTATTAATATCTTTTTTAGTTTCACTTTCATTTCTTAGTTTTTAATTTAATGTGGTATTTTTTTTTTTAATTTTTTTTTTTTTAATTTTTTATCAATAACTTTTATGGTTTCACTTTAATTTTTTTAGTTTTAGTTTAATGTTGTGGTATTTTTATTTTTATTTTTATTTTTTTTTTTTTATTAATATCTTTTTTAGATTCACTTTCATTTCTTAATTTTTAATTTAATATGGTATTTTTTTTTTAAATTTTTTTTTTTTTAAATTTTTTATTAATATCTTTTATGGTTTCACTTTCATTTCTTAGTTTTTAGTTTAATGTGGTATTAAAAAAATATATATATATATATATATTTTTTATTAATATCTTTTTTGGTTTCGTTTTCATTTCTTAGTTTTTAGTTTAATGTTGTGGAATTTTGTTTTATTTTTATTTTTATTAATATCCTTTTTGGTTTCACTTTCATTTCTTAGTTTTAGTTTAATGTGGTATTTTTTTTTTTATTTTTTATTTTTTTATTTTTTATTAATATCTTTTATGGTTTCACTTTCATTTCTTAGCTTTTAGTTTAATGTGGTATTTTTTTTTTTTTTTTTTAATTTTTTATTAATATCTTTTTTGGTTTCACTTTCATTTCTTAGTTTTTAGTTTAATGTGGTATTTAAAAAAAAAAAAAAAATATATATTTTTTATTAATATCTTTTTTGGTTTCACTTTCATTTCTTAGTTTTTAGTTTAATGTGGTATTTTTTTTTTATTTTTTATTTTTTATTTTTTATTAATATCTTTTATGGTTTCGTTTTCATTTCTTAGTTTTTAGTTTAATGTTGTGGTATTTTTTTTTTTTTTTTATTAATATCTTTTTTAGTTTCACTTTCATTTCTTAGTTTTTAATTTAATGTGGTATTTTTTTTTAATTTTTTTATTAATATCCTTTATGGTTTCACTTTCATTTCTTAGTTTTAGTTTAATGTGGTATTTTTTTTTTTATTTTTTATTTTTTAATTTTTTATTAATATCTTTTTTAGTTTCACTTTCATTTCTTAGTTTTTAATTTAATGTGGTATTTTTTTTTTATTTTTTTATTAATATCCTTTATGGTTTCACTTTCATTTCTTAGTTTTAGTTTAATGTGGTATTTTTTTTTTTATTTTTTATTTTTTTATTTTTTATTAATATCTTTTATGGTTTCACTTTCATTTCTTAGCTTTTAGTTTAATGTGGTATTTTTTTTTTTTTTTTTTAATTTTTTATTAATATCTTTTTTGGTTTCACTTTCATTTCTTAGTTTTTAGTTTAATGTGGTATTTAAAAAAAAAAAAAAAATATATATTTTTTATTAATATCTTTTTTGGTTTCACTTTCATTTCTTAGTTTTTAGTTTAATGTGGTATTAAAAAAAAATATATATATATATATATTTTTTATTAATATCTTTTTTGGTTTCGTTTTCATTTCTTCGTTTTTAGTTTAATGTTGTGGAATTTTGTTTTATTTTTATTTTTATTAATATCCTTTTTGGTTTCACTTTCATTTCTTAGTTTTTAGTTTAATGTTGTGGTATTTTTATTTTTAATTTTTTTTATTTTTTATTATTATCTTTTATGGTTTCATTTTCATTTCTTAGTTTTTAGTTAAATGTTGTGGTATTTTTTTTTATTTTTTATTAATATCTTTTTTAGTTTCACTTTCATTTCTTAGTTTTTAATTTAATGTGGTATTTTTTTTTTAATTTTTTATTAATATCCTTTATGGTTTCACTTTCATTTCTTAGTTTTAGTTTAATGTGGTATTTTTTTTTTTATTTATTTTTTTTTATTTTTTATTAATATCTTTTATGGTTTCACTTTCATTTCTTAGCTTTTAGTTTAATGTGGTATTTTTTTTTTTTTTTTTTAATTTTTTATTAATATCTTTTTTGGTTTCACTTTCATTTCTTAGTTTTTAGTTTAATGTGGTATTTAAAAAAAAAAAAAATATATATATTTTTTATTAATATCTTTTTTGGTTTCACTTTCATTTCTTAGTTTTTAGTTTAATGTGGTATTTTTTTTTTTTTTTTTATTTTTTATTAATATCTTTTATGGTTTCGTTTTCATTTCTTAGTTTTTAGTTTAATGTTGTGGTATTTTTTTTTATTTTTTATTAATATCTTTTTTAGTTTCACTTTCATTTCTTAGTTTTTAATTTAATGTGGTATTTTTTTTTAATTTTTTTATTAATATCCTTTATGGTTTCACTTTCATTTCTTAGTTTTAGTTTAATGTGGTATTTTTTTTTTTATTTTTTATTTTTTTATTTTTTATTAATATCTTTTATGGTTTCACTTTCATTTCTTAGCTTTTAGTTTAATGTGGTATTTTTTTTTTTTTTTTTTAATTTTTTATTAATATCTTTTTTGGTTTCACTTTCATTTCTTAGTTTTTAGTTTAATGTGGTATTTAAAAAAAAAAAAAAATATATATATTTTTTATTAATATCTTTTTTGGTTTCACTTTTATTTCTTAGCTTTTAGTTTAATGTGGTATTTTTTTAAAAAAAAAAAATTTTTAAATTTTTTATTAATATATTTTATGGTTTTGTTTTCATTTCTTAGTTTTTCGTTAAATGTTGTGGTATTTTTTTATTTTTTTTTAAAATTTTTTATTAATATCTTTTTTGATATCACTTTCATTTCTTAGTTTTTAGTTTAATGTTGTGGTATTTTTTTTTTTTATTATTATTTTTTATTAATATCTTTTTTATGGTTTCATTTTCATTTCTTAGTTTTTAGTTAAATGTTGTGGTATTTTTTTATTTTTTTTTTAAATTTTTTATTAATATCTTTTTTTGATTTCACTTTCATTTCTTAGTTTTTAGTTTAATTTGGTATTTAAAAAAAAAAAAAAAAAAAAAATTTTATTAATATCTTTTATGGTTTCAATTTCATTTCTTAGTTTTTAGTTTAATGAGGTATTTTATTTTTTTAATTTTTTATTAATATCTTTTATGGTTTCACTTTCATTTTCTTAGTTTTTAGTTTAATGTGGTATTTAAAAAAAAAAAAAAAAAAAAATATTTTTTATTAATATCTTTTTTGGTTTCACTTTTATTTCTTAGCTTTTAGTTTAATGTGTTATTTTTTTTTAATTTTTTTTTTTTTTAATTTTTTATTAATATCTTTAAGGTTTTGTTTTCATTCCTTAGTTTTTAGTTTAATGTTGTGGTATTTTTTTTTTTTTTTATTATTTTTTATTAATATCTTTTATGGTTTCATTTTCATTTCTTAGTTTTTAGTTAAATGTTGTGGTATTTTTTTTTTTTTATTAATATCTTTTATGGTTTCACTTTCATTTCTTAGTTTTTAGTTTAATGTGGTATTTTATTTTTATTTTTTTATTTTTAGGACAAACTATATTTTGACTTTCTTTTAAAACTTTTTTTATAAAATATTTTTGATGTTGAGCGACAGTTTTTGGTACTGAAGCAATTGTAGTTTTGGGATATATGGACACTGTCTTCTTTTCTATGGTGAAAAGGGCAGAATGGCTTCATCAGCCTGCAGTGTGATGAGAAGCTGAAGGTATTTAACATGTTTGACACTGATTCAGCCAAGTTTTTTTTTTCTTTTTGAGATAGTGTGTATGTGAATCAGATATTTTTTAGCAACAAACAGAAGCAGAATAGCAGCATTGCACCTTATCTTAGCATGAAGGCAGCAACGGTCACATCTACAGGTGAATAAGTCTCATTTAAGAGGAGTGTTTTTCCTGCAGATTACTCTTTTCCTTAAAATTCATGAATATGTAAATCACCCAGGGAATTTTTCTTCCCCAAACAACAATTAATTTATCAGATAACTGGCTTCCTTTGACATATTTTAATCTGAACAAAAGAAAAGGCATTAAGTTGGCTTTTCTTGCTTGAAGAATAACATGATTTCTTTTGTAGAATTTATTTCAAGTAACTCCCTAATTGGCTCTATTTAACAATATAATTATTTAACCACTTATAATAAATAATATCTTAGCCATATCAAGGTAGGAGGTATTATTTTCTCTGGACTTTTAATCAATATTAGTAATTTACATAAGTGATACATAGTCTAATTTGCTAAAAACACATTTGTTACCACAGAAAAAAAAAATTTTAAATGAAAAAAAACATTTTCTTTCTTTATATGACAGGACACTGTTTTAAGTATCTACTCATGATAAGGCTTTTTAAATTAAAAGAGAACTGAGCACAATTTGGGCAAAAAAAATATAGTGGCCCTAAATTTCAAAACAGCAACTCAAATTTTTCAAACAAAAATAATAAAACTAGAAAACTATAAAAATAGAAAACCAAGAAACAGAACCACATTTAAGAACACACACTAGTAAAGTTATTTACTTATTTTTTTATTCTTAAACGTGATTGGATGTCAATGATGTCACTCTCAGGTAACAAGAGGAGAGAGGAAGTACCATGAAGCAATATCTTTATACCTATATTTTTTTTGTATATTCGACTATACTTATTATAGAATGAAACAGCACTGTCTCTCTGAAAAAGTTATTCTATTCTATGACCCTTATTCACCCTTACTTTAGATACTTTTACTACAGTTAATACAAAACGCTGCTGCCAGGCTTTTAAGTCGTAATAAGAGAAGCGACCGCATCACACCGATCCTCGCTGCCCTTCACTGGTTAACTGTGAGTTTTAGAATTGATTTTAAGATTTTACTGCTTGTTTTTAAAGCCTTGAATGGTCTGGCTCCTGCCTATATCTGTGATTTGTTTGACTCCCTATGAGCCTGATCGATGCTTGAGATCCTCTGGCAGGGCCCGACTAACAGGTCCAAAATCCAAACTTGTCAATAAAGGTGACCAACCGGGCTTTTGTCCGGGCCCCTCAGCTGTGGAACTCCCTACCTGAGGATCTCACTCAGTATCTTCCTTTAAATCTCTTCTTGAGACTCACTTTTATATTATGGCTTTTTCTTAACTGATGGTGCACTGTTGTAACTATTTATGTGATTTTATTTTGGTTAGATTTTAAGTTCTGAGTGTTAATTCTTTTTATCATGCTTTTATTGGAAAGCACTTTGTAACCTTGTTTTGAAAGGTGCAATATAAATAAAATTTTCATTATTATTATTATTACTTTCAGACATTAATGATGGCAGCCATGCCACTAAGGTAGGCATGATGGGCAAAGGGACTCACTAACCCACCATCCTTCAAAATAGTCCTTTTCAAATTTGTTAGACTTTTGTTAATTTTCAACTACAATTTGCTGTTCTTTTGTTCAAATGTTAATTTTCAAGAAACAATAAAAAAAAAAAAAAAAGTGTATTTTCCTTTTAATAAAAGCATTGGGGTCACAGTGATGTTTGATGAGGAAGCAGTGCAGTCAGATGGAGAACATCAGAAAAAGGAAATTATTTTGTTGTGACTTGAAACCTCCATTAGAAATACCCATTTTTATTCTATTTTCAATTTTTATTCTTATTAATTGTTTAGCCGTGAAATGGTTTATCTAAGCCAGATAGCATATTACAGTGCATGCACTTCATGAGTTGAAGTAAATCCAGGTTGAAGATCATGATTGCTACGGCCATCCAACAGCAGATATTTTTGACCAGTCTGCTCACAAACTGCTTCTCCCGCTCTCGAGGCAGTTGACAACTTAGCACGTTATCCACTAATTGTCAGATACTTCTACTACTTTTTTTTATTGAACTCTGCAGAAACACAGCTTTTTGATATTCTGCTTAAAAGGCAATGGCCCATATTTAACAGAGGGCACTGTGCCAGATCTGATGGTTCTTATTTTTCACCAGATGTCACCTCACAATAAGGTATCACCTCGGAAACAAGCTGTGAGGGAAGGAAATGGTCTCAAACACCAGTTTCATTTTGGTTCCTCATGTGTTCTACTTTAGTGCCCATTTCCAGCAAAAAAAAAAAAGGCTTTCATATTTTTGAGACTTCTGCACAGTGGTAGTTTTGACTCATTAGTTCCCATACAGCTGATAGGATATTTGATAATTTGCCAACAAATGAAATGCAAGTTTTTGTCTATTTCTAATGCAGTTTGTTTTCAGGTTATCCAGCATCAGTATCTACTGTACAAATTAGCCCTGGAGGTCTGCGTCCACGCTTTCTAGGATGCTTTCTTTCTTGCTCGGTCTTTCTCCCTCACTCCTTAAAGACGTACTCTTTCTCCACCAGTGACTCAGTCTTTGTTACCGTCTCCACCCGTCATTCTCTTTCTCACACACATTCACAACCTCTCTCTCTCCCTCTTTTCTTCTCATTTTCCACACCATCTCTCCCATCCTCTCCCTCTCTCTCTGTATGTGTCAATCAGTGAGAAGAGCAGACCAGACACACGGCCGTCCTCAGAGGGTCACACAGAGCGGTCACTGCCAGCAGGGCCTGTTGACAGCTTTCCGCTCGTTATCCAGAGCCGATACTGGAGACAAATTAGATCCCTGCAGTGGGGGGAGTTGGTCGGAGGCTCCAGGTGTGACTGCGCAGACAGTGTGGGTGGTCATCAAATCTGTAACCCTACTGCCAGACAGAACGGTGATATTGGACGATTCTACAAAACCAACGATCTTCACCGAATCTTAAAGGTGTGTTAGATTTTTCGGTTGGTGTTGGTAAACACACAGCATTCAAAGTTGGCCGTCCTCTACGGCTCAACGAGCCAAGAGAGGGCGAGAGAAAGCAGCGATGATTGAGCAAGCTAGAGTGAATGAAGCGAGGGAGCGGCGTTAGTGAGAACGAAGCAGTGAATCAGAGAAATAAAACGTAATTTTCTGATTGTTTCACAGGCGTTAAGTTCTAAAGCACGAATAAACATGACCACACCTCCGCACAACCACGTGGGAAGGTGCCGCGTTGCCGGATTTTGAATGAATGCAGCCGAAGGGCACGCTTCATCCTGTCCTCTCTGCTCAGTGAGTATGCCTCGGCACACCGATAGCAGCACACAGCAGAGGAGAGAGGAGCAGAGGAAAAACCGAAGCATTAACATAAAAACAACCCGTTCTCATCCATCAAATATGGCTGCTTTGTATCTGACAGAGCTAGAGGGGGACTTGTGCCTCGGTATCAGACGCCGTGGGGAATGACAAAATGGCTGTAAAAACACATTCTTGAAAATAACTACTGTCTAAACAAAGCCCTTTGCTTTCGCACTGTGTTTTTTTGATTGTTTATTTTTTAACGTGGGACAAAAGTACATTCCTGAAGCCTTTTTACTTGAACCCTGTAATGGAGTTTACCTTAAGGGCTATTGATTATTCATTAGTTAACCATCAATCGCAGGTATTGTCTAAAATATGCATCCCTATCACCGTTACTGATATAGTCTAATAAAAGGTATAGTGCACATGGTTAGATTGCAGTATGCATGCATCTTCTCTTCTTTGGGATGGTTAAGATGTTCAAGGATGAAAATGCAAAATACCTTAAGTAATTAAATGGCTGAAGCTGGGCATTTGTGCTCTATTTTAATAAAATACTGGGGGATTTATTGAGGGAGGTGCAAGAAAAACATCACTTTGATATTTCACAAAAACAAATTAAACTTGAAACAGTCTTCTGCAATGAATTTGGCATTAAAAGCTTCACAGCTTTTAATTTGGTTTTGATTACATTTTTCTTACAGGAAGACTAGATAAATCAAATGCTATAATCTCTTAATAATAGCCAACATTAAACATCGCAGTACAAATTCTTATTTATGGACTTTGGTAAGGTGTTAAATTTTCTTATGTATCTAAAGTTTTAAAGTGGTTTTATTGACAATGAGGCAAACAAGCACTGTCATCTTGCTTCCATGTCAAACAGTCTTTTATCATATCAAAAACTAGATGATAAGCTTGACAATTTTTGAGTAACATCGGGATGCAGATTCAGCAACAGCTCACAAAATATGAGGGTCAAAGGGTCAAACTCTAGTGAGTCGTTCCTTGGTAACAAGATGTTTCTGTATGATTCAAAGTAAAACGCTGAGAGTGATCCATGGGTGCTGCTGCCCATCAAAGTTGTTAGGATGTCATACTGTGAATCTCTGCCTTTACCTTTGATTTACCTGCCCTTCTTTCTTACAACCAAGCTTGTTTTGACAGCACTTAACACCCTTGTAGCTGCCCTGAAGTACCTGAGGAAAACATTTCTCTTCCCAGAAGGAGGACATAGCGCTATCCAATAAGGAATGGAACGACTTGAGGAGAGAAAACAGGACAGAGAGCAATGGGTGCACCATTAAGAAATAGCCCCTAAACTACATCTGACAATAGCCAAGATTGCACTTGAACCCAATTCATCGAGGTAAAGTGGCCATTTGAGGAGGTGTGGTGGGGAATTGGTGTTCCTGGATTGAGATAGAGGAATGCAGAGAGTGTTAGTTGTTTCTGTATCCATACGTCACTGCTGTTCACTGCTACACACTAACGCTGTAGCTTAGAGTCATAGCACACTAACACCCAAATAGTAATACATGCAGACTTGTGTGCATAAGCATGTGCATAGAAGGGATGTGTGAAGAGAGGTCAGGTAGCACAAGTGTATAGCTATATACTTAATCTCATGTTTACTTCCTGAAGCCTGCTGGCGGGTATGACAAAATGAAACAGGGTTATGCACAAATTCAGAACTCAGCATTTCTCTATCAAACATTACATAGTTATATACATATTTACATACATATTTCATATACATATTTTCTCCAATACAAATGGCAATGTTTACACCTGTCATTCCAATGCATCTAATGTGTGCCAGATCATGGCTGAGTATGAAACGGAAACCTGAACCCAGCCAGTACCTGCATCCTTTACACTTGTTGGAGTGAGTGAAACTTAGGAAACATAATGAGAGTGTGTTTCCTTCCTTGCAAAATACCTAATATATCCCTCTATTTCCTTTATATTATCACAGGCATTTTAATGTAAACAACACTAAGAGTTTACAGCCATGCTGGCGGCTCTGTGTCACAACAGCGTATTCAGTTGTGTTTTTTTTTTTCATGGCATCTCTATTAAGCTTTATGGCAATTCTCCACCTGTCCACCAGATGCCCTTAGACTTTCCTCAACCGATCAACAATGTTGCTTCATGCCTTTGCTTTCCAGCCCCTCTACCTTGTAGCCCTTTCCCTGCTGCTTCATACTCATCTGTCGGACTCTGTGAGGCTGTACCTTGGTGCAGTGATGCTTTAAGCTGAATGCTAACATCAGCATGCTAAAATGACATTGCTAACATGCTGATGTTAAGTAAGTGTAATGTGCACCATGTTAATCGCCTTAGTTTAGAGTGTTAGCATGCTAACATTTGCTAATCTGCACTATTTACAATTCATCCTCAGGGAACCATGAATATCTGCAAAATGATGTGCCATCCTTTTAGATGAAGATGTTGAGATTTTGATAGGGATGCACCGCAAACACCGACATTCACTAACGTTAAGCACACAACCTACGCACTGAGATATTCCATGAAGGAGTTAGCTACTTGTATAACACATTTTTGTTTAAAAAACATCTTAATAATGCATAATTCTCCGATGCTTTCCCCGGAGTAATCTCAGGCCCGCGGGCTTGCAATATACTGGCGGAATCCCTGTATTCAACATAACTGAATATCCTTCCATTATCGTGGCCAATCAATATCGTGTCTAACAATAATCCCGTTATATCACCCAAGCCTATAGACAAGCATACTGACATGCCAACTCTAGAGCCACATAGCTACCATCGCAAAAATGATCACTTAATCTCTCAAGTGTGCGTTTTTGATTACACATCAAATAATAAACTAATATTAAAATGGATTTGTGTGCGTGTCTGTGTGACTACTTCTGACTAATTGCAGAATGCTGCTTTAAGTCTATATGCTCATTCATGCATTTGCATTTGCAAGCACACAAATTGCTGCCATGACATAAGCGTCGCCACATTTTTTGCTCTGTTTGAGTGCATTCCCTCTTCTTTCAGAGGCTCTGAGGCATAACAAAGACCACTGGAGCTGGTATATTGGCAATCACACAAATCTGCCTTCACCTCAATATTTAATGAGCTGAGCAAATTAGCCATACAAAGCAATCTATTGAGCCTTTCCTCCCCACTTTGATGATACACACGCAGAGAAAAGCACCTCACAGAAAGCTTATTACAGCTGAGCCAACACTTCTAATACTTGTGAGAAGTATCTTGTACACACAAATATGGAGACCCTCATGCACACACACAGACACACAAATAGGCCAGATTTACTGCACAAAACACACATTGCATTACACCATACATTATGCAGCAACACCCTGTCATCAAATACATTAACAAACTACCACAGAAACTCAAAACATTGACTCAATAACCAACCTAGCACTCGTATTTTCAGCTGTGTGGAATAGAGACATTTAAAGAGATAATGATAATGGCTCCTTCAGTCAATCAAATAACACAAACCCTGATCAGTGATCCGTGTGTGATGATGGAGCTTTGTGTTTCTTGACTGTTAATTAAAATGTAGCCTGAACCTTGACAAGCCTCTGAGTCAGAGAGTAAGTTAATTAGCTTGTTAAAAACCTGGTTAAGGGAACATTTAATGGTGCAATACACAGTGAGAGGAAATGGGATTGTGTTATGTTTGAGGTTTGTTCGACAAACTGTGGCCATCACATATAGTAGGTGCTGAATATAAACTACCAAAGGGTTTTCAGATATCTTGCTCAAAAAGTGTTGGCCTGGCCGACCCGTTCTTAAACCCCGAAAAATGTTTCCTAAATCGGTTTATTCAGTAAAACTGTCATAGATAGCCGACTGAACCACATGAACAATGTCAAAAGGTATGCTCTTAAATTTACGATTGAGCTCCCCGTAGAATAAATCTAATATTTAGCACAATTTAATCGAGGGGTTCCCAACCTTTTGTAACTCGAGGCCCACTTCTGATTATTAAAAAATTTCCAAGGACATCCTTCCCAAATAAATAACAAACTGGGCTATAAATATGTGTTATGCCACTGTCAGGTTTAATGACGCACATACATATTCAGCTTACCATCACCAATCACTGCCTGCCTTTATGACCCTGAATACGTTCATATTCAGGTTCATATTTCCTCACCACACACTTTGGAGCTTTTACTGGTGAAGGGTTGTCTCCAACATCACTTTTTCGTTTCAAAAACTAGGGCTGTCGAAGGTAACAAAATAATAACGCATTAACGCAAATTCGTTTTAACGCCACTAATTTATTTAACGCATTAACGCAACTTGGGCTCAATTTTAAAGCTATAGTAAAGATACTGCTATCATATGAAAGTAGAGTACCCAAGGAATTAGGGATGTCACGATTGTGACGATTGTGGTTGAGAACAGCTGATTTAATCTACCTATGAAATCAGAAAAAAAGCCTTTATGATAATGACATTCACTGGATAGGAGAACTGAAATAAACCTTAATGGACAAGTTTTTAAAGTTTTCCTGAAAACTAAGGTGACAGGAAAAAAAAGGTCTTACCGATTCATGTACCATAAGCTGTCTATGGTGTTATCCCCATACTGTTCTGTTGTACTGTTGTGTTTATGCAACAATGCGAATGACTGTGTGTCTAAGTAAGACATGGAGGTCTGGCAGAGAAATCCCTCTGTTTAAATGCTATATCCCTGTCTAAACAACTACTCCATTTCAGCCTGCAGTGTAATCCCTGCACTCACTCAGCTAAAGCTAATTCACGATGCTCAGGGGGTTTCTCTCCTCCTCCACCACCCATACTCTCGCTCTCACTCACCGTTAATGGCATTATTGAGTCCTCATTTAACTAGATCTTCTCTTTTATTTCAACAAAGAAAGAAAGAAAGGATAGATAGATAGATAGATAGATAGATAGATAGATAGATAGATAGATTGATAGATGGATAGATTGATGGATGGATGTTAGGGGACCTTCATCATCATGTTTACAGTAATAAACACGTAATAAAGGTTAAGGAAAGATGTGGTTAGGGATGCACCGATCAGAATTTTTCCGTCCCGATACCGAGTCAATCCGTTCCCAGTGTTTAATTAATAAGCTGTATGCCTCACTGTGTGGAGGTGACTGGGATCATTCTTTTATGTGTAAGGCAACATCAGGCTTGACTTAAAAAAATGTTTTCCTTAGTTTGTAAAACAAATGGTAACAAATAAATATATAGATAACATAACAGAAATTCACTGAATTTGCATTTATTATTAAAATAATAACCAACAACTTGGCAAAAAAAACTTAAAAATTAACAAAAGTCAAAACTAAAACAGGAATTAAAAATTCTGTATATAATGTAAATAGTATATAAACATAGAATTGAATCGAATAGATCGGCCAAATTCTCACCGACATCCGATCCAGCTATTTGAGTCAGTATTGGCCTGATATCCGATCCGGTATCGGTATCGCTGCATCCCTAATCGTGGTAATGGTTAAAAGAAACCAACATCAGCTGAAATGGGAAACGAACAGCAGTCTCGCACGTTTAAGTCCAATGTTATGTTGACTCATCCATTCACCACAACCTCCTCCCTGTGCAGACTTTGTTGCTCAATAACAACATCACCTGACTCCTTTGCTCCCATCATAATCAATATGGCTGCTAGAGGGCCTTGACACGTTGTTTTTGTTTGCACAGTCTACTTTTCTAACCACAAGTGTCAATATGTTGAATTGAGAGGGAATAAGTCTTATTGTCTCAGAACAATAAGAACAAAAACTTGTACCTTGATAACTGGTGATTACAATCATGAAACTCCTGAGACGTGTTGATTTGCACTGGAAACAAATATAATCATCTCACTCTTCTCTCTCTGTCATATCTTTTGAAAAAAAAAAAAAAGGTTGTGATGCTTGCGGTTTGTGCCCACCACCATCCCTCACCCTTCCCCCGGGGGTTTGATGGACCACGGTGCTTTGGTTCAACTCCAAGGCTGAAAGAGACTCTCACTCCGCCCCTCGATGGAGCATTGAATGTAGACACATTTGCATCCTCAGCTACCTTTGAAAAAAAATTACACATATTTTCAAACGATATGGAAAATTGTATGTCAGTTTGAAACTTTGGCTCCGTCGTTGATTCTTTTCTTTCCCCCCCTCTTCCTATTTTCCTCATGTCTATCTGGCACCCTCTCTCCCTCTGTGCCACCCCAGTTCTTGGCGGTAACCCTGCTCGCTGCCTCACCCATCTGTTTCCATTCATTAGGACAGGATTCGCTTCTCTGCTCTTCTGACACCTTTTCACATCGGGCTGCACAATGTAATTAAACAGGGTTGGGAGGAATGATTTCTGAGCTGCAGCGAGCTCCTTCCTCTTCCATCTACTTTAACTCTGCCTCGTTTGTTCTCACAGGGAGGAGACGGACAGCTCTGTGCTACATGAGGTACATGAGGCACATTTTTCCTGTCATAGGACATGTGGTCCTGTTCTCCAGCCACTGCACTTTCCAAGTTTATTTGCATTTTAGGGGGTCAAATAAAAGAAAACTTACTGGTAGTAACTTTTCAGACTGCTCTAGCAGAGTCCAGCAATTTATAAATATTATTTTTGTGTGTGGCGACAGCACTTCATCACTGCATCATATTAAAACACTAAAACTTGTTGGCTCAGCAAAAGAGTTGATACATTGCATATTTTGCCTCACATCTACAATATTTATTTTATTGGGGGTACAGCAGTAATTAACTACTTTTGCACTATGGAAACAACAGTTCATTAAAACTCCTACACATCAACAGTCCACCCACACAGTTGTTTTAGTTATTTCGCCCGATTAGAGCTCTTGTCATGACTACGTGGGCGTGTATATACGGTGAATACTCAACATATCCATCACTGTTTTGTTTTGTTGCAGCTGTTAATTATTGCACCTGTCAGGGCAGCACAACTTACAGCTTGTAATGTATTAATATTAATATTTAGTATTAGTACAAGGAGTTTGGTGACCACAGATGAATCCTAAAAGCTTCACACAACAACAAAACTACTAAACTTTTTAAAGTTTTTATTCTGTTATATTTTCATATCTATGTCTGTTTTGCAAATTGATGTGTTTATGTTGATGTTGATGTTGATGTTGATGTTGATGTGATGATTAACATTCTTGAAATTGGATTTATGAGCTTTAGTTGGTCTTTTCGGTTGATGGCTTTGTTTGACTTTGTAATATAAAGGCTGAGAAAAAGTTTTTGCAAATGTCATGATTTTGATTTTGTACAATGTGCTGTGTTGGAAAAAAAACTAATAAAAAAAAATGTACTTGTGAACATTGTGCACAAAATCCCTCCTCAAATTAATACATTTGAGATTTGGAGGAAATAAATTAAATAGTTTGTCTGACACATTATGAGACACCTCCCACCCAACCAACCCTCACACCTATAAAACACCCAAACCCTCACAGCATGGGGGGGAAAGAGAAATTTATAGAAAGAACAGCAGAGAAAAGGAAAAAGAAAGAGAGCTCCTGGAGCTGAGTTAATGTGAGTGACCTCGCCAGAGACACACAGACAGACAAACACAGAGAAGCATATTTCTAATCAGAGTTTGGGCATTGAGTGGTGACCACCAGCCAATACGACAGACTGGAGAGACAGACTCCTGGGGTATAAGGGCAGCTTGTGACCGCGGGAAGACTCTCCGACTTGATTTCTTCATCAGCAGGTGCCATGGTCCCCTGACACATGGACACATGCAGCCAGCATGCACACATAATTGCACATATGCATGCATAGACACATAAACACACACACACACACACACATTTAATCCCATCCAAGTGAGGGTCTGGGACCTCATGTCTGGGTTACACACTGAGGCAACCCCTGAACTGTCCATATGAACACTTGGATGACCTCTTTAGTATTTTCTGCCTTTCTTTTATATTGTAATTAAATGGTTAAACATCTGAATGTTGATCCTGCGTTGGTCCTATTTCTTGCACTTGCCGTGGCTGCATTTGCTGTGTACACTTTACTTTTTATTTCAAAGTTAAGAACAAACATGAGTAATGTTTGTATTTGACTTGCTGCTTAATAATTCAGTAGCTCATAAGGAAGACATTTCATCCACTAATATACTACACGCAAGGTCAAAGTTCATTCCTACGAGGAAACTAGTTTGCTATCAGAGCACGAAACCAAACATGAGGGAGAGTCTTATATCTACTCCTGAAGTGTCTCTTTTCTCCTCTTGTGGGCTCAGGGAGCTGTGTGTGTGTGTGTGTGAGTGTGAGTGTGTGTGTGTGTGTGTGTGTGTGTGTGCACTTATATGTATGCATATAGTTATCCCAAGGACTGACCTGATACTTGGTTATCTCCTCTCTCCTTTGGCCTCCCTGTCACATACAGAGTAGGGAGTGGTGAGTGGCACAGGGAGTCCCTCAAGTAAACGATACAAACCATGCATTATGGATCCTCACGTAAGTAAGCAGGACCCAATGACCTTTTGGACCCACCGAGAGGGCAGCAGAGAAAAACTCCCACAGCAAAAAAGGAAGCCAGCTTTTATTCTTTTTTTAAACACCAGGATGTGATCGGTGCACCTAGAGGAGGAACTGAGAATACCAATCTGCATCTGAAACTCTTCCGACTATTACTTACTTACAAAAAAAGGATTTTTTTCCCCACATTTTCTTCCGTATTCAGTCAGTGCTCGGTATAGTACTAAAGCCGTAGTATCAGGGGAACTGCAGAAAATTATACTTACTTATACTACTTACTACTTGCTTAATTACATACTCCAATACATCCATATAATTGTTTTAAGGCTAGAGTAAAGATACTGGTTTCATGTGAAACTAGTAAAACTAAAGAATCCATTGGCACCAAACATGACATACTAGCTTGTCGGGAAGGAGGCTAAATAACACTACATTTTGGCGAGGAAGGTGTTGTTCAGAGTATGAGATACTTGACAAATCTCCCTTTAAGGTACATTTTGAACAGATAAAAAATGTGCGATTAACTTGCAATTAATCACGATTAACTATGGACAATCATATGATTAATCACGATTAAATATTTTAATCGATTGACAGCCCTAGTTTTTATACAAGTTTTATGTTTACCTGCAATGCCAAAGTCGATTGACGGCCCCAATAATTATTATATAGTGACTGAAATGTGACCCAGCAAACCACAAAAAAGATTTAAGTTTTATACACAAGTATTTCAACTAAATTACAATATTAAAAGTCATGTTTGTTCACACATTTTCTCCTAAACAGTCAGTCACATTATCGTTATATTCAGTTCAGTACAAAACTAGCCTATACAGGCACTGCACATAAGGTGTGTATGTGTGTGTGCAAAATGAGTTTAGTCTTTTAATCAGTCGTCCCTATTTCAGTGAGTTTTTGTGTGTAGCAATAAAGTAGATTTATGTACTAAGTCAGAGTGAGTTTACTTACAAATCAACTCTGACTTAGTACATAGAGTGGTAGTATTTATTCGTCTTACACATTTATTCTGAAACAATGAAATCGGATGATGAATGTGATAACATAAAAGTAATATTCTTTGATATCCGGAGATGTTCGGGGGGTAGAGGAGTGAGCTTTTGGGAAACCAGAGAAGGGATTGGTGTCAAAATGTAATGGGACCACGAGCACAGGAATGACATTTTGATTGGATTAGTGCTGAAGTTCATTCAATCAGGTTTAAAGTGTTATCAGTTTCTCTATGAGCGACGTGAAATTACAGATGGTGTGTCTCGGTCAGGTCTGTCGAAGTCAGTTCTTTTTAGTTGTTTTTCAGATCTAAAAATTAATATATGCATCCATTTCTAGCATCCACAACAACAGCTGGATTTCAGGTATCAGCCTGTGACCCCCCCGCTGGCTTCCCACCCATGAACACTGTCAATTGTACTTGTACAACGTTGACAGTGTTGAGATGGGCGAACGTTATACCTCTATGACAACATGATGCTCAGACTTTGAAACTTAAAGCAATATTCCACGTTAAAGACTTTTTTTCCCCTTGCACACATATGTTTGTAGACAATCAGTTGTCAGTATCTAAAGATGTCACTTCAACTGTCTTGGTTGTAAGTTTGAAAGGGTTATTATTCCTGAAATGTGACTCTGGGAAAATTTCAAGGAGTTATTGTTATTAGAGCAGCCAATACTGCTTCATGAACCCATGTTGAGCTAAAGAATATGTCAGTTGTCAATACTCAAATTAAAGTAAATAACAGAGACAGACACACAAGAGGTGTGATGGTCACCTGCAGAATAATAAAATACTTTTAAAGCTGCTGCACAAAGGTTTGAAAAACTGCTGCAGGCTTCGATATTAATCATGGCCCGATGACCCCTGGCCACAAAAAGTGACTCTGTGGCCACCAAGTTTTATCAGGAGTCACCTGAGAATGAGACTGCATGTCTCAATGAGATTGTGTGCCTGTGTCCTAACTGAATGAGACGCGAGAGAGCGTCATTACTTGTAGAATCACAATACTTAAAAATCGCAATACATATTGAATCAGCACCCAAGTATCGTGATAGTATCGAATCTGGAGATAGACGTATTGTCCCAGCCCTTATTAAAACCAACTGGAAGAGATGAGGCAAAGGAGGAAAGCTTATGCCAGCAAACCCCAAGCCACAGACTACATATTCAGCAAGTGCAGCAAGGATTGTCGCTCAAGGATTGGACTTCACATCCACTCAAGGAAGTGCAACCCCCACCAACCAACGTGAACCACTGTCTCTAAGACAGACGGAGGCCGAGACAGATGAGGAGGGCTGTGTTAAGTTGCATTAAATTGCCTTTTCTTTATTGTTTTTACCTAACTTTACATTTGGGCCACCAAAAATGTACTTTGGCCACCAAATTTAAGGCCTTGGTGGCCCATGAGGCCAGTGCTTAGAAATGTTAGTGTCTATCTGTACTGCTGCATGACAACTCAATAGCATATTGACAGCCAATGCCTTCTTTGTAAATAAGGCGGTTTGGGAAGACAGACTGTGCTCTTGATCCAACAAACAGCTCAGCACCTGTTCACAAACTTGATTTTGACTTTCTTTTTTTTTACCTCAGTGTGTCCCATATAGTTGGTTGTACTTTGAATGACATTGCTCCCAGCAATATCATTCACAAATACTGTATATATGTTGCTCAAAAATATAGACCATTTCTTAACTTGTCTATTCCAAATTATTCAAACAAGAAAGTAGAGAACTTTATAATTCCTGGTGGGGCCATGTGAATTTGACTAAATGGAGGGTGACTGCTCATAAGTCACCTATAAACTTTCATGTTGGTGAGAGAATTTTAGGCTTACCTGCAGATATTTGGTGGCCCTTTACTGGGACAGAGTTTTTCCAGTGTTGTCTATATGACTTTAAATGTAAGAAACTGAGATGTCAAATATAGGTCCAACTCATCTGAGTCTTTAAAGTGGACCTGGACAAAATCCACATGGACTACTAACCCAGTTCTTAAAAACATACTAGTTTCTAAGTTAAATTTAGAACAATGGGCCCCAGATTAGAATTATGGAGGGCAAAAAAAAGAAACTAGCTGCGGGTATTTGTCATTGTCATCCATGAGGAAGCCCCAGATCCTGGGGATTCATCATTGTTAGGACAGACTCCAGTGGATACATTTCCTGTTCCTTTATCTAAAAGAAACAACCCATAACAGCCCGATTTCACGAGACCAGTTCTCCTCACATTAACTACCACTCGAGGGTGTAGTGGAGGGTAAACCCACCTCTCAAATTTAGAAATAGCATTTTTCAAAATCTCCAGGGGATTTTGCAGAGTTTACAATGGGTTGTAAATTCTAGAAACACTAATGTAGTCTTTTACTTGATCATATAGTATTCCCTTAGAGCAGGAACAGGGGCCATCTATCAGTGCACCACCCACTCATGGTAGGCGGAGATATGAGGGCCAACCAGAAAGGGAAATTAATATATACTGGGTTACATTCATTTGACATACCATATTGACTTTGCTTAATATATGCTTGGGGTCCACACAACACTTGACTACAGTGTTACAAAAACAAAATTACTGTGTCATATTGACTTCGAAATTGTTATGAATAAAGCTGCATTAGGCAATTAGGACAACACCAGCTACGTGGCTAGGGATGGCAATGTTGGTCTATTGGTCGGTAGGTCCACCACTTTGGTCAGACCGATCAAGAATTTTAATTTGACCAATACTTTGGCTTATGACCAAATACTTGCAAAACTAATGACATTCCCATCAGCTGTACTTTGTGTTTAGTGCTTATTATCAACTAAACTATGGTGAACATTATGAACATTATACCTGCTAAGCATGTCAACATTAACATTCTGAGCATGTTAGCATGCCGATGCTAGCATTTAGCCACCGCATTGGGCTAAAATACTCACAGCAGCACAGCCCATATAGCCTACAAAGCATGTATCAGTTTATCAAGTTATTATGGTCACCATGTTAGCAATGTTAGCATTCCATTGGAAAAATGTGTCACTTTTGAGCTCTTATTTAGTCTGCAACAACACCTGTTGTTGATAGGGGTGTAAAAAAATATCCCAAAAATCGAATATCGCGATATTATGTTTTGTGATACTGTATTGATTCTCAAAAACACTGTATACATTTTTAATTTATAGTTTACGTACAGTCAATATTGTCAAGTCAAGTCAATTGTAAAGAGATGCGCCCTCTAAATGCGAAGGTAGATCCCACTCTTCTGATTGCATAAAAAAAGTAACTTTTTTTAACCAGATTTTTTGCATATGGTAGTGTGATCTTTATACCATGACAGTTTTCCTAAAATTAGATTTAAAAAATATCGCCTTACTTACAATATCGCAGCATATTGAATTGTAACCCTTGTATCATGATACGTATCTTATCGCCAGATTCTTGCCAATACACAGCCCTAGTTGTCGAAATTAGTCTTTTTTTTCCAGGTACAGTTATGCATGTTCAAGACATATAAAACTCTATGATAAGGAAAACATAATAGAGATTTAACATTTTTTTTATGATGGATTAACTTTTCAGTTTTGACTCACGGGAATGGACAGCAGTTTCCTTCTGACTTCAATAGAGGCGACACTGAAATCTGACAATTTGAACTCAACAAGCACTTTTGTCTTGCAAAGTATTCTGCCTGTTTCCGTCCCTCCTTTATTCAGCGTTGCTTTTCATCCCAGTATGACCTTTATGAATAATGAGGTACTCCAAAGGTAACCGTGACAACGGCTCTACCTTGGAGGCAGCACATAGGCACTGAGATAAAGTAATTCAACACCTGACAAGGAAGTGCAGTGTGTTCACTTCATCCTCTGAACAGAGGGACGGAAGTCTGCTGATTAACGCTGACAGTCTGAAGAGCACATTGTGCCAGCGCATTAATAATAAACTCTTAAAATGGCTGTGTATGCTTTTAGAGAAGGTTATACAGCCATGAAAGGAAGGTAAGATGTAGGAATGAAGGATGAGCGAGGGATGACAGCAGGGTTAAAAGATAACTTGGCTTGGTTTCACAAACTTTATTTGCAGTGCTTGTCCTATTTAAAGGTCTTAAGAAGAAAAATACTAATTTAGGGGGGGGTACTAATTAGCTCATTTTTTTCAGCATAGGAGGATATTTTAGTATGTACAAAGTGCATAATTAATGAGGCAAGAAACTTAAATGGCTTCCGGGGTGTTTAGCATTAATTGCCTCGGCAAATTAACATATCCGCCCCATCATTTTCTCCCACTGTGACTTTAACACTCCGGCATACTCAGTTTGAGGAAGAGGCTTCCTCACAGGGGTACAAGAGAGGTCATGAACCTGAACATTTTAGAACATCTGGTATATTTTTGCGGTAAATAAAGAATCTTTTTATGCTTGCCCATCAGGATGTTATCTAAAATCAGGGTTTCCTATTTCCTGTTCCATTTTAAAACATTGTAGTAACGTAGTAAATGAAGCTGCTGTGGCACTGAACTACATTCAGTTAACTTATAACTGTAGGAATAGCAATGAAGAAAAAAAGAATGGAAATTAATGGGCCTCATGCCTGTGGTTACTCACTGCCAGAGGTTGCGTTAACCAAATATTTTCCGTCATTGACTGAACTTTTTTAAAAATGACAGGAAAATCTGAAGGCCGTCCGTCATTTTGACAGACTGGAGGAGGCCTTGGAGCGTTTCTGTCACAGAGCGGTACCGATGCAGCTGCGCCGTTTGCCACCACAGGCGGCCCGCAGAGCCAGAAATAACTCCCCGTCCAGGCCTAGGAGAATTATGTCTTTTTAATATGTTTTTTTTACAAAAAAATGCATTATACAAGTAGCGAACTCCTTCAAGGAATAACTAACTAACGTTAGCGTGTGTCGTTGTTTGCGGTCAAGAGAGAGAGACCAACAGAGAGAGAGAGGGAGTATGTGTGTGTGTGTGTGTGACGGTGAGATGCAATGTGTAGCAGTGCAGTGTGTGTAAAGTTTAGGCCGTCTGTGAATAAATGCTACAACTCCTCAAGACCCAAGCCAAGTTCCTGTGTCTTGTAGGGTTTTTCCATACATGACTCGGCGCGTCACAACAGGGCTACCTGCTTGAGGGTGTGTGTAACCACAGCTGTGACTAGTGGTCAAAGGAGCAGCTGTAAAACGCTGATTAACACATTTCATTTCCTATATTCTTCACAATAAAAGTTTCCCGTTATTTTGTTATTTAAAAGCTCTTATTATGAAGCTGCAAAATCAGGAAATGTTGGATTTTCATCAGCAGCAACTTAACACGACTCCTATGCAGCTGAGGCGAAACCGTAAAATAAAGCAGATATTTGAAAGTACAAACAGGGAGGCAGGAGATTCAGTTAGAAACTACAAAATTACTGAGAGCTGAACACACGTCTTTCTCTCTGGTCTCCTGCACGCTTGTTTGAGGGCGAGAAGGGGGGGGGGGTCACCACACCCCAACCCCCCACCACCGCCGCCAGTCCTAACAACTTTTTCTGGCGGAACCCTGGAGATATTCGCTGAATTTGACAAAAAGTGTATTGGATTAGAATCACAGACTCGGCTTTTAAATAGGCACATGTATTATTGTCATTAAAAAATTGAATTCAAATGACGGGTAATAATAGATTATGATTATGAATTTTTAAAACCCTGTCCGTCAAAATGACGGACAACGAGAAAGTCTAACGCAACCACTGCTCATATGCCAGATCATGTGAGGCCATTTAATCATCTACTATACAGCAGGCACTGAAATGTCTTAACCCACTCCCACCTTTTCACTAAATTTGATAGATGTGATTATGGTATTGTATACCCATTAAACCACTGCCTACTAATATAGTACTTTGTTCATATGTAAAGGTGTACATATTTTTAAATCTTGTGATTTGGGTTGACACAAGTGAGGTTGTATTTGTTGTTAGTATCTGCAGGAGATTTTTTGCAAACCTCATAGTCTGATTTGTTCAAAGAAAGCCACATAACTATGACATGAGGGCAATATAAAAGCTATTAAAATCCATTTGTCCAGGGCTTTAAAAAATTTACGGAAATGACAGTTGGGGTTAAACCTTAGTTGACTTGTACCCTGCATAGAAGCCGTGATGTGTGCCCAATGTGCCAAGCCGATGTGCCAGCTCAGTGGGAGCGACTCCCTCAATGTCAGATGACCAGGTTGTGAATCATTGATCTGAGCAAATCAATAGTCAGCACGTCCATCTCCCAGCCACTCTCAGTGGGTCGCCATCTGTGTGTGTGTCCATATCCTGTCCGGAGCCATCGCAGGAGCCCATCAGCACACACCAGGTGGCTGCCATCTGGGTCCCGCCGCTTAACACGCAGCATGGTTCCCTGTGTAGGAGAGTGTTGTATGTATGCATGAGTGTGCGAGATAGAGAGTGACCACTGAATGTCACATTTGTGGGTGTGCTGTGGGTAAGCGTTTTTGGATTGAGTCAGTGTGTGCATGTGAGAACATGAGGGTGAGCATCTCTGTAAAATGAGTGTAGATGGAGATACACAGTGACTGTGGAGGCGCTGAAGTAGGTGGGGTGATAATAAAGTGGTAACAAGGTGCTTATTGTTTTGGCACGCCACTATCATGACTGTTGGCTGTGAAATATTTTGGAGGAAGGACTCAGCTTGTGTTCATGCTTTGCACCAAGTACAAACATGGAAGCGTTGGTGTGAGTTTCTGACACTTCTTGACTAGCTCATCTTCTCACTCTTCACACTCACACGGCTCTCTGCATGTGTGGGCTTCAGTCATGACACTCTTGACAATCATTGCACATGAACTCATATTTTGCTGATGAAATGGGTACAAACTTATCTCCAAGTTGGTCCTTCAGTTTGTACTGTAACTTGAATTTTACACACTGCAATACTGGACACCTAACGCCCCGATCAGACAGAGTTTGTTTTAGCAGCCTGGGGCGGCTTGTTGTAATGGTTTTCAATGATGTTGAAGCGTTTTGCCTGCTGCTTTTGCGTTGCTGAGCCCCTCGCGTTTATCCGCTCTGTGCAAGTTGCGTTTTTACAGAAGCGCCCTGAACGCCTCGAGTTGAAAAGAAATTCAACTCGGAGCGGAAAAGCTTCCAACGCCATAAGTGTTTTTCCTCATTGTGGTGACTTTTGCTGGATACCTGGAGTTTTACGACTTTACCAATTGCAGTTACTATGATCTGAACAGAAAACAGCAGGCCTGGAAGCTGTTGCTGATATCCAGAGTTACTGTATATACAGTATATAGGACTTTACCAACCGTAGCTAACATGATCTGAACACAAAACAGCAGGAGGCAAATCAGTATTTGGGTCGCGTACAGTTCATGGTTTATAACAAGGTAACTTTAGCACTCATTTGGTGGTTGCCTAGCAACATATAAAATAAAAAGACACAGCAAACTACAAAAAAAACGCTCTGTCTGATGAGGCAACAAAAAGGCATTAAGATGCGCCTCGTGTCTTCAACTTGCAAAACGCGCTCTGTCTGATCAGGGCCTTAGTCTGTTTAGTAGGATATCTAAAAGATCCCCGTCCTGACACATCACATGGTGCAGTAAAGTTTTTGGTAATTGTAGCTTTAAAAGTACAAGATTTAGAGAAGTTGTAATCTGCAACCTCAGATACCACGAGATGCTACACACTGTTCCTTTAAGGAGTAGATACTGTATGCTATGAATATGTGCTCCACAGGCTCTTCTTTAATTATGTAGTATTAATGCAGGCATGTGCATGTACTCAAAAGAACATTTACTTTGAAGAAGTAGCTATGCTGCATGTTAGTGCTTATACTCTGTGCTATACCATTGGTTTCAGCCCAGATAATGACTCGACATACATCCCGCTCTCCTCCAAAGCAGAGGTACAAACACCCGCAGTCATGATAATACACTGTAGTACAGTGTTAAGGAGTGTTTAGCTCCATGTCCAATTTCTTCAGATCATTTCAGACCAAACTATGCACTACATTTTGGTTAGTTACACCTACACTGATACAATGTCTTTGTGTGTGTGTGAGTGGTAGGAATGTGCAGTATGTACATGCACAAGGCCATATGTTGTGTTGTCAGAGAGAATCCAGCTCCTGGCTGTAGTTTGATTTACGTGCATGTTGTATAGCCATCGTACACACCCTTTCTGTACGATTTTCTTCTCTGCAGCATCTATCACTGCCACAACCAACAAGCACGACACACTAACACGCCCCTGCTCCTGTTTGTGTCTGTGTCGATATATACATGCGCATATGTTTCCGTGTGAGTTTGCAAGTGCGTATTGTATTTGTGTGCATTAACATGCACGTACAGTGTTCTCACAGAGACTTAGCCCCAAATCCCCAAACAGTACGACCTGCTATCAGAGTTACAGTTACACAGGCTGCGCTGTGGAGCAGAAAAGTAAACACACTGTGAAACACTCTGAGTCCCTTGGTAAAACTAGCAGTGGCCATACATCACAAGAAACTGACCTAAAAAAAATGGGAAAAGACAGACTGGCGTTCATAGGCAAGGCTTGTTTCACCACTAACGGAGAGGGGAAGAAGCTTGGAGTTGGACTGTGATTACAGTTTAAAAGTAAACTATTTCTTTTTGGTCACATCTAAGTTAAGACAAAGAAAATATGCAGTGGTTTTGTGCCGTGTAAGTCCAGTTGTACACGGACAATGGATTTCCAGCTAAATTAAAGTCTCTTACATCAAAAAACAATATCATAATGTGTCTCAGTGTATCAAGTCATTTACTGTTTGTTCACCCCTAGCACCCTGCTAATGTTGTTAATAAAGTAGGACTGCGGTGATTCGCTGAAGTAATCAACATCATTGACAACAAAAATATGTTGATTTGCATAACGTACTGTACGTCAGCACGTTTGCAAGAATGGCTGCGCCCAGTTAAAGCAATGCATACCCCGGAGAACAAGCTGCAGCTAAAAAACCTCTCCCACGATTCCCACAAAGTGTGGAAGTATTTTAGACAGAGATCCAACAACATGGTTGTCATTAAAAGTAATTTCTGCAGAGCTGCTGTTGTGGTTATGTTACACCATGCGTCATCTAACAGTGTTATTCAGCCGTTTTATATTTTCTGTTGACTTTAACGGCCAGGTGTGAGGGAGAAAATGGCTTAAACTTACGTTGCAGTCTGTTGTTACAGTCTGTAACTGTTACATCTCATCTGTTTTTAGTAGAAGATAAATGAATAAAACATTGAAATATTAATCAGACACATTTTTGATATTTATTTTGGGTAAATTCTCATTAATTGAAAATTTAAAAAAAAAAATGATAAATTAGTCTTGATACATTTATTTCCCCTTAAGAATGAATGGTTAACTTTTGGTGATCTCTTAACTTTCATCTAGCGCCATCTTCGGGTGTAAAAATATGTTTGTCCAGTTCCTTGGTTTATGACTGAATATCATCAAAATTAAAGCCATTCCCATCAGCCTCAGTTGAACTTTGTGATCAGTGCCAACAGCAAATGTTAGCATGCTAACGAGGCTCGCCGCGGTAGTCTGTGTTACAGGTGTTACACGGTGTTTGGGCCCCCACCATCGTTTTGCTTTTTTTTATAGAAATAAAACCCATTTAGTTAATTTTTGCGTATCAGCGCCGTGTTATCAATACATAGTCGGACAACGGACACAACAAACTGAAAGTGAAAGTGTCTGCTCCTGGAGTCTCAGTCCAGAGTAGCAAGACGGAGTTGACGGACAAGATGATGGCGAAGCATTTGGTGTCAAAGCAAAAAGCAAAAGCGCCTATTTGGTAATATTTCAGATTTAAACCCAACGCTATAAGGGAACCATAACGTTAATGAGGTAATCGCTGTGAGGAGGATGGAGCAGTCACAGCCGGTGAGCGTGGCCTAAATTCAGGTGGTGGAGTGGTTACAGCCCAAAACAACGCTGTGCCTATGTATTGCCTCTTGGAGCCGCTGGTGTAGCTACAGCCTCTTATTCTTGTTATGATGAATGTAATAAAATTATATTTAATTTTCACTGGTAGAGTGTGCTAGTTTCACATGCACTGTTGAGTATTTTGTTATGAAAAGAAACTTTCTGGGTTATTCTGTGTGTTCTATTCAACATGTCTTTTCACTAAGATGACCTCCATTTACATTTGCAGGGTTGAGCAGGTCTGCCTGTCCTTCCTGCTTGATGGAGTCTAAGAGGATTGTACACTGTCTACTTTTTAAAAAAAAAATTAAAATAAGCCCTCACATAGCAGGTGGATGATTAACATGCACATATGTACAGTTGGGTTGAGTTTCTGTATGTGTGTGCGTGTGCCTCTGTCAGCGGGTACTTTGCGTCATTTCTCCCAGTTTCACAAGCCGTTCTACCCTACGAAGCTGAGATGACAGGGTCGTATGTCATCTCTCCTCTCTCCCTTCTTCAGGTGTCAGGTTTGGACAGGAAGTCAGAGGATTTAAGCCCTGTGCTTCCTGCCATAGCATGACTCAGTTATCGTTACAGCACAGCTGTTTCGGCTGAGAAGTGTTGTCATCTCCCTTGTTGCCAGGATCATTTCCAGTTAGGTATCTGTCACACATGCTGATGCATTTTTGAAAATGAAGACGGCAGAGTTCAGAGAAAGAAGCACGCAGTGCTTTTGTTTAAAATTCTGACCTTCAAAGTGCACCATATAAATTTAACACTTAACCAAGCAGTATTTCTTCCCTTGAATGAGATTAATCCAATGATTCATCAATTCATCATTGCTTGTGTTTGATCTATTATTATATAGATGATGTAGCTCATAAGTAGTGCTGACTTATAAATCCTATTTTCATCGTCATCGTGATATGAACATGCGCGATGAACACATCGCAAAAGGCTGTCGGGAACGTGATGAATAAGAAAAATCATTATATTTAGGGATGGCTATCGAAACCCGTTATTAAACAGACCGCGGGGCTAAAGCTGCATCCTCTCCCTGCTGCTCTGTGTCGGAGCTCTCCACACACATAAACACACACAGCGAACAGCTGATCAGAGAGGCCGCGGTAGACGGTGAGGCGATCCAGTTGACGACAACTACGCTCGTTACTGTAAGTGAGTGCAATAAAACTTTGCAAGTGTAAAGCCAAGATACGTTATCATTACACCTGTTCAACAAACAAACATGATGAAACGGATAAACATGTAGGAAAGCGACGTTTCAATCTGCTCTGTCCGCAGTCTCTCATCCTCCGCCGCTATGTTTACACAAGCACAGCGCGTTAGCTCGCCGGCTAACAGCGGATTGTAAACATGTGTTAGTTGAGTTGTGAATGACTTTAGTTCCCTATAGTAAGCAGTGTTCCAGTGTATCAGTGTCCGGGGGGTTTATTGTGAAGGGTGGAGCGGGAGGCGTGAAGCGGTGATGCGCTGCAGACTACAGAGCCTCCGTGTTATTAATTTATTATCTTCATAGAGTATAGGAGCAACGTCACCCTCGGCTACACAAGCTGAAACTAAAGCTGGCAGTAGGTCATGTAGTCTAACTGTTTAGGTTAGTTTGCCACATATATTAGTTGTAAACTCATCAGCTGGCTGAGACAAAGCAGCTCCTCCCTCAACCAGCCTCAACGTTACCTGCAGCAGTGGTCCACATCATCAGAGGGAGGAAGGACTAATACTGACTGATGTCTGTGTTCTTCAGTCTTTATAAACTTCACTAAGTATTTTCATGTAAGGAATATGATTTATTTTATTAACATTTTAGATTTGTTTCCGGTGAGATATTAATGAGTTCATATAGTGACTTTGCTGCTGTAAACATTACTGTTGCTGCTCTAGAAACAACATTTAGCCTAGTTATATTTAAAATGTATGTATAAGTATAGCTAATATGCACACTTCAATATTTGTTTATTTATCGCAAGTCATATCGTCATCGCAATATTGAACAATGTTATCGCACATCTCAGATTTTCCTCATATCGTGCAGGCCTACTTATAAGCATCGTAGGCATTTATTGTTATTCTGAACACAGACGGGCACAAATCAACTTTCCTCATCCCAAAATGTCCACCCTCCATATGAGTGTGTCCCACTTCAATGGCTGAAAAGATAACAACAATACAAATTGTCCACTTCACTTGGTGGTCAAGTAAATATTGTAGTGGTTGTTCATAGCAAATCATGCCACTATACTGCACTTGGACATTGGAGATACTGTCCAATGTCTGCTGGACCTTGGTGCATGAAAAGCAGCTGAACAGGTTTCATGGACAAGAGGGAGAGAAACAACAAGGACTGAGGCATTGAAGGAAGTACATGCTACACGTACTCGGGAATAATGGACAACAACATTAAATGAAAGGACAGAAACATAATTTTTACCCTTTTGAAGGTTAAGTTTGGGGAACAGGTTTTGTTAACTTGTATAGGTCATGGTGTCAGCGATGAAGCAGGGTACTACACAGACTTTCTATAGCAGAGCAGGGCAGAAAATGTGACAGCATTTTAATTTATAAACACAGGAAACTAGTACCACACACCACACTACACATGTGGTTGCTCAGGCATGACACGCTACTGAAACAAAACAAAAAATGTTGAGGTGTGGAAACAAGTGTGTGAGACAGATAATCGACAGGAGGTGAGCTAGTTAATGTTAGTTGAGCTATAATAACGGAGCTAACAGCTAACGTCAACAAAGGTGCCATCACATTATGATGCGTTTAAGCTCTATTCAGTAAAAATTAGTATTTGGTGAAGGTAAATTATAACGTTATCGTTTTGTGTTCAAATGTAATCTTGTAAAATGTAGTTTTTGGTGAGAAACTTGAATAAATACAGTTGTTTGAAGGAGATGTTGTCACAGCGATATAAAATAGATATTAAAGACCTGTTTAACATCCTAACACTAGCTCTAAGCAGCTTATAATAAACATAAAACATACTTAAAACTAACTTACTAAAGCAAACATTTTTTTTAATTAAAGCAAACATTTAAATGAAAATACAATAATGATCTGAATTGAGTTTTTTTATTTTTTCAAATAACCATCATAGATGACAATAGCAAAGTAAAAGGAATTTTTGACGGTTTACACCGACTTCGGGACACTTGAAATTATTTTCGGGGCGTTGGTGAAAAAAGTTAGTCTGGAGCCTTATATACCAGCTACTATACCAAAACAAAACAGCCAAAAAAAACACCAGGCCGTTCTGTTTCATCGACAATCTGCGAATGTATCACTGCAAAAAACGTGATCGGAACATCTCAACCAATTTTTGCATGCCAAAGATCAATGGGTTCTCATTTAATGGGTCATTGATTAGTGCAAAAAATCAGTAAGGAAGATAAATCACTCATTTACCTGCAAAAAGCAAGCAAACTATTTTGTTTTCCTAAAGATTACACATGTGATAATCAGTTGATAAGAGTATTTATTTTAAATTTGAAGCATTCTCTATTTGCACTGCAATAAATCTGAAACAAAATCTATACTACAACTGCAGGTAGTTTTATATTTTACATGGTACAATGTGAATAAATGCATAATATAGGCATACAGCTCATGCCTTTGAATGGGGCTTGTGTTAGAATACAAGTGCTTTCCTCACCTCCGCCTCCAGCTTAGATCAAAATGTGTCTTCAGGTGTTGCCAGCAGCCCTTTTAAAGGCACGGTTTGTTTCGTTGCTATAAGTAAATGGGTTATCATTATCACTGTGTCCATCTCAGGCCGGCCATTTAAAACTAGCACAAGGTTAATTAATTAATCAAATTTAATGGAGGACCTTGAAGTCCCCCATGAAGAAATATGTGTTTTATAAAGGCCTTAATGAATGTGGCTTCTCTGTTTGCCAGGAGTGTATTGATTGGAAAACCTCATTCATTTTAAAGGTCTTAGTAAGTCACGTTTTGGAACGATGTGAGATTTACTTGTCCTCAGTTTTACACTGAAGTCGATAACACATAATTGTAGGGGTTGCATGTTTTGAAAATGATATACTTAAATATATTTCAGGGAAATGTATGAAAACAAATATGTATAAATATATGTCGTGTGCATTAACTGTACAGTTCAACTAATAAATCACAGCTAATCATTTCAGCTGCTTAGACTGCTCAACTCAATTAATATAGCCTATTATATTGTATAATTGCCCACAAGGATGGTTAATAGTTATATCTAAATATCATTCTTTAACCGAAGCAAAGCTGGTTCCTTTAAATCTAACTCTATTTGCAGTATGTAACTTCGTAGAGGGCTCTCGGTTAAGTGGAGTAATTTAGCAGTCTTAATCAATTTAACAGCTTCAATTAATCCTCAGAGCTTGGGATGCTGTATTAAACACCATGTCTACTGAACGTCAATAGTTGTATCAAGTAAAACATAAGTAATGGCTGTAGTGTCATCCTTTGGAAGGATTTTTTTCAGGTGGCCTGGTTCTAGGTTTATGTCTCCAGTCAGTATGCATTATTTTGTCTCAAAAAACAAACAAATCAATACTCATCATTAGAGGTCGACCGATTAATCGGTCGGCCAATTAATCGGGCCGATTTTTTGATATTTTTTCATAATCGGCATCGGCCGATGCCTGAGCATATTAAGCCGATTAGTAAACAGGCACATCTGCGGGCAGCCCAGTGTTGTTGTTGCTGTGTGCTGCGTGTAGTGTAGTGCAGCAACGTTCCCACTAAAAGTCTCCACCGCATATTTAGTTTAGTTTAGCAGATTGTCCGCTGTGTCTGCCCGGCGTAATGATACTCTGTCTGCCCAGATTAACGATAGCGAGTGTGTTTTTGTGCTACATTAGCAGCTGTAGCTCTGCTGATAGCTTCGTGCTCGCCGCCACTCTGTCATTGCAGCGTAACTTTTGGGGGTGTTCGACAGACTGTATGTGTGTGGCGGCGGGGAGTGGGGGGGAGGGGGGGTTTGTCCGTAGTGTGAACGTAGGTGTAGCGGACAGTGTGTGTACAGTTTATTTGTCGATGGATAAATGCTACGAGGCTACAACTCGCTCCGCTCAAGCGAGCCAGAGACCGGAGACAACTTCCTGTATCTGTAACTCCGGCTCCGCCTCTTAAGGTTGACTCTTAAGGTGGACTCTTAAGGTGGACCTGCTTTTCTGCTTAAAAAGACGAGCCGCTCCTCTGAGTTTTTCTCAGCTTTGTAATCATTATTAATATATATTTTAACCGTTTTAACCGATAGCGTTAATCGGTTAAAGTTCTTAACGTCGGTTAACGGTTAACGGTTAATTATTGACATCCCTACGGTGAACAAAGTTATTATTATTTTTTGATTAATAAGATTATGGCCATATAGCTTGTAACAGTGTCTTTCAACAAACATAAATAAAAAACATGCTTTAGGACAGTTTTGGAAAGGTGCTTAAAAAGTTTTGAGCCCTGTACTATTACTTATATTAACCATCATGCACAAAATAAAATATGCACTGCAGTGCAGACACAAAATGCAGATTGGAGAGACAGACCATAAGTGTTGTTCAATAAATGTTTACTTAAGTTAAGACATTTGTGTATTATTTGTTATTATTAAGCTGTTATATTTTATCAGATGGAGGAAAAAAAGAAAACCAGCCAAACATATCGGCAAAAAAAAAATCGGCATCATATATCGGCCATCGGCTGTCCTGATTCTGTAAAAAATCGGCATCAAAAAACAATATCGGTCGACCTCTACTCATCATACACCTCTCCGTAGGGTTCACTATTCTGACACATGAAAAATGATACCGAAAACGTACCAAACCGTGACCCCAAAACCGAGGTTTTGTGTACCGTTACACCCCTAGGATTGTGGCATCAACATCTGTTCTTATGAAGTCTTGAAAGAGGTAAAGCAGAGGTCAAGCAATTATTACATTGCTATCAGCTTGCAAATCAGCGGGGGAGAAGCACAGATGATGCGTTACACATTTGGTCTCAAAGCATCAAGAACACTCCCGTGTTAAGTCCTGTCTTTGCTGATTTTAGTTCAGCATTTAACACTGTGCAGCCCCATGTCTTCATTCAGTAATTGCAGCAGATGTTTTATCCATTGGTATGCAGTATTAACAATTGTCTGTCAGTACCAAGGTCAGTGAGCACGAGTGCTCCCCAGGGTTGTGTCAGATCTTTGGTCTTATTCACATTGTTTACAAATGACTGCATCACTATCTAACCAGGGAACTCGTGAAATCCTCTGATGCCACTGTTGGCTCCATACACAAAAACAGTGGTCTATCATTATATTATCTCCTTGAAATGGAAATTTCTGTAATAGTGTGATGATAACAATGTGATTCAAAGAAGGTGTTTGATCCCAGAGCGGTGAGTGAACGCCGGCCAGTTACCATCTGCAGCCAATCTATCACTCAGATCAGCTCTTATAAATATCAGCCATGTTGAAGACGCAGTCAGCTGGAGGAACCATGATGAAATTTTTGGGTCGAAGCTGAATCAGCAGATACATTGTTTTTGTGTAACTTTTTATCATGCAATCCTACGAGCACACTAAGATGTGGTATAGTAGCATAGTGTGGCTGCATATGGCTGCCATTAATACTAGGCACATATTAAGCCTTTATATTATAAAGGAGTGCCTCAATGTAAGCTACAATGATATTATTCATACCTATTAGGGATGGGTCATGATTTTCGATTTTTCGAATACTCGTTAAATTATAAAAAAAAATCGAATAGTTTATGCGACTATCCGTCCGATCTTAAAAATATTTTTATTTCCCTTGTTTTAACCGTTGCAGGCACTGCCTGGCAGTAACGTAAAAATCACCTTTCACCTACATAGTCATTTTAAGCCATACCACAATGTTTTTTAACTGAACTTAACCGGGTAGTTTTGTTGCCTAAACCTAACCTAGTTTTAGTTTTGTTTCAATTTATATATATCCTTTATTTAACTAAGAAGTCATATTGAGATTAAAACCCCTTTTCCAAGTGAGACCTAGCCAAGACAGGGTCAAATAGCAGTAGCAGACAACAACATTGAATCACGGCAGCAACAAATAGTGCGACAAAATACATTACATCATACAGTGCCATTTACAATGTTAATCACATGTTTAAAACTGTTTAAGACTGTTTAAAACTGCGACTATAATCCGGGAGAAAATACATTTCCTTCCAAATGTAACTGAGAATGTAATGTTGTTGTATGGAAACATCATTTTGTAGGAGACCGGGTTTCAATTAAACTACCAAATACCAAGAGGTGAGGTGCTGTGGATGAGTAGATTAGAGGAGTATGCTTCATGGAGTCGTGTGGACATGAGTGTGTTATTTATTGTGATTGTGTAGAACTGGTTATATTCCTAATGGCAGGGAGCTCTAGTGTCTCGGTTTGGTTTTATGGTTTGTAATTACGGTGGATCAACCCTGCTGTGAATCCAAAGACAAGTCTCCTCCACAGGGAAGATACGGTATATTATATCTAATTATCACATGCAATTTGATTTGTGCAGGCACAGTTTTGGTCTTCCAGTCATTTATACTGTGACTCTATAAATAGTCTGATTTAGTACATTTTTGCAGCACAACCGTTTACATTTATGTGGCAGAGCTTGAGCTAGTTTTTTAATGTCCAATGCCAAGGTTTTTAATATTTCTTTCCACAATATCTGTCCCTGAGTATCCTTAAGGGAAAAAGGGGGGCTGGACATATAATGCGATCTCACGCTGCAGTCTCTATTCACCACCCCGACTTCCACACAATTACTTTTTGCTTCACTAATAACGCACGCTATGTTTTGCATTGGTGTAAATAGTGTGCAACATTTTTCATTTCAATTCATTTTCATTTGTCCTTTTTAACTTGATCAAGCGTCATAATCAGGTTCATGCAGATAATACAGTATGACTCATAATTTTAAAAAGGAGTGAAATAAGTGAGCGTACTGTCCCAACACTATTACACAATGCCGATCTCGTTAGATTTAGACAAATGGGTTCTCACTCCTTTGCCGAAGGCATCATCAGTTAGCAGATATTTTGCAGATTTTCTAAATAGCTAATTAAGCTCTGATGGTAAGGAGACACACATCATCCTTGTTTCATGCACTGGCAGACACACTCGCTTGTTTCATAAACACAAGAGAGCATCCCGGCGTGAAATGAAAAGGTGTCCCTACTGGTAAATGTTTGGTTTATATTCCATATTAGCATGCGAGGTGTAATTAAAAATTGAGGCAAACTACCTGCACGTAGCCTGTGAAATGGAGTGTGCTGATGAAGCTGCATTAAAGCATTGATTTTTAATTAGCAATCCCCAGGTGTGACGTGAGCTGAAACGTGAGTCTGATTAAATATGCTTTCTGATTTCAACTTCTTATTTATGTTGCATACGTTTTCCTTTTAATACAATTACTATTTGTGTAAATAAACATGCTTTTTATGTTAATATAACACGTTACTGTAAAGCAATTTGGTGTCACTTTAACCTCCTTTTCATTTGAACAGCTCATCCTACATACACATATTGCATTCTTGCCAGCAGTTTATTAAATTTACAATAGTGCCAGCATAATACAGTAGTACATTATTCTTCCTGCTTTCTTCATATCCATTACCTTAATATGACTGTTGAACTGTTGTGATAAAAGAAAGGGATCCTGGTAATGAGAAAATCATACTATGAAGTAAATAACCATTGAGCAAATACTATAAGTCACTCTAATCCACTTAGTGCATTATTCATATCCTTATAGCTTCGGTGACGGCGTATGTGCTGCTGCAGCACTTGCAAAATTGCTATTAACCTACAGTCATTTCCAGAGAATGGGCTCACTGGTTTGTTAAGCCAACATGTCGTTTCTTTTCCACATCTCATTCTGTGTGTATGCTATTGTTTTTTCACACCCCCCCAGTCTTTTCAACAACTCTGTCTGGTCCTGTCAAATGCTCAGCTGGCTTGTATTTTCAAAGTTGTTAGACGGCCATAAATTTCAAGCCTTTCACTCAGACCGAGGCGAGCTGTAACTCAAACAAACGCTTTGGATAATGGTGGACTGTGAATGAATCTGTCCCACTTGATAGGTTTATTTGTGTGGGGGGACAAGGACAGAGTGCTATACTCTGATGTTTAAAAAAATTATAATACAATTCTTAAAAGGGACTGTATGTAAGTTTTTACACGTATAAATGTTTTTTTGAACAGGTTATAACCTAACTAAAAAATGAGACCTTCCGCGACTTTCTGGGTTTCCTCTCTCAGCCTGTACACTGATTTAAATGTGAAGAATGCGGGACGTTTTTTCGGGTGAAATCTATCGTCGTGCACGCTCGCAAGTGCCTTTACTCTCTTCAGCTCCGCTACAGGGCTAACAGTGTGCAACCACAGCTAATGTTCGGTTATAAATGGAGTCTGCTGACGCCAACAAACGACCAGCCCCCACCACAACTCAGACAAAAAAAAACAAAATTATATCTGGTGAAACCCGTCTTGCAAAACAGAAATGTGACCGACGTTGGGGGGGGGGGGGAACTAGGATCAACATCGGCCGGGCCTTCGATTCATGGAGCGAACTTAGATTGGATTTGGGGATCAAAACGGACCCCGATCTTGCAAAATTCCTCCTAGACAGGAAAGCCAACATTACTGCCAAGCATGTGAAATATAGAGTGATATTGTGGTTTTGTGGTAATGTTGCTAACGTTAATCAACATGATGCCTGTTAATGACATTCAGTCTCGTGTCTGTCACCTCGCTGTTTTGACCGATGCTCGCTCGCGTCTACGTGGTGCGGACACACGCGTGAGCAACAGGACGTTGACTTAATGGCCACAGGTGTCACTGATAACAAGCAATTTCTTATTCTTACATACATGTAGAGCCTGTTTAGCTGAGAAAAATGAACAATTAATGGCATAGCTGATCATAGCAAAGACAAGAAGATGACTAATTAACAGTTTCAAGTAAAGTTGCTGCCGAAATGTCACATACTAAATGTATATTTCCACATATTAAAGTTATTACAGTGTTAAAAATGATTTTTGCCTGATACGCCTGCACACACCTGAACACACACACACTATAGCTTTAGTTGGCCAGGTTAGGGTACCAGGATGCTGATTGATTGAACAGCCTTATGTATTTACTGCATTGTTTACCCGTGTCAAATAAATCATGCTAATCTGAGCGTGCCAGTCACAGTGCAGCTGAGGCAGAGAGCAAAAGGTCTTTCTCTGATCTCTCCACACACAAAACACATATCCAACATACACAAACACATTTGCACGCATAAGCACTTGCACACGTGCAGTCAGTTGGAAAATTGTTTGGTGGTGATGTGCCATGTGTGTGTGTGTGGAGAGACCGACTGGTAGGGAGGCAGTGAGAGAAAGCAGTGGTTGTCTGTTTAAATGCTGACAAATCCCTGACACTTAGACAGTCTGTTATCTTTCCCCTCTCTCATGCAGTTTGCTTTCACATATTATCATGTGATATTTTTTTTATGGATGGATTCTGGAAGCGTTGGCTTGATTTGAGTCACAGCGGTTTTAACAGTGCGAAATCAAATCTTTATATCCAAGAAGAAAGGTCCATTTGGTCAGGATTATCTGACACATATTGACCAACTATTTTTAAATGTGGTCAGTGTCCTCTTCTTAAAGTCACAGTGAAACAGAAGTGAGAGCGCCTTTACTGTATCTTCTGTAATGTGACGTGTAGTTCTGCATAAACTGAAATTTTAGAGTTTGTTTTCACAGTTTTATCAGCTGAAATCCACTCTGATATTGCTCTGCTAGCAACCCACTGTGCAGTGTGCACATTTATATGATGGGTGGGGTTAGCTAGGACCCCGAATTGCATCTGATTGAATGGACGACATGATAGCTCCCCAAAAGTGAAGCCAAAACATCTGGATCGCCCCCTGTTGGCTGGCTGCAGTATAGGTCATAAATCCTCCATGTTAGTGGATGGGACAAGAGCCAAAATAAAAAGTCAAAGTACAAGTCAAATAATTTTCCCCCCAAAGATGGTTTCTGTCATTTTAAGTAGTTCTTATCACGCTGATGTTTGTTCAAGTGTTCATTTTTCTGATAAATTTGTTTTTAATTATTTATTTGATGCTATAAAAAGGGGGTGAGACGTCATGATTGACAGCTGTTCTGAGTGAAGTAGTCGCTTCCAAAGGCTCAGGAATTGAACGAGAGAGGAGATGTAACTATAACTTTCCATAACCATGACGAGTCTGTGTTATAGAACACGTGTCAGTTTGATCATAAATGTAGTTATACAAATATTATATATAATAGTTGTTGTGTCTTTCTAGCCAAACAGCTAACGTGGTGCTAACGTAGCAGCTAGGTGGCTCACGCTAGCAAGCTTAGGCCGTACTTGGCTTGTGATTGGCTCGGGCGGGTGTGTGGGCGGGACCTCGATACCGCGGCTCCCCTGCGCAGACTTTGGCTCCAAATGACGTCAAAATGTCAAGATGGCAGCTCCCCTATCAGGGATATTTTGGCTTCTATTCTGTACGGTGGGAGGAAGTGGAGACGCGTCGTCCATCTTTATATACAGTCTATGATTTTTAAAGGAGGAGCGAAGAGACTATTTTTTGGACACATATTTAGCATATAACAAAAGATAAAATAACAATTAACACTGGACACAGGATTAAAGCGAGGATATTTAATTTTAAATTAACTGGGTCTGTAATGACCAATTTTTTTTGCTGCACTGTTTCTCCACTGCTGGATAAAAAGACCGTGCAGTAGAAATAAAGATTACAGGACACAATTTAAGAATTCTGCATTTTAAGCCAATTTTAATCACTAAAAACACCTTCTTCCATGGAATCGGCACTATTTTTGTTGTCTAGAAATTGGCAACGTGCTCCAAATAGCCTTTGTTTCGCTTCCCTCAAGCTAATTCAAGGGCACTTTGTGTTTTTTTAAATCTCAAGCCAGATATTTCATTCGTTTCACTACAATATAGAATAAGTGACTCCCCTGCATCTAAAAATATTATTTTGAAATGAGTCATCTTGTTTAAATAACCCAGACTCACTATTTTACATGATACATCACACACATTATTATTGGCCTTCCTTACAGTTGCTAAAATGACTCATCACAGAGTAAAAAATCCTCTCAATTGGTGGTTACAGTATAAATCACACAGTGAAAACAAGCCTTTGATGGCGTTGTCTCCCCTTTGTACGCTCTCTCAGAGATTTCCTGCTGGAGTTTGTGTTTCAGAAGGCACGCAGCAAAATGGTGATTTTGTGATTTTTAATTAAGGCCGTTGGTTATGTCTTTGGCTTGATTATAACAGTGTGGCACAGCTCCGTTGTGATGGAAGAAAGAAGCAGCTCCCTCACATCGCTTCTCATTAGAGACACTCCCGGGGCCTCATCAAAGATCTCCCTCCCTCCTTTTCTGCCACTTCCCTCCCGCCCTTCTTCCATAATGCGCCGTTTTCCCAGTACACTGCTCCCTACAGCTCCAGGACATGCTTAACAAACACACCAGCAAAACACTCCTCCTGATGCTAACTTTTCACCGTTTTGCTCCAAAAAAGAAGAAAAATCCAAGCAACTCTCTTCCACTGTGAAGTTACCTCTTGCTTCTTTGCCAACAAATGAGGTTTTCAGTGATGGATGTTTGATCTGTGCACCATGAATCAGTATCCAGAGTTCACTATGCTTACGTTGTTCTAGAAAAATGGGATCGGGGGGGAGAGAGACATATACTCCAGGGTAGTGTTGCACGATATACAAATACTAGAAAGGTTCTGTGATACCCTGCCGCTAAAAAAGGTACGATATCCCGTTTTATTAGTACTGGTACTTTAAGAAAGACTGTTTTAATACGAGCTGTGAGTTGCGTCGATGTGCAGCGCTCTGCTTTAGAGGACGCCATTAGGATTGAGATCCCGCAGGAGCAGGAAGTTATAACTTTGCCGCTGGTGGGAGCAAGTGGTCAAAAAATGAACTGTAGTGATAACCAGAAGGATGGAGACAACAAGTGAAGTTGAAAAGAAGATTAAAGCAGGTCATGAATCTCTCCGCCGGCAGCACAGTCTTGCTCTGAGCTGGTGTCTCTATCAGCAGAACTCCCTTCAAAACAACAAGGACATACCAGCGTGGCTCTAATTACCGATCAAATGTACCGAAAACATTAGATTCACCATCTTTTCTGAATCTGTCCAAGCACCTCCTGTAATTCGGCAAACACATAATCCACCAAAGAGCATGTGTTTAAGTATTATTTTACCGTGTTTCTCAGTAATGTGAAATGAACGGAGAGGAAAAGCAGACACAACACGGTGCTTTCTACAGTTACTGTGGTGTCTTCCTGATTTTTAGCGGCTTCTCCCTCATCAACGTCTCACAGAACTTCAAACTACAAAAAAAAAGCCTAATTAAACGCTGTTAATTAAGTGATATCAGAATCAGAAATACTTTATTGATCCCCGGGGGAATTGCAGTTGTTCCATTTTAGAATAAAAATATATATATACATAGAGAACGTATAACAAAAATAGAAATAAGAAATAAGATAGAGATGAAATGTGAGTATGTGTGCATTATCAAAAATAAATGCAAATATAAAATGAACTATCAAAGAAATCACATAAACTTAAGTATCGGGGACATCACATTACTGCATACAATTACATTTTTTTAATGAATACATTTTTACATTTTTAATTAATATATAAACAATTTTAACTCCCACGTTCTGTCATCTATTATTCCATTACTTTTTCTGATGTTTTAGATTTTTGCCGTGGTATCGTTTCAGTATCGGTATTGAGATATTTAAGCAGGGTATCGTATCGAAGTCAGAAATTTAGTATCGTGTCAACACTACTCGTGGGGTGGGAAAGCCTAAAACAAGGTACTTTAAGGTTGTATTAACTCAGTATCATCGGTGTGTTTAAGGTTTTCTCCCAATGATGCATTGAAAAAAGTCTTTATGGTAATAAAACAAATAATAATCCAGTTGATTAAACTGTTGGCTGTATTACACAACAGACAAATGATTCTTCCTGACTCTTTCTCTCATTAGCTGTTCAATGAGACAGATTGACAAAAGCTAGGAGATGCTGAATGAGAGGAATTGATTTTGTTTTCTTTAGAAATTGCTCACTCACTTCCTGTTCTCTGGTTTCACTGACACTTGAAAGGTCTGGGAGGCATCAAGTAACGCCTGGTCTATCTATTATTTACCACCTCAGTACCGCTGTACAGTTTCAGACAGGGTTAACTGGTCTTGCTTACTGGAAAACAGTTAAAGTCAGTTGGAGATAACATTCAGTGACTAAATTAAAACCCAGAATGAGAGAAGGTACAGACAAAATGTAACTATGAATGATCTACAAAAAACAGGTGATAAATAATCAGGTTTTAAATTGAAGCAATTAGCTGCAGGACAAACTACAAGTATTTTCTTCATGCACACATACAGAAATTCACACACACAAAAATGAACTCTTTCATTAACCAGCCACACAAACATGAACTAGCTCAGTTGCCAGATCATGAATCATGGGATGACAGAAAGAGTATTTCTTAGAAAGCCTTTTAAGAAAAAGCAGAAAGGATGCAGCAGGTAGAGAGGAGGAGGAGGAGGAAGGAGAACAGCGAGTGGAGAAGAGTCAAATAGTATTCAAACATTTTCAAGGTCTGATTCGTCAGTACAAGACAGCAAACAAAATACCACAAAGTGTTTCAAACTGAGTTTGGATTGCAGTTGTTGTTGATTATTGAGAAAAACTTTCCAAAGCAGGTTTAATAATAAATGCTACCTGCCAATACTATGTGACCAAAGGCTGCTTCACAATCACAATAAATGTAGATGGATGCTAGGATACGGTAGGCACTTGGAGCTGAACATAAATAGATTTGTAAGAGTTGACGGTCAGAATAATAATAATAATTGTTTCTCTGAACGTCCGAGGACTTGAGAACGAGACGTGTGAACCTGCATCACCGAGTACAGGAGTTTATTTGAATAGCACCTTTCAACAACAAGGCACGTCAGAGGGTTTTACATGAGACATAAAAACAAGGTATAAAAGAAACACAGAGCAATATAAAAAGACGCATATAAATAACACCTGTCAGACTCTTGGCAGCTCATTTTTCTCTGAAGACATTTTGGTTTGTGAGAACATTTTAAATCATCCTCATGGTGAGTCAAGATAAGTGGTTTAAAATCTGTGACCCAAATGTAAAAAAACAAGATAACAGGTTCTATAATACACAGACTAATAATGACAATAAATACGTTATTGAAAACTAAAGTTTAATATGTTATTATGACTGTAATTGGTGTGTTTGCATTTAAGTATTCACCTAATAATCAACAAGATGATGACTATGTTACTGTCAAGACAAATGAGTTTAATTGTCCATCGGGAGTGATTATGACAAATATGGGATTAAAAACGTCAGTTTAGAGCTGCAACGATTAATCGATTAGTTGTCAACTATTAAATTAATCGGTTTGAGTATTTTTTTTAAGAAAAAAAGTAAAAATTGAATAATATATTCATTTAATAAAAAATATTAAATGTGAATATTTTCTGGTTTCCTTCCTCCTATATGACAGTAAAGTGAATATCTTTGAGTTGTGGACAAAACAAGACATTTGAGGACGTCATCTTGGGCTTTTGGAAACACTGATCAACATTTTCTAACATTTTACAGACCAAACAACTAATCCATTAATTGAGAAAATAATTGACAGATTAATCGACAATGAATTAGTGAATGAATGAGTTATAAGAGCCACGGCTCCTCAGTGGTCAGCAGTGGACGGAAAATTCAAAATCCTTATTTATATTCAGCGACTGAGGCTGACAAAGTGGTCACTCAGTTCTTTTCATTTTTTACATTACAGAGGGACAAACTAGGTACAGTGTCACGGTGGGAAAAGGTAGTTCAAGTAATATTATTTTTTATTATTCATGACTTGAGAGAGGAACATTATTTACAGTGAAACACGGCTCATGGAGAAACACCAAAGGGCTAAAGAACTGGTGCTTCATTCTTCATTCTGCAGGATATATTTTCCCTCCTCTGACTTCTTCAAAAATATTGAATCGAAGAAGAATCGCTTCCAGGACTTCACTAGTTTCTTTTGGTTAGACTTTACACAACATAATGTGATTCTACATAAGTCTGCTTTGCCAAGGGCAAGCCCTTGTATAAACATATTTTGCAACACCTTGCCACCACCCAGCATTAAAATTTGATAAATATTGATAGCATGAATCTGAAAATCAAGAAAACTGAATACAGAAACAGCTGAAAGAGCCAGCAGAGAGGGGATTAAGCCAGTGAACCTAAAAGGGGATTTGTTGCATACAGTATATACCTGTATATTGGTATGGCCTTTATGGGACAGGCCATCTCCCAATCACTGGCTTTCTAGCCTCTTCTAGCTATTTTTAAGTAGGGTTGGGGGAAAAAAAATCGATTCATCTATGTATCGTGATTTTTTTTTTACGATTTTGAAATATTTGTTTAATGCCAGAATCAATATATTAGCTTCATTTGAGTCTATGCGGAGGTAGAAGGAAATTAAGAGTAACGTGAGGTCATATCCGTTCCATATCCGTCACCAAAACAACAAGCAGAAAGTAGAAAATGGCGGAGGGTCAGCGTGGATACGACCTGCACCCTCACATGTTAAATCCAAAGTGGTAAACACTACACCTCCAGTAAAGGATGGAAACACTTTGGGTTTCACACATTGCAGGAAAAGCAGAGCTAGACATCACGGCTAAAGCTGCATGCTAACTCTGTCACGGACAGGAAACGTTATCGTATCGCGGTAACGTGCGGTCGAGCCGGCCGTCGCTCTCATCTCCGTGGTCAAATGGGCCGAAGCTACAACTGTAGAGCACCCAGATACTGACATTTATGTTAAATGCATTGAAATGGCCCCGATGGAGCTGACCATGGATGGATAAAGAGAACGGAGCTGACGGGAGAGCTAGAGACGGACTTGGAGAAGTTAGAGGAAGTAGACACGTGGGACTACGTCCGGTTTTCAGAATAAGATGTTAACAAAGGGAACTGTATATACAAAATACATCTATTGAAATAAGATTGATTGGATTATATTCACTAGAAGTATAAAACATTACATTTGTGAGGGAAATGTCTTTATTCTTAGATTTTTGGGTTGCTGGAAACAAATTAAATAAATGATTCCTGACAATGACTGATATATTTGACTTCAGGACATCTCTGACTACATAAATCAAACATTTGTACAGTATTAATTTAGATATTTTCCAAAGTAAAAGTCCCTAGAGGTGTATGACTCAACTTTTTCCCATGGTCTAGTGTTAAAAAAATAAACAAAATTCGCAATAAATCATAATAGTAGTAGATAGTAGATAAAACTTAAAAAACTGCAAAGAAAAAATAAGGATAAAATAGTGAAAAGATAAGAAAAAGGGGCATCAAACTAGTAATGAATAAATATAGCAATGTACAACCCACTTAACACCAAGAACTAAGAATATACAATCGATTGTTTCCAGAGCATTTGTGTCAACTTTCACCCTCATCTAGACGTACTCGGCTAATGCCTGTGGACATTTCACAACTCATCTATGACGCATGAGCAGACATTTCAAATTTTGTGTGTCATTCACACCTTGATGAGAGCTGTTGAGGTCACATATGAGCTGTAAGGTCTCACTGTAGTCATGTTAAAGTGGTCTGAGTCACATGATTCGAAGTGTGAAACCTACCGGGAAGGGATGTCGAAGTGTCATTGTCGGCGGCCCTGCCATTCTATTTCAGATTTTGCTAAAAATAAGACTTCAAAACTCAAAGAAAGAAAGAAAGACAGAGAAAGAACGAGGGAATGCCCAAGACTACACAGAGTTTGCAGTACTTAGTGTTTTGGGAATTGTCTCACACAATGTGGCCTAATTATCTTCCTTTCGGTAGTTTGGCTATAGGGTTAGACAGAAGAGGGAAATTTATTTGAAAGAGGAGGGAAGTTTTGTGCAAATAGATGACAGAAAACATGGTAAGCCATCCTTTATCCACGGTCGCTCTCTCTCTCCCTCTTTGTATTCATCTTTCTATTCACAGCAAATTGCTCTGAGACTTCTAAACTCCTCCAGCAGAGCTCTCACCTGGGATCTGGCCCGGGTCTACGATCTATGCCTCATGCACTTCTAACTTTAAGTGCGTTGCCATCAGCTCAGCCAATTAAGCCTCTTGTTTCCCTGAAGTCCTGCTTCCTCCTCTAACACTAGTCATTGGAAATGAAAATAAGGCAGAAGGTTTTCCCTAGACGACAGAGGGGAATAGTCTCTTCGGGTCTGTGTCTGCTGTTGGACATATCAAGCTTCGGTTGTGTGGCTAATCTGGGCTTTAAAGAGTAAAAATAATACAACCCTGCAGAAAACTGCAGGGATTTCCATCATATGAGGTTAATAAATATCTTGTCAGCTATCACCACAAAGTCTGCAGCCGTCAGAAGTCTAATTATGTATAATACCAGGCCTTGCATGGAGATGGGAACATTACAGGATACTGCTGGTGTTAACCCCTTGAAGACTAAAACCTTTACAGGTAAATTACAGTCAAGTGCTGAGGGAATGAGGCCCAGCAAGCGTATTAGGCTCCAGATTTTTAATGGTGTCCTCTGAGACTAAATTGTAATCCTATTTGTCTAGAATGGGCTATTGCTTCTTCAGCTCATTGTAAAGATGTATAAAGAACATAAATGCGTACAGCCAAATGTGTTGTACGGCCACATAAAATATGCATCTTTTATTGACCTCCACCGTGCTTCTACAGAACTGTTGACTCAGCTGAAGAAAAGCAAGCTATGTATTGAAAACAGGCCCCTCTGAGGGCTAAACATGGTAGTCTCCTTCTGTCCACAGCTGTTTTAATGTTAACCATATCCTGCTGCTTATGTGAGCTGGGAGAGTTAAATGTTCCTCTGATAAATATTCTCATCTACACTCATGGTCAGTGTTACGTTTGTGTAAATATAATGGTGTGTTTACTAAAACAAGAGACATAAATATATATAGTTCATATAACTAAATTATACATCTGTTTTACCCCATATGTATGTTTACAGAAATATTTCATAAGCTCATAAAATATGCAATATTATAGACTGAATGAATACTCAGCATTACAGTATATAAAACTAGTTCAATGAGAAATATAGAAAAAAAACTATTATAGAAACAGTAAACAATAGAAATCTATCAACTCATTTCTGTAGCTGTCAACGTACTGTATTACACCTTTTAGTTATTCATCAATACATTCTTTAAACAAGACAAGATGTATTATTAAAAGCACGAGCACATTCAATATTTCATTCGCCATCATTAGAGCTGTCTTGATCGCAGCAGTCATGCAGAGCTCAGTGTTGCACAGCATCGAAGAAATTCATTAATTTCTCATCAGATGTATAGATCTACATCAGAATTCTCAGGTAAAACCATGAAGGCGAAAATATAAGCCAGTATTTTAGCAAGCAAATACCTTTCGTTTATTTATTTTGGTCTAAATTTGTTCATTCTTCTCACTTCTTAACTGGTTAAGAATGTGTTATTTATAGGGCTGTCAATCGATTCAAATATTTAATCGCGATTAAACGCATGATTGTCCTTAGTTGATCGTGATTAATCGCAAATGAATGGCACATTTTTTATATGTATCAACATGGGAGTGGACAAATATGCTTTCTCTATGCAAATGTATGTATATATTGATGATTGGAAATCAATTAACAATACAAAACAATGACAAATATTGTCCAGAAACCCTCACAGGTACTGCATTTAGCATAAAAAATATGCTCAAATCATCACATGGCAAACTGCAGCCCAACAGGCAATAGCTGTCAGTGTGCTGAAAATGGCCATGCCAGTTTTTCCTCGCCAAAATGTAGTGCAAAATCGGAGCGTTATCTAGCGTCCTTTGCAACAAGCTAGTATGGCATGGTTGGTACCAATGGATTCATTAGGTTTTCTAGTTTCACATGATGCCAGTATCTTCACTCTAGCTTTAAAACTGAGTCCGCTACAACCTCCGAAAGATCGATTGCGTTAATGCGTTAAAGAATGGACGCGTTATCGCGTTAACTTTGACAGCCCTAGTTATTTACTACCTACAATTGTATGGAAAATGTAAAATGTATCACAAGCAGTGCATTCCAGCCTAATACACAGTGATTGTGGCATAACAGCACAGATCAATACTGAGTGTCTGTAAATGACTTTGGGCGACATGTTGGCACATTTTTCAGTAAAGTATTTCAGTCAGTGATAATATAAATTTACATCCAGCAAGCTGCATTATAAAAAGAAATCAGATCAGGCCAAGGAAAAGTAGATTCATGCAGAAAGTTCATCTAATATGGTAAAAAAAAAAGTCAAGCCCTGTATGTTTTCAAACCAAATTGGAAGATTGTAGAAAACTTTTCACAGATTTATTGGAAATAAAGAGCCTAAGTATTGTATATCTGTTGAGTATTAGTATATGGAGCAAAACTCTATCTCTTCATAGATTGGTCCGTGCTTATTGCACCTCGTTGCACAAGGGGCTTTATTTCCTGAAGCTCTTCTTAATACTGAAAAGCAATAAGCTGTTACACGGACATAATATGACCCCTCTGAATTCAGCCATGCCAAGTTTCTGCTTCCTTTGAGCTCAAACCAGTAGTGGATTTCTAAAAACATTCTTTAATTATGCATGGTATTATAGTTACAGGTGTAAAAACAGTGTTATTCAGATTCAGGCAACACCATCACTCTACTTGGTGAACAGGTTGCAGCCCTGCAAAGACGTGGAGTTGCAAGAGCTCAGGTAAACATGTTATCGCTTGGATTGTTATGTGTCTTACAAAATTAAAATCAATCAATCAACCGGAACAACTCTAATACTCACATCTCTCGTTTGTTATAGCAGAGTGTTTTCATTACATTCAAATGTCAAAGTCGACACCTGTGTACATGTAGCAGTGAGTATATTGAGGCCTGTTTTCATTCGTCAGCAATCGGCAGAATGTTTCAGCTACCAGACAAGTCACAAGCACTTTAAACCAATAAAGATATCTGCACAAGTCGTTTTGACTAACACAGACTTCTGCGTAGTTCAAGTCAATTCTCAGTCAAAATAGACCTGACTACATTCATCATATCAGTAATTATCCTGAGAGAGGAGAGTCAGCTAGCTCCTTCTGTATTTCATTCCTAACAGGACTAATGGGCAAGAAAGTCATAAGAAAGAGACAAGAGCACAACACTGACCATAATTCACAGTTATACTGTTATTTTTTATCTTGCTTGTCTGCAGGAGGCCCTCACATCTTTATAAGCAGTATTAGTACCATTAACTTTTTATATGTTCAAAATGTTACATGCATTATCCTGATGATATAGATGCACTTTAGTACATTATTTGGACTCATGTATTCACATGGAAGCATTTGACTTGCTAACGAAGAGCACTTTCAACTAAATTAAAATATTGATATTGATAAACGCACTTTTTGGAGTCGCGACATGGCCATTAACACAATATATTAAAACTTCAGTTTGCTTTTGTTTTAAGGGTAAATAAGCTTTAGCATAGACTTAGGCCCTGTTTTTGTAAAAATGAAGGCAAAGGCTTTAGTGGATCGATGTCCGTGATGCACTTGTGGCTCACATGGCTTGAGACTACCTGCTGTACCTGCTGTATGTAAACTAAATTTTGACTTCAGACACTTGTTACTCATGCAATATGTCTGTTGTCTGTTTTCTAACATTCTGAATAGGGGTGCTCATTTAGAGGGTTTTTTTTCTGAAAGATAGCTTACCCTCGTTAACCGATCAGATTAAAATGTACTATTTAGAATGGACGAATGTCTGTGACCCATTAAAAAATTGCCAAAACAACAAAGGTTTTCTTCTTTGTGTTTTTCATAATAGCGTACAGCTGCTCAAGGCCGACTGGTTTTTATTCAGAAGTATAGCTACATGTCAACATGCTGTGGGGTTAGTCTTGCATGCAGTCTGTGCGCTTCTGATTCAGGGTTTCCGTTGTGGTGCCGGTCCACATGTCCTAGAAGATTTCAACATCCGGACAAATGGGAGAAATTCTGGTCAAATATTGTCTGTTTATTGAGCTGGTAGGCAGGCTATTTAAAGTCCCAGTGCAATGGAAGTTAGAGCGTCTTTAGCTTCTGCATTGTGACGTATTTCACAGTGAAACTGAATATTTGAGTGGTGTACAGTTAAAAGAGGGATTTAAATAAAAACCTTCACATTTGATTGGCCCACTAAAAAGTGGGCGGGCTTAGAGTTTAGCAGGATATGGAGGAAATATGCCAAGCGAGGGCCAGCTAGCACCAGGAAGAGTTCTCACAAGGGGATCATCCCACACCGAGCGCTGTCCCTGGTGAAAGTGCACCACTGAAATTTGATTAATTACAACAAAGGGTACTGCCAAACATGTCTGACAAAGATTTACAAAAAGCATCTTATGTCTGCCTGTTGAACCATTGTAACTCTCATTTGGAGTCAGGACTGCAATGGGTTGATATGTGTGCGTGCAGCATTTTGGAGATTAATCAAAGAAATAATATATTTAGCACATATAAAGCATATGTTTATTAAAATGTGGAACTTTTGTTAGAATGAACACTTGCTCAACAATAATTTTTGCCTATGGTGAACACTGGATCAACATTTCCTTGATTTTAATAAAATAAGTAAAACAATGTGCTTGACAAACATTCAAATTAATTGGCACCAATACTGATATTATAAAAAACACACAAGAAAAAACGCTTCATGATATATGAGCTTTCCAAGCTTGTGTATCTCTACATGCACTATCCATTCATTCCCTCCCATCGCCTCCTCCCTTTGCTGTGACGTTCATTTGCGCCCTGTAATTAACTCAGCATATCTCTGTCATGATGTAGAAATAAACCGCAATTTAGCTCTGAAGGTAATTTAAGCGCCTGTGTGTGTGGAGGGGTAATTGTACAACAAACGATATCAAGAGGTTAATAGGAAGAGAATTAAAAGTGAGATTAGACACTGATTAGCTCATATAGTGCCGTAGATGAAGAGGAGAGGGAAGTAAAGGAAATGAGAGCCGGGAAGAAGAATAGAAAGGAAGAAAGGATAGACATTTAACCGAGGGAAGGACTGGAGATGAGAGGAGACATGTGGAGCAAAGAGAAGAGTCTAGACGAAAGCAAAGACGGTTGTAACTTGTGCAAGTGGAATATTTGTAGAGGTGAAATCTTTACCTGGGTAGGCAGTATCCAATGCAACATATAGATATCCCCACATTACGCATGGTAAATATATAGTCTAAAATATAGTCTACATTAGTATTAGACTTTACAAGTTTTAGTAGTAGAAATACAACACAATAAACGCTGAGAGAGAGAGAGAGAGAGAGAGAGAGAGAGAGAGAGAGAAGAGAGAGAGAGATTGGTGTCAGTGCATTAGTAGAAAACAAATTGCGCAAAGGGGCACGCACACAATGAGCGTCTGGTGACGGCGCACCAGGGTAAATAAAGAGAGAGAAATCTTGGTGTCAGTCCATCAGTAGAAAACAACGTATTCACTTCTACAAAATGCGCAAAAGCGCGCCGATAACCACTCAATGAGCGTCTGGTGACGGCGCACCAGGATAAAGAAAAGAGAGAAATATTGGTGTCAGCGCACCAGTAGCGTAAAATCAGACAGCATACACAAAGCCAATCAAAGGGTTTGAGAAATTAAAATAAATAAATTATATATATTAGGGCCATACCAAATATAATTTTTTTTACATTCAAAGCTTCTACTGAGGTTTTTGAATGAAGCTTTGAAGGTGGGATGCGTAGGGTTTCTTTAAGTTTTTAATAATAATAATAATGTCAACGTTATGAATGAACCTTCAAACTATTTGGTACTATTTCTATAAGTACAGCCCTATTATATATTTAGTTATTTATTTTATTGTCTTATTTTAAAAGGAAGCACTTACTGGAGGGAGTCTGGAGAGGTCCTCTCCACAGATGCGGTGGTAGAAGATAGTCAAGACCAGCTTAGTTCTGTGGCCTCCGGTTCAGTCTCCTGCAGATCATTGTCTGTCAAAACAGTAAGCAGTCATTCCTTGGACTGTTTCTTAACAGTATAATCCCACCAAATCAGGCTTTAATCTAATCAGATGGAATAATTTTGCATATCTGGACAACAGGATGTTCAGTTCATCATCAAATTTACAAAAAAAAGGCTTCTTTTAACTCACTTGAGCCTCGTTTGTGCCATCCATGGCCTCATCCACTTCCACTGCAACAACGGCTTGTGATAGATAGATAGATAGATAGATAGATAGATAGATAGATAGTAACTTTATTGATCCCGAGGGAAATTCAAGTTTCCAGCAACACAGTTCCATAGTGCAAACATATTAGTAAAAACGTCACAGGTAATTAGTACACATGTTAGTAAGAAAACGTCACAGGTGAGTAGTACACATGTTATTAAAAACGAAAAAAAAAAAAAAAAAAATTGTGTGTCATTTATATACAACTCCTGAAAACCTCTGGCTTCACTTAAATCATCCTGGATCTGATTGATGTTCTGGTAAACACAGTAGTGGGTAACTTGTTATCTTCTTCAGCCAACATATGCAACAGTTCAACATCACTTCCATGATTAGCAGAGCTAAGCTAGCTAAAGCTAGCTCCTGCTTAGCAAGGTAATAACATGTCAAATCGATGGTAAAAGTTCCCTGTTTTCTTTACCTGTGCTTTACGCTTCTGCAGAGCTCTTGGTTTATTGTTCAGGTCACTGTTTCCCGCTTCATCCACACGCTGTCGCTGCTGGAGGAGGAGAGGAACCCCGGAAGAGAAAACCGTTTGCTAGCTAAGTTAGCCACATAAATGCTAAGTTAGCCTCCGAAGGCCGTTGAGCAGCGCCGCGTCAGAGCGAGAGGGAGTGGACGTCACGTCACGTTCTTTTTCTTCTTCTTCTCTTGTTTTAATGTCGGCTCGCAAACAGCTTTAAGGTTCATATCGCCGCCTGCTGTACAGGAGTCTGTAATGCCGCATCATTCCACCCTGTTTCTTAATATCCTCTACACCAGGGGTATTAAACTCATTTTAGTTCATGGGCCACATACAGCCACATGTGATCTCAAGTGGGCCGGACCAGTAAAAGCACTGCATAATAACTTATAAATAAAAAACACCTCCATATTTTTCCCTTTCTTTTCACGACTGTGTTTTAGGGCCACATTTAGGGGAAAAAAGAAATCTGAAATTTCGAGAATTAAGTCATAATATTATGAGGAAAAAGGTTGTAGAAGAATAAAGTCATACTATTTCAAGAGAAAAACATTTTTATATTACGTGAATAAAGTCATGCTATTTCAAGAGAAAACATTTTTATATTACGTGAATAAAGTCATACTATTTTAAGAGAAAAAAGCCGTAATATTACGAGAATAAAGTCATACTATTTCAAGAGAAAAAAAGGCGTAATATTACAAGAATAAAGTCATAACTTTACGAGATAAAATTAATTTCCTCCTCCACAAAAGAGTCAGTTTCCCCATCAGGTCTGTGTGGTTATTTCTTCAGAATAAACACAGTTTCTTGCACAATCTTTTCAAGGTCCTGATACTGATGATAATGTGGTGCTGATGTGCCAAAAGATGAAGTATTTTGTTATTTGTGAAACCTAAACTAAAGTAAAACTTCACAAGATGCTCCACGTTCCACATATTCACACTATTCCCCTCTAAAATAACACATAAAATTATTACTTTATAATATTATGACTTTATTCTCATAATATTATAACGTTATTCTCGAAATCTCAGATTAATTTTTTTTCCTCAAATATAGGTTACATTCCAAATCGCATACTTTTTATTTTTATTTCAGTTCGTACTGCAGCTGCCCTGCAACGTACTGTTGTATGCAGTATGCACACAATTGGGATGTACTACTTTGTCACAGATGTGGCGGACCCGGATGTTGTAATTCCACGGTTTGGCCACTAACCGGTTACCACTTTGCTGCAAAGCCAGGCGCTCTCCCAGGGAGATTTGACCTCAGCGCCCATGGCCGTGAACTTCCTGCATTCAGCTGCATTTCGGAACGGTATTTTTAGGAGCTAATGGCTAGAGGAGTTTACTAGACTAGTTTTACTGGAGTATGCGTAATCCTGACACAAATTATGAATAATGAAAATTTAAAATAAAATTAATAAATACAACTCATAAAATATGATAAAATTATGAATATGAAGAAAGTATCAATAAATACAACTATCATGTAATGATTTCTTTTTAGCTTTGGTGAGGGACTGCCTACCCCGACCGCACATCACTGATTTGTAGGCAATAAAACCAGCTCAGTTGTGTCACATTTGTCAGGTAAGCAGAAATGCTTGAGTGCAGGAAGTGGACAAGATAAAGGAGTTTATATTTACAACAATATGGTGCTGAGGGTCTGAGGCTGAGACCATTAAAGTGCAATGCAAACTGGTACTCGTAGGCACTGTCTGTATGGCACAAAAGTTGTTGCAGTTGTAAAGAACTACATTACTCCTAAGTGCACACAAGTGTCCCCCTATACCTCTGTGTATACGTACTGACAGAGCATGCTGTAAGTCTGAGTCCTCTTCATTTTCTGCTTCATCCTAATGGAGACCACTTTCTCCTCCTCATGTCCACCAGTGAGATGCAGAATGAGATCAAATCAATCCCACTGAGCAGCTGAGGCTCTCTCAGGCTGACTTGAGTTCAGATTTGTCAGCGTGAGCTCTGATGAAGTCTCCATTAGCCGTGGATGAGTAGTAGTAAGTCTATTAGTGAGGGGCTGAAGGTAATTGACAAAATAAAGGAAGTAAAAGAGATGAAGGGCTCTATTTTCATGCTGGCAAAAGGGCGGTAGAAAATCAAATGCTGTAAATTGGCAATTTTTTTTGTCTGCTTGTTCCTGTTTTGGTAATTTAGCTCTGAACAAACCTGTGGTGAAGCTGTGTCAATGTACGTGGTGCAACTGGATTTTGGTCATTCATACATTAGTGGGAACGAAGGTGGTCTGTTCAATGTTCATGAATTAGTTGTTTTTGTTATTAGAATCTGCTGCTTTCTTTTTTTGCATTTTTTTTAATTGCACATTTTTTATCTGTTCAAAATGTTTCTTAAAAGGAGATTTGTCAAGTATTTAATCCTCTTATCAACATGGGAGTGGGAAAATATGCTTGCTTTATGCAAATATATGTATATATTTATTATTGGAAATCAATTAACAACACAAACCAATGACAGATATTGTCCAGAAACCCTCACAGGGTCTGCATTTAGCATACAAAAAATCAGAACATGGCAAACTGCAGCCCAACAGGCAACAACAGCTGTCAGTGTGTCAGTGTGCTGACTTGACTATGACTTGCCCCAAACTGCATGTGATTATCATAAAGTGGGCATGTCTGTAAAGGGGAGACTCGTGGGTACCCATAGAACCCATTTTCATTTACTTATCTGGAGGTCAGAGGTCAAGGGACCCCTTTGAAAATGGCCATGACAGTTTTTCCTCGCCAAAATTTAGTGCAAGTTTGGAGCGTTATTTAGCCTCCTTCCTGAAAAGCTAGTATGACATGGTTGTACCGATGGATTCATCAGGTTTTCTAGTTTCTAGCTTTAAAATTGACCCCGCTACAACCTCCGATAGATCGATTAAAAAAAAATAGTAGCGTAATGTCATACAGCTGAGACAAACATCCATTTTACATTCATCACTCCATTAAGTACCCTGTGAATAGGCTAATTTTGGTTTAAAAAAACCTTCCTCCTACGATACAATAGGTAATGATTGCTGAGTGTTGGTTTCACTAATAAAGAATTGGGCGGTAACCTGAGGAAAATGCACCAAATTACAACAGTAATTAAATTTGTACTCTGTAGTCATCCTGCTCGTTAGCAACATTATCTACATATCCGCCCTTGAGTTGAATGAACATGACAGCAAGTGGTAAAAAAAAAAAGAAAACATGAAACAAATTTGAATCGAACCTCTTCATTTACTAATTTTCAGCGTGCAAAGTTGTTTTTTTTATCAAGCGCATCTGAACCCAATCAGCCCCAAAGCAGGTTTGTTCGCCTTGTGTTATGCATGCGCCCCACTTGTTTGTTTTGCAGTTATTTGTTGATGGGCTTTCTCTTTTGTATTACCAGAGCAAATTTAATTAGAGCTGAAGGAATACAAATCAGTGTTCACCGAATGCTATTTGGTCCCCTAATAAAGGACTCGGGGAGGGGAAGGAAAGAATTACAAATGTGTTTTCAAGAGCTGGAGAGAGAATTGCTTGAGGAATGTGAGCCTTTTAACAAATTAATGTCATTTTATAAATCGGCCCTATAGGCTAAAGTGAAACCCACTGAAGAATAAAAGGACAGTTGATGTTATTCAGAACATTTCTTCAAAGTACAGAACCTGAAATCAAACTGAAATGCGTGGAGGCTTCCCTTTTAGACGAATGTCAAGGCAAAGCATTGTGGTGCCATTACAGAAGGAACAATGTATGAAACAACAGCACAGAGTGAAAGACAGACTGAACTTCCATCCCAGACTGAGCCATAAACTTTTAATAAAGTTTCAAGCTTGTTCATCAAGCAGTCGTTGGCAATGAAAATCGTGAGCCTCAGGTACTTTTCAACAATGCTCGTTAAAAATGTAATAAAATGTTTTCAGAAACATCTTGTAGTGTACTGCTTAGCTGTAAGATGAGAAAGTTTCTGATCCGACCGCCATGTTGAGATCAGTTGAGGAAATACCAAGCACCGCCCACCAGCCGGAGCACACTTTCTCATTTTACAGCTAAACAGTACACTAAAAGATGTTTCTGAGAACATTTGAGGAGAGAAATAGGCATTACAGTAACAGAATATTGATTCATATTTGATGAGTGTTTGGTCGGAGTTCGCAAGTGATTGACAGCTGCCTCCGTTGAATGAACAGCCAATAGGAACGCTCTCTCTCTCTGAAATGACCTGTGGCCAAAGGGCTAGATGTTTTAAAGCCTGAAAACAGAGCCATGAGGATGTGCAGAAGTGTAGTTTTCTCTTACAATATGCTGAAAGGTTATTATGGAATCTTTGCCCAATGATGCCAAAAACATTCTGCCTACTGCAGGTTTAAAATAGCAGTATTTCAAATGGATAAGCTGAATGTAAACAGGATGTAGTATGATTATGCATGATGAGAAGTAATAAATATATACAGAGGTGTAAACAGGAATGTGTATAGAGAAGTAGTGAAGCTGAACCTCCTCAGCCTGCAGAGGAAGAAGAGCCGCCGTCTTGCCGTCTTGGTGACGGTGTCTATATATGTGATGAGTCCAGGTCAGTGTCCTCGCTGATGTTTAACCCAGAGGAACCTGAAGCTGCTGACTGTCTCAGCCGTAGTCCCGTTGATGGAGATGGGGGCGTGTCCTTCTCCCCGTCTCTTCCTGTAATCCACAATCAGCTCCTTTGTTTTGCTGATGACTTGTCAGTTCTGGGTTAGAAAGAAAGACTTCACATCACAGAACTCCCTCCACCGTCACTCCGTTCACATCTCGTCACATACTGACGCTTCGTCAGACCCCTCGATGTCACTTTTCGGTCGTAAACACGTGCTCAATGTTGTGAATTAAACAAAAATACTTGTTTAGGTTTAGGCAACAAAACCACTTAGTTAGGTTTAGGAAAAAAACACATGGTTGGGCTTAATATTTTGTACGTTTGTACAGTGATAATGTGACTGGTCTCCTGGATGAAAGCCTAGTGTTTGTTGGACCCATCCAGCTCCCCTCCCAACCACCCTATGTCTCTTTTGCTTTTTAAACTACGTCACCACAGCACTTTCCCTGAGCGTTTACTGGTTTACATTGTAGTTAATGGAACGTCCGGTGCATTGCATACCGGCGAACGCCGACGGCCATAACAAAGCGTTGGTATTTGACGCCCTGGGAATGACAATGAGCTGAGAACTCCCATTAGTTGTAGTATCAGTCACCTTTTCAGTCTCACTTTATTCCCTAAGGGATTTCTTTTAAAAACAAAGACACAACAGCCTATAGCACAAACGCACATAGCCAGGTTTTCATGTAACAAGCCACAGAATATATTTATTAGTGACTGATTAATCATATTCATGTCTGTTTCTCTCCAGATATCCCTGGTTTACAGTGTAAAGTAACTAAATCCTTCTGTCTTTTATTCCCTGTGCCAGTTTCTGTCCTCTCTGCTCCCTTACCTCTTTTACTGTGTCCCTCCTCTGCCTTGGTTAGTGCTTCTCTCTTCCTTCTTCTTCTTCTTTCCTCTCCCTTCTCCACTTTACTGCACTTCCTCCCCCCCGCCACACACACAAACACACACCTTGACCTCAACGCCTTCCCTCATTCTCCCACAGGCCAGCTTTGTTTCTCAGTATTAATTGGCCCGGTCTTCCTTCTGCTTCATGGGTCCATTAATAAATTATTTCATGGCTGAGAGGTTAGAGGAGCTGCAGGTCTGGGCCAACAAGAAGCTGCAGTATACACTAACATGTAAGCAGGCACACAAACTCAAACACAGCGCACACACAAATAACCTGACATCTGACAACAACATCTGTCCTGTATTAAATGTAGAACGGGCAATAGCACTTCATTTTATTTGTTAATTCAGTGCAACATTTTACACATCTTCTGACAGAAAATACAGAAGTGTTTAGTTAAACCTGCATTTATTAATTCAGGCTGTTCTCATACACCGTTCGTAGCTATACCTATGGAAAGTAATGCACTGTAATTGGTATATATCCCACAAAATCATTTCGTATATAATCCACGTAATGGTGAACCAGGAAGTATAAAGTGCGACAAACACAGCGTAGGGAGGAGGTCGGAGTGGGTGGAAGGGTAAAAAAACACCGGACTTTCGCTCAGGACGTGCTGCTCGTACCCCGGTGGAAACCAGAAGTCAACGTTTATTTATTCTTCACGTAACTTCCATACTTAATGCCTATGTCATTATAATCCAAACCTAACCAAGTTATTTCCAGTGAAGACGGAAGTTTATTTTGAAAAGACTGTATGCATGTAAGGAGCGGAAGTTGTCACGTGTTGCTGGACATTTGTAGGAAAACGTACGAAAAATGAGGAATAACTTTTGTGTGGCGTGACTTTTCCTCCAGGTGGGGCTGGAGTGTATTTCAGCCGTTTTTGTTTTAAACATTAGTATTTCGAAAGTATTTCTCATGTCACAGAAACCACTGAGAGTGAATCTTATGTTTTGGATGTTAATATCTTACTGACTGAATATATTGTTCTGGTGCTCTGCACAGATATGATTTACGCCCGCCCGCCTGCTCTCATCCCCGGCTCTCTGGAGCTCTGTGTGTCGGCGACATGGAGGTCCCCGAGAACCTAAGGCATACTACCTGAATTCACGACATTCTTCTAATCTTACGTTGCAATACTATTTTCAGCAACTTGTTCATCTATACGCCTATTAGTCATCGTTGCTGGTCAGACAAGCGAGATGCAACCGCGCACAGAAAACCAAAAGAATGAATTAGTACTTTCCTCAGATTTCAATGTTAACATACAAAATATGACTTAATTGCACAGTTTCAGATCACTTCCTGGCTATCCACTTTAAAATAGGTAGCTTTTTTTTTTCCAAAGTTCATGCTTGTTCTTTGCTGTAGCCTAACTCAGCAGTGTACCAATTTCCTGGTTACAGTTAGAGAATAATTAAAGGAAGACGTCTAAAACTTTGACCTTAAAATATTCCTTTTTTTAACTACATAAGTATATGTTTTATGGGTTCTTTGCTTGAGATGTGCAACAGACCCTGCAGTGTTTACACAGTTTAAAAGAGTTTCTGTGGAGTAAGAAATAAGAGATGAGTTTTACGACTGTACAATGTTGTAAAGTCCAGAGAACACTTTCTTGCACGCTGCTCTATTTATTTTTTATCCTTTTTTTTCTTGTGCTCTCTATCCTAAGTGTATTATACTGCCACTCTCAAGACTTCATGGTGAAGATGGGAGGGGGGGTGGGGGGGGTGTTGGGAGGATTTGCTTACTAACTCCCCTATTCCCATCATGGTTTGGATGTTAACAGAGTGTGTCTGAGACTGAGTGTGTTAGTATGTGACGGCAGAGAGGCTGCACACAGCTCCATCAGCTCAGGCTACAGCGAGAAACAGTATTGTTACTCAGTTAAGTCCACAGTAATCAGCCTGAAACAAAAACCAGCCCACCAGGAATTACCCCAATCCTTCTGATAACCATTCTGTCACTGCTGATCGCTCTATTACATCCTGCACTAACATCCTGTCCCAACAGGAAACACATTAAGGAAGAAAAGAGAAATGGCACGGTGCCGTTAACTCGTCTACTTGGTGTGATGGCCCTGAAGTGACACTTCACTTATAAAGCCAGTTATTGTTCAGGTCATGATGTTCAATTAATGTTAAAAAAATCATGTAAATATGCCATATGATATCTTTGCAGTATAATGCAGCAGTGCTACATCTATTTGCAGCCTGGATGCACGAAAAGGTGTGTGAATAACAAAAGCGTGCAATAAGAACGCCATTTTTACGCCATGTAGCATAAATATGCTACGCTCAGAGCTAGTGACGTAGAACACAAAGTGAGAAAGACCAGCTAGTGGAGCTAGTAACGTAGGGCGGGAGGGGAGGTGGATGGGTCCAACAAACACATGACTTTTAACCAGGAGATTGATGTTTGAGACCGGTGTTTTGTTTTGAAAGTGAGAAAAGAAAAGAAAGAAAAGACGTGGTTTTTGTGACGTTTGTGACGTGTTTTCCGTACGTTTTCTGTACGTATTTTACTTAGTTTACATACTTATTTCAAGGCAGATCATGACATTTTTCCTAAACCTAAGTGAGTGGTTTTGTTGGTACTGCACCTTCACTGAGATGTGAAGTCGCTCCACTTCCGCTGGACCACCATGGGACCTTATTTCAGAAAAAATATGAACGCTAGTCAACGACGAGAGACAAATATTTTTTGATCCCGTTTAAATTGCGTCATGAATCACACATACAGTATGTTTCTTCATTTAAAACATCATTTTGCAAGTGAAGAAAGTCGCAGTTTGTCGTAGTATCATTTAGTTTTGTATGAAACGGCTCAGTGAACTACATCTCTCGTCTCGGACGATATACGTCACCAACGCTAGCTAGCGAACTTAGCTATGACCACGAACAGATGAAACGTTATCTGACCAGATGTGTTTTATCCAGCGACTCCTGAATATGAAGCCATTACCTCAAAATCAACCTCTTACTGCTTCATATTATTCTATTTATCAAGACATGCCTTCACAACATGTACGTTTGTTCACAATGTAAATCACAATTAAAGAAAGAAAGAAAGAAAACAAGTAAAAATGTGATATTCTTCATACAAACATACATTTGCTGACTGAAAAATAACTTCAAAGAAAAATCATTTCGATGGAGTTTTCAGAGAAGCTGAATTGACTTTTTATGAAGCTTTTGAGAAACTCTTCACTTCTGAAAGCTGGATTTGAGACTGCATGCACTATGTGCTGCTTTCCCTAAAAGAAAAAAGATTCTATATTTATTCCGACTTTAGACCTTATAATCTCTGACTCTCTGAGGTGGTACGCAAACCTTTGATACCAAACATATTGATTGATTGACAGGTTGTTTGATTGATTACTGCTGCCTGACCTTTTAGCAGGAAAAGACTGAATGAAGCAATAAGAGAAGAGTAAATACAGACCCACTGGGTATCATTGCTACTGGATCATGAGCCAAAATGGGGCCTGATGCTGGTCAATGCCAGCGAGCAGCGGTATGACTGCGGGGCACCGGATGAGAGTTTTTCTTTATTTGGGCTCCAGGCCAAAAATGCTAAATAAATTCATTTGTACAGTACCCTAACGCGCCAGGCGTGTTTTTTAGAGTTAGAGAAATGGGAGAAAAGAGCTGCAAAACATTGTCATACCTTCAAATCTCATGCATGCTCATGTACATGCAGCTACATTTACAGCAGGACTACACTCGTACTTTCTTTGTGTTTCTCTTGTTTTTTCTTGTCTGGTAAATTTTTCAAACACAACAGATTCCACATCGCATTTGTAGTCCAGCAGTGGCATGCTGGTCCGAGCTACGCTGTGCAGAGATGGCTTTGCTCTCCATCACGTCAAGGCTCTGCTGTACATGCGGCCGTGCTCCTCTGTGGATGATACCATTTCCAATTTATTAAGCCACGCTTTGTTTGAGAGCGCCTGCAAATTAAAGTGCTGGATTTTGTTTTTTTCACCCTCTTCCCACCCTCCGTCTCTGTGTATCTTTCCCTGCTCTTACACTGCAGAGTGCTGCAGCGAGCATGACTTTGTCTCTGATCCTTTAATATACAGCCAGGGTCCTCTGTGCTCACCGCTGTGTGTGTGTTTGTGTTCTGTTGGAGTCCTCTCTGCTCTGCCAAAGAAACTCAGCCCAACTGACTTCTTTCAATTCATTAGCTCTCCACCAACGTAGCCTGCTAGAACAAGCAGAAGTGGCGCTTGTTTACGGACCGACTATACACAACAGACTTAATAAACTGTCTCATTCAGCAAATAAGTATTCATCCTTTGCTACAATTTCTGGTTGAATTTTGTTTTTGTCTTTCTCTTCCACTCTCCTGTTTTCTTGCAACATATATTAAATATTACTGTTTCAGTGCAGCTAATTTTCAGATTTGAGTTGCGAACTACTGTATAGAATTTGAACATTTAAAACATTTAAGTTATTTGTAACTCAGAGTATGCTTCACGTTACTATACAAGTAACAAGACTAATGCTTCGTGCACACTACGAGCGACAAAAGCAACATTTTCTTGCTAATGTTCTCACAAATATGTGGTAACATGCTGTTGTTTAGCAGACACAGTGTTTACCATGTTCACCATTTTACTTTAGCATATTAGCATGCTAGCATTTGCTTATTATCACTTAACTCAAAGTAGCCCACAGCTGAGGCTGATGGGAATGTTATTGGTTTTGAAGGAATTTGGTCATAAACAAATTCTTGGATATGCTATGCTACATCTAGTCAACTGGGTCTCACAGGAGGGCGAATAAATAGCACGACATTACAAGGACATTCCACGTGTCACAAGGACGCAGTTTAGGCTTTTTGCGTGTCATTTGTACGCTACGCAACAAAAATACGGTAACATCCGCAGTTAGGTTTAGGCAACAAAACCACTTAGTTAGGTTTAGGAAAAACGTCATGGTTGGGCTTAAAATAAGTACGTAAACTAAGAACAATACGTACGGAAACAACGTTACATAAGTACGAGAATCTAGTCAGCAACGTCACTAACCTGACTTACAAAACAAAACACCGCATTGCAGTCAGTACAGACTACATTTCTTGCCAAAAGCAAGAAAGGCGTTCTTATTGAACGCTAAATGCATGTACGTATTATTGTGTTATTCATACGCCTTTTCAGGTGAACGGGCTGATCTAGTAGATGTATAGATATTTCACTGGATGAGTGAAAGTTTTGACCAATAGGTGACACTAGAGGAAAAGCAATAAATGTCTGTACAAAGTTTTATGACGATCCATCCAATAGTCGTTGAGATATTTCAGTCTGGACCAAAGTGGACCAACCGACATGGCTAAAAACAAACAAAACAAATTTGGAAGTTGTGCTGTTGAAACAACAGCGGCATACCTACATTGAAAAAATGCATTCATGTTAGTCCCAAATATATTTTGACTAATGTCACAGGGAAATCCAAAAGAAATAATCTTGTTTCCCCCTTTTCGGGTAGAGAGCTAGAGTATACTTAAAGATTTATTGCTTTCTTCCACATTTTCTACGGCTTGCCCCTGTGCTTCAGGTAAGAATGATCTTTTTTAATATCACCTCCAGCTCTTTTCGCCTCTCCACCATTTCCCTCAATAAATTTGTACAAACCAGCCAATTCAGAAACCCAAACAATCTGGTTCAAAGTTCCACAGAGAGAGGGAAAGCAATATAGTGGGAACATTAACTCAGCTATGTTTTGTTTTCTTGCTCCCTGTCTACAAAAACTTCTTTGTCTCCATCCAAAGAGAGCCACACAAAGTCTTGCTAAGCGCTGAGTCTGCACTGCGTTTTCATCCACTAACCCGAACTCTGGGGTCTTGTTAGACACCCAGTTCCTCGCCAGAGTGGAGCCTTCAGCATCTTCACCACAGGAGTCTCCCTCACACCTAAACAGCAGAGGATGCAGCATTTTAGTAAAGTGGACAGAGAGGAAGAGGAGGATGCTGGTGGTACCACAATGCCTCAAGTCAGGTCTAGCCAGTGCCGTGCTCTGGCAGAGGACATATCACCTAATAAAGTTCTGAGAAAGGAAGACATGAAAGACAGAAAAGGAGAGAGAAAGCATGAGGCCAAGAGAGAGAGAGAGAGAGAGAGAGAGAGAGAGAGAGAGAGAGCACTCTGGGAAAGAGACCGACAGACCAGAACATGCAAGGAGGCAGAGCTGAGACAGAGAGACAAAGAGCCCACAGGGACAGAAAATAAAAGGTTTGGGTTTAATCCACCAAGACTTTTTCTGTATTTTCAATCACGCTGGTTTTATGACATTTGATGATTTGGGGATAATTTAGTTTCATAACAATTTTTACTGGACCTACTGTTTGTTTCCCCCCGTAGTTGACTTTCTGGTCGTCACAAATGCTACAGCTTAGCTGTGGAACTTTTCCAACAACTTTTCAATAACAGAGCAGAAAGATAAGCCAGTCACATTGGTGATTGTATTAACTGTTATCTAGCTGTTAGCACCATCGGAGAGCAAACATACTTAGTGCAACGTTTTCTATCTGGTCCACGCTGATGCGGACAACGTAGTTTATAATGATTGTGCTTTTGTGTTTTTGGTTTTGTGTGTGTGTGTGTGTGTGTATGAGCACATTTATGCAGAGTGTGTGCAAACACGGGAACAGATAAGCCAGCGAATCAGTGAGAGTGGGTATGAGACTAATTGGCCAGTAATAAAACCACTGGCTTAATTACTCACACAGATATTTAGCTTGTCTTCAGCAGAAATCAGAGTACTGGAAAAAATCTGCACAAGGTCAGCCGTGTACTGTAGCAACTCTGCAGTTAGACCACGGTACATTATCTATCTATCTATCTATCTATCTATCTATCTATCTATCTATCTATCTATCTATCTATCTATCTGATATAGGTAACGTGTTAATGTGCAAATTCATCAGAAACAGGACAACATTAGCATTCATTTGGAGACAAATTTCACTCTCCTTTAAGCTATGTTTTGGTCTCCACATGCAGCAACCACTGACGCCACTAATGTCTTTAACGCATTAACGCCACTTGCGATTTTTAGGTTGTAGCGGCTCAGTTTTAAAACTAGAGTGAAGATACTGGTATCGTGTGAAACTAGAAAGGTGAAGGAGGTTAAATAACGCTCCAAACTTGCGCAAAATACTGAGGAAAAACTGGCATGGCAGTTTTCAAAGGGGTCCCTTGACCTCTGACCTCAAGATATGTGAATGTAAATGGGTTCTATGGGTACCCACGAGTCTCCCCTTTACAGATATGCCCTCTTTATGATAATCACATGCAGTTTGGGGCAAGATGATGATTTGAGCATATTTTTTAAGTTAAATGCAGTACCAGTGAGGGTTTCTGGACAATATCTGTCATTGTTTTGTGTTGTTAATTGATTTTAAATAATAAATATATATAAAGCAGCATATTTGATTGACTAAACTTATTATTATTTGATTAATGTACACATTTAAATGACATATGCCATCTGTTGCTTATTACTTTGAGCGCAGCGCTCGGTGGCAATTTTCGAGCACTCGTGGACACACGTGCACAATCTCATGATCCTCCTGCCGGAGATAATAAAGTACTGACACAGCATGTGATCAGGAGTTGTTCTACCTCTCATTAACAGGACATTCAGTGCTGAGAGTACGTGCTGAAATCTAGAAACTTCTTTTTCAAATTAATTTCTAATAGCTGATATTCTCTCATGTCTGGAGAGGCTGCAGACAACAGAGAGAGTGAAGAGTGGATGAAAGGGAATGGAGCTGAGTAAAATTTAGGTGCATTTAGGTGGATATTTTCTAAAACATTCTGGATTAATGTGCCATTCAGTGCCTGTCCTGGTTTTATACGGCTTTATTCAACAGGGGAAATGTAGTTCTGTGAAAGGATGAGCCAATAAAGACACCTCTGGGAATGGATGTGCTCCATGGCCTCCAACCTCTGGCTCGCTCTGTCTCACCCCATCCTCTCAACACACACACACACACACACACACACACACAAACACACACACACACACACACACACACTGAAACACAACTACCGTTACTGTTCTAACTCAGTATCACAATGATCAACGGACCGTTAAAGATAACGTGATATTAGAAAACCAAAGAAATGCTTTCAGGGATCCATGTGATGATGGACTACGCACCATTATTTTGCACAGAGTTCAATAGATCTGCTCACACACAGTAACGCCATGCTCTTGCATTCTCATGAAAAATAATAACAACAATAAGAGGTAACACTTCATTTTACAGGTCCGCAAATTTCATGGTAATTCGGTGATAATTAGCAAGTAACCTATTTGAAATTTATTTGGAATTACTGCCAAATTACCCCAATATTCACCTAACAAATTTATCAAAAATGACTTTATTATAAACATTATTTAATAATTATATTCCTCTATTTCCCAATAGCTGGTAATTTATTTAATACATTTCCCAGGAAAAGAATACAAAGTTTATTGACATGCTTTATTTCCATGTCTGCTGGTAAATAGATAATAATTAGCAAATAACTAGCTACTTTCTGTTAACTATAATTATTAAATACTGTTTATAATAAAGTAATTTTTGATACATTTTGAGGTAAATATTTGGGTAATTTGGCAGTAATTCCAAAAAAAATTCAGATAGGTTACTTGCTAATATCACCTAATTACCATGAAATTTGCAGAGCTGTAAAATGAAGTGTTACTCTAAATAATAATAATTACTACTGTATAATAATTACAACAGTAACACACAATAATGACTTAAAACAACTGAGTAATATCGAATTACGCAACATGAACACAATAATTTATTAACAATTTCTAATGTAATAACATTTAAAAAATATATTTAAAAAGTGATGTGACAAGATGGTTATAAAAGAAACAACATTTCTAATTATTTTAGTGTCAGATTAACAACTTCTTCCTTTTGGCTCCAGGGCTGAATGCTTCCTCGACCCTGGGAAAAGCTACTATACTGTATGTGAATGAAGACTTTTCATATATATCTTCGAGGTCCTTTATCTTTATGTTTGTATGAATTAATGCAGTACAATGTTTAATAAATTAAAAACAGGATTGCTCAACAGCAACCTTGGTTTGTTGTTGACCTTGGACGGTCTTGTCTTGCGTCTTCCCTTGACCTCCATTGATCGCTACGTTGCTTAGAGTGCAGATAGTGTGGCTTCGACAATATAATTGCAATACCTAAAACTACAATATGTCGCAAAACTTGAATTACCAGCAGTTAAATATTCCATTTAAAAATGTGGTGAAATATTTAAGATGTCTAATATACACAGACTGCGGCACTCAGGGTATTTAAAATGACGACTATTCATTCCAGACTAACCTGGGATAACACTGATCTAAATGTAAAATGGATCGGTATTGTCTTGTAAATCCAAATGTGATTAAACCTGCTTCCTGTATGGCAGCTGTTTTTGTCTCCGTTGTTCTCAGTCGGAGAGTTTCTGCTTGACCTTGCTTATGCGGCGCAGACCGATCGATGGCTGTTATTATTACAGCAATGTGAGTCACTTTAATTCCAGCTGGATGCCAAAGGAGCATCAGTATTCATGAGGACGGGTCGTACTCCTTCGTATTTTCCAATCTCGAATAAAATTGCGCACATAATGTTCTCGTTCTTCCACATATACCTCCTTTCTCATGTGTCGCTCGACAACGACAGACATACAGACTTAAACCCCCCCCCTCCGGCCAGTTTTACTTCCTGTTTTTTTGCTTAACGTTCTTTCTCAAACAGAGAATGGGGGGTGTGGCTAAGAGTCAGACATAATTAATTACCATGGCAACCAGATTGCATCATTTTTTTAATCCAGTTTAGATGAATTTACTGTTTATCAGACCACAAATGAGACAAGAATTAGCTCAACACACCGACTCTCTCTCTCACTTGCTCTCTTTTACCGTCTCCTCCTGGTGAGGCGGCCGTCTGGCTGCTGCTGAACCGAGGAGCCGCACCGCCGCACGCTGGCTACAGCGCAGCGGAGGACGGATAGACGTGTTGCCGAGGCGTTTGAAATGCTGTTTCGGGACGTTTTGGAGGTGCACCGGCTGCTCTCACCTCAGCGCCCCAGCACCGACACCACACCGGGCTACACTGTGATTCGTTTATTTCTCTAACGGGACTTTTCTCTTGTTGTGCTCCCCGTCGTTTGGACCTTTTAGAGGCCAGCAAACCTCCAAAATCGGCTACTTTCTGTTAATTTATCTCCAGCAGGAGGAGATAAAGAAGAGAGCGAGTGAGAGAGACAGTCAGTGTGTTGTGTTAATTCTGCAGGTGGGATTTCGTGTAATCCACTGCGTCGATTGCACCCGTTCATCGTTCAAGTTAAGAGATCACTGAAGTTATAACGATTGATCCCGAGGGGGCATGAATGTCTGTACAAAATGTCATAGCAATCCATCCAATAGTTGAGACCAATTCAATTTCAACCTCATGGTGGCGCTTAAAGAAAAGTCAGAGATCACCAAAGTCATCAAGATACATTGTCTGAGAACCATAAATATCTGTACAAGATGTTGTGCCAATCCCATTGAGTAGATGTTGAAATATTTCCCGGATAAGGATATCTGTGACCTGATGGTGGCACTAGATCACCAAAGTCATTAGGAGACGGAGGGATCAGGCCATCGACCTCGGCGTGTTAAATGTACAACGTCTGTCCGGAACATTTTCAAGATTGTGGAAAGTCTGCACAAAATATTTCAGTGTGATGGGGGTTTGTAGGATTCCAATCTTCCTCCTCCCTAATTAAGCCTCAGACATGTTGGATAACCAAGATTATATCACTTCTGTTTAATATTTGAACCGATATGTGATCACCACCATGATGATTTATGGCTGTAATTTGTAGAAATCAGTTTTTAGAAATCCGATTCTGAGACTTTCCGAGGTCAGTGAGAAGTTTTTAAAGTCTACTCTCCAGCTTTTACAAATATAGATAGATATAATATGCAACCGTTGAGACAGTTAGAAGTTAGTTACTGTTCATCAACACAAATCGATTTCAATCCTGCCAATGAACATCATTTTCTCAGGTAGGTCAGGAGATCTTCACCAAGCTGACTCGTGAATGAGCAGCACAGGCACTTCTTGTCCTCGAACTGAAGCCGAACACTCATCTTTTCAAGGAGTACATCCTAAGAGTACTGAATTACATCCCCAAACTCTCTGTAATTTGTCTCTTATTAATCTAAGGTCACACACTCGCACACAATTCCACCTCTTCCAACCATAAATAAGGTGCAAATAATCAATACATGTATAAATGTTGTACATATATAGCATACATATGATAGATACTCCACAAACATTACCGGCTTTCAAGTTCAGTTTGGAATAATAATCATGAAAGTTCGTAGCGTTTAACGCAACTGCTGCTTTGCAGAGGAGTCAACTTGTTAATTACTTTTTTGTTGTACTGACATTGAGATGATGTCTGCACTGCTTATTAAGTTTACTATAGTCTATCCAGTCTGTGTGTTTCCATGGTGATATCCATTTTTCTTCATTTATATGGGGAGATTTATGAGCAGGATATAAGGGGAATTCAGCTTGTTTTCAATCTTAACCCGTATACAGTATATTTATCATTATATAGAATATCGTAAGCAATCAAACGCAGTCAGAAAACCGAAGTGGAAGACGTGACCTTTGTTGGATATGCAGGTCGTTCGGAGTCCTTTATAGTAAATTGTTCTCATGAGACCATGAAACATTTATCAGAACAATTCAACGTTTTACCTTCAGATTTCTGCCACTGAGGAAACGTTTAAAGAAGCCGCTGAAGAGCAGCGTTTGATGAATAATGTAAAGAGGACAGTCGTAAGAATGTAGAATTTTCCTCTCCTCTATACTCAGAGCGTCTGAGATAAAGCACATAAGATCTCCAGTGGCTGAATATCAAACAAATGGAATTCGCTCTTCAAGCATAACAGAACATTTTTTTTTTATTTCTCAGTAAGTTTGTCACTCCTTTGAGAGCAATGCGCATGTTAAGGTGTGTGTTTAACACAAAGCTCTCAGCCATGAGATGCCTTGGCTTTCTCTGGAGGAAAGAAAAGGATGGAGGTAAAGAGGAGGAGAGGGAGGAAGGACGTAAAGACCTGAAACGCTCTTCTGTGTGAGCACTTAATATTATTATGATTTTTGTTTTTAATAATACAGAAACAAAAGAGCAAGGAGAGAAAATACGACAAGAAAAGACATAAAATGTAATTGGTTTTAGTCTAAAACCCATTACATTTTATGTCTTCCTAAACAGTGTTAGCTTAGCTAGCTGGCGTTACTTCTATGTCAGGCTAACGTTAGGCAGCTGAGAACTGCTCAGCTTCTTCCTGAACTCCTAGATATTGTTGTCAAAAGTAACGTTACATAAAAGTAAAGGTAAAAGTAGAAAATTGAACACTTCTTAGCACAGCTTGCATTCAAACGGCATGTATTGTAGGGAGGCGCCACCGGAGTAATGGCGTCTTGTTTACTCCCGGTATTACATATTACTAAATTGGCTTCCCAGTTAAATTTATTTACCGCCCCTGAGTTATAGGTGGAGGTGGTCGAGGTGCACGATGGGCAGGACTTTGAAAATGCTGTAGTAACTACGAGTGGATATTGTATCGCAAGATCAGATCAGTCTGACAGGAGTTACATTGTGAATGAACATTTTAATGATACGTTCAGTATCAACATTTTGGGACTTGCCAGATATGTTGATTAAATTAACGTTAACTTATTTTGTCACATCAGTCGTTAGTCACGTGACTCGTCCCATGAGTCACAGGAGTCGTTAGTCAGTGTAATTAAACGTCAACCACGACCGTTTCCTAACCCTTACTAAGTGACGGTGTTGCCTAACTTCCTGTGAAAACGGAAGTTTATTTTGAAATGACACTATGCATGTAATGAGCGTATATTGCTGAGACATTCAAGAGTAATGCCAGAGAAAGTAAACCACACAGCATAACCTTCAAAATGGATTTGCTGTTGCAAATTAGTTGTATATAAATGTAATTTCTAGGTTGATGTAAAACATATGTGTCGTTTTGGGGCACTTGCTGAAACAACTGATGCTGTCGTTCTTCTTGGGAGGACGGTCTGAGAATATAATTGTGTTATTCATAGAAAAAGGAAGTCAAGAACTTGCTTAATTAGAATGAAACCTTAACTGGGGTACGGCCAGTAGCCGAGTTGATTCTGGGTAAGCATTCAAACGTCATATAGGGATTTCTGAGGAGCAAAGCTCGGCCCTATCGGTAATGAACCCGGGGTAATCTTTGAATCAACAGGCGCAGCAGCAAAGCCCTTCTCCCCTCTTCGTACATGTGCGAGACAACTGGAGTCACAGGCTCAGTAAGAAATCCCACCTCCCCAGTGTCAGAGACAACAAATGAAGGAGAACAGCGCGGCTCTGAACCATTCAGCCCAAACCCCCTCCACCCCGCGCTCCACTAAGAGGCGGCTCAGAGTAGAAAGCACACATTAATTAGACTTCTATCTGTACATCTCTGCTTCGCTTAATTGAGAGAGAGAGAGAGAGAGAGAGAGAGTGAAAAGAGATGAGACGGGCGAAAGAGGAAAAGAGCTACGTATAAGCAGACGTCTGATACTGTGCATGGAAGCCGACGCCAGTTGTTTATTTTTATTTTTCCTCCGATTTAACAATGAGGAAGACAAAATTAAAGATATAAAATCAAATGTAAGCGTGGAGCTTGTGTGTGTGTGTGTGTGTGTGTGTGTGTGTGTGTGTGATAGAGAGAGCAGCCATGTCTCAGCTGGACCTTGCAGTTTATTCTGAGAGGAGAAAGCTCTCTCGCCAGAAGTCAAAGGTCAAAACTTGCAACAAACGACTCGAGCAAAAAATAGCTGAGAACCTCCTCCTATATGACAACTATCACTTCACCCGGCTCTCCAGACTGAAGCAAGCAAGCTGAACAGGAACAGCCTGTTACAAGAAGGTCAGAACCAGACAGGTTATTTATACATACTGTATCTATTTTAGTTGCGATGGAACAGAAATGGGAGACAGTGATGGAAGAAAAATGACAAAAGGCTGAGGGGGGGGGGGAAAGACAAAAACAAATGGGGGAGAAACAGAAAAGCAATTGCGAAACCCATTTAGAGACGACGATAATGTCAACGCGAGTGAGAAGATAATCACGCGCCCTTGGAGTGTAAATGAGTTCCGATTACTGTATTGGTTGTGACGGTATGACTTTGTGGTGACATCCTACGCCGAGGTGCTGAAAGATGGGAAGAGAGAGCCGTTGGTGTGAGTTCATTTACACACAGCTCACAAATTAGACACGCATGAGCTGGCAGCCTTGGCAGTAAAGTCATTAGCGAGCAAAGTGCTGAAATTTGTTTAGCAATTTATTAGATCCTGAGGATTCTCATTAATTGCTGCGTATGTTGCGTCTACGACATGTGCGATCCGTCACGTCCGCTCTGAACGCAGGGCACGGGGGTCACGTCGGGACGAAGTACATGAAAACAAAACTATTAAAGAAATGCTTCAGTGTAGTATCACTATCTACTCTTATCTAAGTCTGCATGTCTACTCTGATGGAACACACATGGTTAAAGTTATGTAATCTGTTTACTACTTCCAAACATGTTGGTCTATTAATAACAAATGATGTGTGATAAACTGTGCAGTAATTAGTATCTTTAGGCACCTGTTAACTCTTCTGTAATTACCCCCCCGCTGCTGTGATGTATTTTCTGGTAACAAAGGTCACACCAGGCAGTCTGCTGAGTACGAGCACTGATTTGAAACACTTAGCCAGCGGTGCAGTAAGTCACACACACGTCCTACAGCTATTAATTAATTAATATACACGAATCCGGGGAAGTACCGAAAGTAAACAAGTCAGCATTACTGCGGTGGCGTCTCCCTACAATACGCACACGTTTGAATGCAAGTTTACCTGATTAAGTGTACAATTTTCTACTTTTACCTTTACTTTCTATGCAGCGTTACTTTTGACAACAATGTCTATGAGTTCGGGAACAAGCAGAGCAGTTCTCTGCTGCCTAACGTTAGCCTGACATGGTGAAAGAAGTAACGTCAGCTAGCTCAGCTAACACTGCTTAGCTAACGGTAGCTAACAACGTTAGTGGGCTGAGACACTGTCTAGAGTCCGCGGAGGTCCCACAATCAAATAATTGTAGCGTTATTGTGAAGTATAACGTTAGTTTCTTTAACTAGGGCGACCTAATGACCACAAAGTAAACATCATTTATCGGTCGGCCTCACGAACAGAGCACGTACAAAATGTCTGCTAACCGTATTAAATGCTGACTCTCAGCCGAATGCGTCGTGGTTGCTCGTAGTGACGGCAGCTGTGTCCTCGTAAAAGCCTTCAATTTTACTTTAATCGATTTTAAATACATACTCATCTGTGTTTATTATACGCCAACCATTTATGTAAGTTACAACGAGCAGCCACGGACGCTTTCGGCTGAAAATCACCAGTTAGTACCGTTAGCAAACAGTAGAGTCACTACGAGTTGCCACCGCTAGATGGCGGAACACACAAAGCGGTCACCGGATTGGTCTATATGTGATTCGATGAATGATTTGACTTGAATCCACCATACGCACCCTGTGACTCAATCTGAAGTCATTAGGATGTGGCGTTAGCATCACAGGTTTTAGTTTTTGAACATGAGGATAGCTGGAAAATGTTGATTGTACTATCATTTAAAAAATGTGCTTATTATCTTTGCTGAGAGTTAGATGAGAAGACTGATACCAACAGCCAGGCTAGCTTAGCTTAGCATGAAGTCTGCAAACAGGGGAAACCTTCGCCTGGCTCTGCCTGAAGATAGCACAACAGGCTTACAAGCACCTCTTTCAGTGAGCTCACCAATGAACAAGAACAACATGTTACTTCGGTTTTACGGCGTTAATGTGTCAAACTCTTTCTTGGCTGGGAGAAGTAACTGTCTGTAAGTCTCCTCAGGGTGACGACAAGGCTACAGGAAGTTACTGCACCTGGCCAAGAAATAGTCCGGCACATAACCCTTCTATTGTACAGATTAATGACGTGTTTATTAGTGAGCTTTAGAGGTGCTGGCAGGCAGATTTTGTTGCATTAGGACAGAGTCCGGCTAGCTGTTTCCTGTGTTTATGCTAATTTAAAGGGTAACTTCGGTATTTTTTAACCTGGACTCTTTTTTCCGATTTTTTTTTGTGTCAAACTGACTAATAGGGACAACAACTTCTGAAACTGGACCAGTATTGAGGGAGAGCGCTGTAGACGGCAGCTGCTCACGGGCTGCAATATGTTGCCATTGGGGCAAGCTGGCACCGTCATTTACGTCCACTAAAAGTGCTTGTTTTTGCCACGACGAGGCTCTGATTGTTATTATAAGTGTCTGACAACATTATGGAAAGAGTCTCGCTCAAGGAGAAGTCTGAAATCTGCCGAGGTGACCTGAAAGCTTAGTGTTATCTAAAAGATTCTCAATGTCATGGCTGAATATTTGGATGATTCTGACATTGTGGACGAGGTCTTTGTATTCGATGGCCACCCGTCTTTGAGCCAGAGTATACAGATATTCAGATTTCACAATGAGACCTCTCCTTGAGCGGGACTTGGACACAATAACAAACAGAACGGATTGAGCGAAGGTAAGAAAAATGTTTTATTTCTCTGTGGGATCCTTTTCCATAATGTTGTCAGACACTTGAATAACAATCTGAGCCTGTCGATGGCAAAAACAAGAACTTTTATTTCCCTCGCAGCTGCTTTATCCCTAAATACTGGACCAAAACTCAACTAGACACTAAAACATGGGAAAACAGGGTCCAGGATGAAAAATTACAATTCATTAAAATTAAAGTTACCCTTTAAGCTAACTGGCTGCAGCTTTATATTTCGTGATATTGATCTTCTCATTTAACTTTCTGCCAGAGAAGGAATTACCCAAACGTATATTCCCTTTTCATACAAGAGCATCTCCAGCAACAAACGATAATAACTAAACCTTTTTGTTTCATTAATATTTATTTATACCTTTCAGAGTCATATTTCAAATATATTTTTCCTCTAAAATACTTCAGTACATGACAGAGATATACAACACCCAGCACTGTTTGATACCCCTCTCCCTTCTCTTCCCATTAAAGGTGCATTTCACATATTTTGTTCCAAAGTGGATCAACACATAGACTGGTGTGTGACGTAAAACCTGACAGCCAGCATGTGTACCATCACTGTGACCGATGCACTGTTTCCCAAAATGTACTTTTGATGCGTAGACAATGCTCGTCACAGTGAGTTACAATAGTCAGATGGGTCCTAAAAAAAGTTGTTTATAAGGTTTTAAGGCTCGTCACTTTGACGCTGCTTGGTTTGAAGCCACACAACACTGCACAGAGACACTGTCATGTGTGTTGGTCAAATGACAAAAAGTCCACTGGAGCACTGGGATTCAGTTACTCGTGGACTTGCGGGGTGTGAGTCACACGTCATCAGAAGGTTGCATTTTAAAACATACTCAATCTAACATTTTCCTAAAACAAATTAACCTTTTTTGGGGGGGGGGAAACCAGGACAAAGGTCACAGCGTTTTGTGGGAAAGGTCATTCCAGTCTGTAAACCAAAGGCTGTTAATACCCTCATAAGGTTTTAAGTTACATCACAGGGAAACATTATACCCGGGAGTGTTAACAGACACTGATTGTTTCACATTGTCTTATGTACCACAAAAAAAGAAAATAACTTTTGAACATGTACCTCCTTTTATTACTGCTGCCAGTAGGAATACTCGATCTATTGCCACGCAGTGTTGCTCAGTGTATTGGCAGCTTTTGCAGTTAAGGAGGGGGACAGAGGCAGAGACGTTCTAGACAGAGGCTGAAATGTTCTAGACAGTGGCTGAGATGTTCCAGACAGAGGCTGAGACGTTCCAGACAGAGGCTAAGACGTTCCAGACAGAGGCTGAGACGTTCCAGACAGAGGCTTGAACGTTCCAGACAGAGGCTGAGACGTTCCAGACAGAGGCTTGAACGTTCCAGACAGAGGCTGAGACGTTCCAGACAGAGGCTTGAACGTTCCAGACAGAGGCTGAGACGTTCCAGACAGAGGCTGAGACGTTCCAGACAGAGGCTGAGACGTTCCAGACAGAGGCTTGAACGTTCCAGACAGAGGCTGAGACGTTCCAGACAGTGGCTGAGACGTTCCAGACAGAGACAGTCTTTTCAGACAGTGGCTGAGACGTTCCAGACAGAGGCTGAGACGTTTCAGACAGAGGCTGAGACGTTCCAGACAGAGACTGAGTCGTTTCAGACAGAGACTGAGACGTTCCAGACAGTGGCTGAGACGTTCCAGACAGAGGCTGAGACGTTCCAGACAGAGGCTGAGACGTTCCAGACAGAGGCTGAGACGTTCCAGACAGAGGCTAAGACGCTCCAGACAGAGGCTGAGACGTTCCAGACAGAGGCTGAGACGTTCCAGACAGAGGCTGAGACGTTTCAGACAGAGGCTGAGACGTTCCAGACAAAGGCTGAGACGTTCCAGACAGAGGCTGAGACGTTCCAGACAGAGGCTGAGACGTTCCAGACAGAGGCTGAGACGTTCCAGACAGAGGCTGAGACGTTCCAGACAGAGGCTGAGACGTTCAGACAGAGACTGAGACGTTCCAGACAGAGACTGAGACGTTCCAGACAGAGGCTGAGACGTTCCAGACAGAGGCTGAGACGTTCCAGACAGAGGCTGAGACGTTCCAGACAGAGGCTGAGACGTTCCCGACAGAGGCTGAGACGTTCCAGACAGAGGCTGAGACGTTTCAGACAGAGGCTGAGACGCTCCAGAAAAGCCTCTCGCAGCTCAGTTCAATCTGTTCAACACATGTAAAGACAGTATACAGTAGGTGGACGATTAACAGTCAGTTTGTCATTCCAGTTGTTGTTCTTGTGTGTGTGTGTGTGTACATGTGCAGCTCTACAGGGGCTCAGTAAACAGATAAATGAGCATGTCGCTAACAGGAAGTGGAAATAACAGTTGCTCACATTTAATGGACTCCCAATCTTGTTGGTAAGACGACACAGATCACTGACTTAACCTACGTTAGAGAGTTGCAACTGAAATATATAAATGTCCCATTTTGGAATAAACTTGTCGTCAGATACGAAGTAGATTAACTGTGGCATCTACCTGATAAGAGAACTGTAATTTATGTGGTAAACATTTAGCTAAAGTCGTCTCGTCTTTGGTTTGTCTTTATCAAAATCGTTTAAAACTAGATTTTAAATCATCTGAGTTCAATCTGGAGGTGCCTTCAGTGTAGCCGACGTACAGTAAGTGCTTTTTTACTTTTTGGGGCAATCCATCACATCACAGGTTAAAACACAGGACATGATTTTATTGTAGTTGAGTTTGGTTCAGATGTTTAGAGTCAAATATGTCAGATTCATTACATTTCTGTTGTATGCTACCTGACAGTTGTGCTACACATCTCTCTGTGCTGAGCCGCAGCACTGTATGACCATCAGCTGGTTTGTTTGCCACCTACATGTAGGACAGATATTCTTATTATCAACAAAAAGCTTTTGATTTCTTTGCTTTTTTTTTTTAATTTTCTTTTTATTGACAGATGTTATTTTGAAACAAATGAAGCACATGTTTCTGTTATTTTCTATTGAAATAATAAATATAAATTGAATTATAAGTGATACTTTCAGCAGGTGATTTTATTATGGAAGATATATGCAAACCTCACTTTGTATCTGTCCTAAATACGGCAAATATGAGCAAAATGAATGTTGCTACAGGTGTGACTACACTCTAAATATTGTGAAATGGTAATTACTAAACCATTATTAACATGGTCTGTATTAAAACCAAAACAATGACACTTGATTTACAGTCTCTTGAAAACAATGTTTCCCATTTGAGTCGACTGTAGTGTGCCAGATTGGAAGAATTTTGTTGATTCACTTTTCGGAAAAAACAAAAACTATCATACAGGAGTCAGTGGATACAGTGCCAGTTACTTTCCCACCTTGCCATATTCTTTAATACTCGTTGGTAAAAAGGGACAATATGTTGCTTCATCAGTCAACACAATGATAACAGGAAAGCTCATCAATGGGTTGGATTATTTGCACGTGTTCGTTCTGCTTCTGTTCTCAGGTGGGTGAAATAATGCAACATCTTCCACTTTAAACTTGAGCTATAAATTGTCATAAAAAGCCAAAACACAACCAAAGTGTGTTTTTATGTGTCAGTTTGGTAAATATAACAAAGGTTACACACAACACATCGTAAGATTTCCACAATACTCTGCCTGTTAACTTGCAGCTGTCGCACGTTCAAATGCAATGATGACAACGGTATAGGGTTTCCCCCCCCCGTTACTGCTGCCGTTGAAATATGAGGCGATATGAGGAATGATTTGACAGTTAGCACGATGAAATGCCATGCACATCAATGCTTAATGATATTTCTAAAATGTATTTAGTACTAGATGGGTAATGCACTGACCCAGAGTGTGCTGCTTTAGTGCTGAATAATGATACTCGTGTACAACTTAAGCTGATATAAACACCACATGTTCCCTTTTAGCCAAATGAGCCGATGGATAAAAATAAACACGTGTTGTGTTTTGGGAAAATGACGGGGGGCATTATTATAAAAAAGAAAAGTTGCTTAGCTCAGCTTTAGAGTATATGATTGCAGAATGACCAAGCTACATTTACAAGAAAGCATGTAACTCAAATTCACTTTTAAAATAGTTTGTATCATTCAGGTACAACGTGCCGTCAGGGTGCATCCATCGGACCAAAGGAAATGTGTGATGACAGAGATACTGTAAAGCTAAGAAACAGGAATATTGAGTTTGCCTTCAGCAAGTTTCAAAGGTCTTCCATGTTCTTATAAAACACTGCTGTCAGTGGAGCTTCACAGATTTGTCCAACATGTCTTACACCTCTTCCTAACATACGGCGAGCGAAAAATTGTCCAGATATACTACGAGCGACGTCACTCTCTATTACATAGAGGTAGATTTATGTCAGTTACTGTCAGCGTCGACTTTGACCGATGAAAGTTGGAGGTGGAGCAGCTGCGCGAAACAGATAAATAGATAAATGCATTCAGTAAATTGAGCCAGGGCGAGCGTTTTCAAACTGTTTGTTGACGCACGGAGCAGGTTAGGACGTCTTCATCGGTAAAAAAATCTGATGTTCGCTTGTTCGCATCGTGTCCAGTTAGGAAAAGGTGTTACACATCTTTGTGTGAGCTAGAAGCTGGTAATAATACAGTATGATGTTCTACACACACGGTAACCATCAGCGCCTTAACAGCTTAACATGGAAAACGCCGCTCACAGCAGACTGGGCGAGTCAAATAGGCACATTATTTCTGTACTATTTATGATTATAACATCAATAATACAATTTGTACCAACCACAATACGGAAAAGAAAAACAAAGAGTGCAATGATGAAATCAACGTGACATGACACAGACAACAGTACATCAGGTGTTCACATGTAATGCACATGGTAATGAAGCAGATACACAAGTAGATCAGTTACTGGAGCAGGGTGACTGGTGAATGTGGAGCTTTCTCCAGATAAGTTGAAGCATGATGCAGTAATATGCAAACATACCAACTACCCACTGAATGATTAAAACAGCTACAGCTTTAATTATGGAACTTTATGAACGGTAATTAGAAAACAAACCCATAATGTTTCGGACAAGATTTTTCTGCAGGCTGAACTGCCATCTTAAACGCAATCATAAACTATTGTATATAGATCTATAGATATGAGTATTGCTTAACTTTAACAATCATATCTATGTGATTATGAAAAAAAAACGGTTTACACTTACGGACATTCAACGTTAATTAAACAATGACAGAGAATCTGATATGCAATCCGCGCTGCACACCCGCCACATACTGACAATCTTTTCCATCTTTCACTGGTGTGAGAGAAGTGTAAATTCATACATGACATTCAATAACCTGTGGAGGAAGAAGTGAACTCCCTCCAGGCTCCTGCCCTCCTGTACAACAACCATGTTTTCCTCTTCATTAGAGACACGTCCACATATTCTGTTGTGGTTGATCAATCCGGACATCTGAGTCGAGTGATGGGAGGTTCATGGTGAGGGAGCAGAAATGTGAAAGTTGCGTCTACCATCCATGGTTTTCCTTCTGCGTCCTTCACAGATGAGACATGTATTTGATGCAGAGGCTGAGCTGAGGGCCTCGCTGTGATGTCAGCAAGGAAAACTGTGTGTTTATACATGTCTGAGTGTGTGTGTTCGGTACTGTATGTGCGAGGAAAAGTTTAGTTTTTTTTTATCCAGGTGGCTTGGGTCATCCTTGCATTTCCTTCCTCGTGCTCAATTCAGGTTCTGGATCACAAATCATCTCCTCTTCTTCTTCATAAATATTAATATAATACTTTATTACCCATTGCCCTTGACCCTTGTAACGCCATAAACAAAACAAGAAAGCAAAATATCAAAAACATTGAATAGGTCTGACAAATCTGCAACATCACATAATAAGTAGAATAAAACCCAAAGGAACAGCAGAGGTTGTATAAACGTTGTGCTTCTTTAACTTCACTTTGTAAAGTCCTCCACTGCCCTAGTTGTGTTTTAGTTTAAACTTTGTTATATTTAATATATATAGAGATAAATGTACACGTATATTCCGCACTGAGGTTCGTCTCTTGTGGCAAGCAGAGGGCAAGCAGAGAGGCTACCAGGAGCACACTTCTTTTTTCCTCTGGTTCTGGTACGTCCTTTCCTCAGTATTCATTTGTTTATTCATTCATTCATCAGTTTTGTTTCTTCTTCGTCTTTCAGTAGCTCCCGTTGTCTCAAAGGTGGGACGGAAAGGGAGACGGTCTGTGTGGAAAAAGAAGGATTTTACCCACTTTCTCTCTCTCTTTTACTTTCTTCCTGGAATCCCTGTTCCCTCGTTTTATTCCCTCGTTTTATTCCCTCAGGTCCTTTGTCATCTTTGGTAGAGTGTCCGACACTTTGGTGTGTCTGGGGAATAGGGTGGAGGGGCCGTTGGGGATTGCGGTTCAGGGAACTGGAGATACATGAGAGGGTGAAGGAGGTTGATGACGGAGAGGAAAAGGTGACAAAGTGACACGCTGACATGGATAAAGTGAATCTAATCAGATTAATAGAGGAGAGAATGTCAACGTATGTTCACCTTAAATACAATATGCGCATCAGTTGGTTATACTGAGTGTCTGGGGGGGGGGGAAATGTTCAAAGAAAGCAGAGGAGGAGAAACTCGACAAAGACTCTGTGTTACCATTTATCTAAGCAAGAAGGATGAAATGGATGCATGAAGGATAGAAAGAGTGGAGACAGGTAGGGGAGACAGGTGAGTAGAGGAGAGGACAGGCAGGAAAGAGAGAGAAGTATAAGAGCGCGAGTCAGGGCAGCGTCTGTCACTACAGACAGGTGGTGTAACAGGAAGTGCTCATCATCTGTGGAGTAGCGACAGGAAGCAGCAGAGGCCAAAGGTCAGCCAGCTGGCCAATGGGAGCGTGTGTGATCCACCGATCAGAACTATGGAAACAGACAAAAAAAAAAAAACAGTCGTCTTATTACTTCATACTTTAATTCTTACAGACACCTTGTTGCCAGGTTCTGCTGGTTATTCAAGGTTTTATAGCAGAGATCCCACAGACCAGTGACTCACCCTCCACTAGATGTGTTTCTGTGATATACTTCTATAATTACAGGTGTGCCGCACAATCACAAGAGCTTTTTAAAACACATCAATTCATTTATTTTTACTCTCTTCTAAGAAAATACAGGAAAGAAACATCGCTTTTTTTTTATCGCTGGCTGACGTTACATTTCACATGTGCTACCTGAGAGTTGTCCTGAGGTTGGCTGCCAAACGTATGATACGGTCATTTATACATCTGCCAGAACATCCAGCGAGGCTGCTGACCAGCTTACTGATTCCTAACATACCGTATCGCAATGACTCGAGTCCTCTCACTGAACACCGTATGTAAAAAAAAAAAAAGTTTCCTTTTCTATACGTGAATGACGAGACGTGTGTGTGTGTGTGTGAGAGAGAGAGAGAGAGAGAGAGAGACGAACGCACTTACTTTTAAAGTCGAAGGGATTCAATCATTTGTGGAGAAAGAACCTCACAAAGTCCTTTTATCGTAGATAGATTGGATGACTTGAGCGGCCCCAGTCTGCAGCAGCATGGCAGAGAGGAGAGACATGCAGCGAGGGCGCACAGCGAGCACGATCTCTGCATATGTGGCTACGTGGTCATGCTCCTTCCGTGCTTAATGAATTTGTTACAAGACACCAGCACACCAGTAGAGTTAACACACGGGCCACAATAAATGGTAGCTGTGGCATTGCATTACGCAAAATCTTGTGGATGTTTTTGTGGATGTATTTTCTTTTCTTTTTCTATTTTAAAGGTACAGTGTGTAGGATTTGGTGGCATTTAGTGGTGTGGTTGCAGATTGCAACCAACTGAGTCCCCCTCCACTCTGACTGTAGTAAAAACGTGGTAACGGCGTTCGCCTCGCTCAGAGAACTACGGTGGCCTTCAGGTAACGTAATTACGGGAAAGGCTCTCCCTAAAGTCAGTGTATGGTTTGTCCGTTCTGGGCTACTGTAGAAACATAGAGGAGCAACATGGAGGACTCCCTGAAGAGGACCCGCTCCCTATTTAGATATGAAGGACTCATTCTAAGCTAATGAACACACAACAATTCTTAGTTTCAGGTGATTATACACTAATGAAAACATAGTTATGAATATTATATTCCATTTCCGCTAATAGAACCCACGAAATATTACACAATGTTACTTTAACTTTTAAAAAAGCCTTCTGTGGACACATATTGTAAATTAGTGTTTCGCTACAAACACTAAACACAGTGCATCTGGTCCTTGTGCATAAATGTATGTTAAAACTTTAATGCTACTGTGAAACTAAACTAAACTTTGTGAGTGTCGGGGTTCAAACGTTAATTCAGAGTAAGACATGTAGTCTGATGTGGGACTGCAATTCATTCAAATTTAAAAAAAATATGAGGACATTTAATAAATTTAATAATAATAAATAATAATAATTATTAATTTCATTATTGATTTTACCAATGGTATAACAATAAAAAAACATAAATCCGAATCATCAAAATAAAAATAACTTTTCTTTTTCCTCTGAAAAGCACTGTATACCGTAGACACTGCATAAAAGGTGTAAATATTACATGTAATTTCTTTCTTTGTCCCTCGTAAACTGCATTTCATAAATAAGAGGCTAACCTTGACATCACATTAACCACAGGCTAAGTAGATAACTACATTTATACGTTTATCACTTTGGCCTCAGGCTGTCTTTAAGCCTGAGGCTGACTGCAGACGCATGTGCAATGAAATCGCCCCGGTGTGACGCAGAGTTTAGAGTCGTGTTCTGTATGACAGGAAGCATCATTTGAACAACACCAAACCGTTGTTACCGATGTTGAAAACAGGAGGAGGGTTGTAGAAAAAACGGATCTGTGTTTTATGATGGAGAAAAACGAGAGACCGTCAGGGAAGAAAGGAAGAGTTGACGGGAGGACGGCGAGAGAGACAGAACCGAGAACGGACGAGTAAACACGTTGTTGAGACAGAGATTCACCGTTGAGATTCTACACTTTGTCATGACAGCGTTGAGATTTTAATGAGAAAAAGAAGTTACAATTGATGTCATCATCACCAATATGTGATGGATTGTTTTTCTTCGATTTTCCTTTTTTCCCCTCTGCAGGTTGTTATTGTTTATGTACAGTCAGAAGATGCAGTGAACACATTCATGTGATTGTTCAGAAGCTTTTTACTGATAAGACTAACTGCCAGCTGTATACATGAGATCAGCTAAGATTTATTTTCTTTTATGTTAAAATCTTACTGTCAGTGTACAAAAACACACTCATTCTCTTCTTTTACACACATACAGTGTACTTTCTCTTTTATACATATACAGTGTTCTCTCTCTTTTATACACATACAGTGTTCTCTCTCTTTTATACACATACAGTGTACTCTCTTTTATACACATACAGTGTTCTCTCTCTTTTATACACATACAGTGTACTCTCTCTGTTATACACATACAGTATACTCTCTTTTACACACATACAGTGTACTCTCTCTTTTATACACATACAGTGTACTCTCTCTTTTATACACATACAGTGTACTCTCTTTTATACACATACAGTGTACTCTCTCTCTTTTATACACAGCGTTAGAAAAATGCAGCAACAAATTACATATGCATGCTGCTCAAAGACGAAGTTTCATAAATAAAAAGTAGGTATTGTATTAAAAAGATCAATATGATTTCATATCAAGGGTCCGTCCTCCAGGCAGAAAATCAATGTTTATAATAAAGCTTTGATCCGTACGCACACACACACACTCCCACACACACATACACAAACATTCCTATAGTTTGCGGGCAACAAATTCAAATGGAACATGGTGTTTTACACCTCTGTCTATCTGTCTTTCCTTTAACCCATCCTAATTCATGCTCCCTCGCTCTCTTTCTGTGTGCAAGTGACACCGGTCTATACATCATACATCTATCTGTCCTGTCACGGTATTAAAATGGAGTTAGAAACATAATGGATTACTGTGGGAGTGCACAATGTATTTGCGTGTGTCGGTGTACGTGCGTATGTGGTGGCTGTTCCATGTATGTCATAGTACAGACAGTGCACGGGCATTTTAATCCACTCACATAAATCTGATCCTATAAACCTGCTTCTTTGTGCTGCAGCCAACAAAAAAAAAAATCACTTTCTGTTTATTTAGCAATATCCAAATGATCACAGGAAGGTTGTCCTCGACCAGAGAAATACTTAGTTGACTAACACTCATGATTTTGTCAACAAATCAATTAGTTGATTTAATCGAGTTTCCCCTCAAAGAATCACACAACAGCACCACTTTAAATTGCTTGGAAATAAGTCATTCAGCATGAAAAAAGCATAAAAAACAACTAATTGACTCAAGAAATCTTAGTCGACGAAGACCAAATTGACTAATTGACTAATGGCGGGTACACAACACGAGAATCTAGCCGATTTTGGGCCCGATTCCCCCCCTCCCAACGATCGTCAGCAAAGCCCAGATTGTTTGATGGTTCTAAAGATGATCTTCCCAGATATCTCTGTGGTGTGACGTATGTTAAGAGTGTTTTTTACATCCCCCGATCGGCTCGGAAGTCCATCCTGGCCGCACCAATTTCGTCAATAATAAACATGTTCAATATTTAATATGGGATATCCTGTTGTGTGTCAGGAACCCCCGAGGACAGCCGGTGACGCAGACAACCACCGGCGTCATGGCAACCGTGGCTAATGCATGAGCTAATGCTAAATGCAAAGCATCAAGTAGTAATAAGATGGACCTCAGAGATGGAAGTCCAAATTGTTCATTTGTGGCAACAACCTGAGAGTTTATTTACAAGTCTCCATGACTTCATCCATCCTTCCTGAATTTTCAGTACAAAGTAAAAACTAACATCGCTAATTCATCCTGCCCGTCGTCCGCCATCTTTCTTTACACTAAATTCTTGTTGTTCATGAATGAATCTGTTAGCGTGTGGTGTGCTGTTTTGGCTAAATCGTTGCTCTCCACACACTACAGGAACAAAACTGTTTAATTTAACATAAATGTCGTTATGTGTCAGCTCTCTTACATTTTCAAAATCTGTTAAGATTTGAAAGTCTTTTAATGTTGGTCAGCCTTAAGAGGGAGGCAGCCTTAGATCACAGGTAGCAAAATATTTAAAATCAACTACCCACACTTTCAATGTCAATGCCCATTAGATCTTGCAGAGCTACTTCCTGGTTTAAATTTGAGCAGGTTATGTGTAAATACAATAGATTAAGATCAGAATTAATTTTGTATCGCTCCTGGTATCACCTATTTAGTAAGTTCCCACAATAGGATGCAGGGGATTAACGTGATAGAAGAGCAATATAAAGACACGAGGAGGAAACTCAAAAAAGAGAATACAGTAAAAAGTAAAAGAGTATGAGACGAGCTCACTTTCCACCACATCCTCTCTGAACACACACACAACTGAGCCCGGTAGAGCTCTGAGAGCTCGGTGATTTATTATGCAGGCGGAGTTGCACCAAACATGTCAGAGGCAATCATCCTTCATCTGTGGAGGACCGTAGGATAACAGTGCGTGCATAAAGTTAACCTGATGTAAACGTGCGTGCATGTGAGTGTGTGAACGCACAGACTACAGTTGTCAAAGTGTGTATTTGTGAGCATCCCTGTGTGTGTTTATATGTGCTTACATACATACAGTCTGCACTGAAAACACTTGAGGGTGGATGCATAATGCACATGTGTCAGTGAGTATGTATGCAGTGTGTGGGTGTATGTGTGACATGTGTGATGTATCAGCTGGGTGATGCTGCCAGGCTCACCTGCACACACACACACACACACACACACCTAGCCATATGACAGTTTGCTGATCAAAGCTTCTATTGAGGGGATGTGCTGCTTTGTACTTGTGTATTCAAAAGCGCACTCTCACCACACGTCTGTTTTAAAGGGGACATATCATGAAAAACTCACTTTTTCGGTGCTTTTGCTCATAGATCTTGGTCTCTGGATTTCCTACCATGAAGACAACCTTACCCAAGAACTTTGGTTCAGTCTCAAATGAAACCAGTGTAAAAATTACCTTATAAGACTATTTCCTATACTATATGGGACTCTATATTAAGTGTAATTGGTGGTATGCTATAAGTGAGTTTGCATCTTCCTCTAAGTCATATTCCTTCAGATATCATCAAACCTGGCAAACCTGAGTTGAGTTTAATCCTCCTCTAATCCTCATTTTACCTCATAAACTCCACGGTGGCAGAATCAGCGCTCAAAGACAGATGCATTTGTGTGTCTTTCAGTGGCGAAGACTCTTCAGTCGCCTGCCTGATAATTACCCATCTGTCTGCACTGTATGTTTCTGCCTGCTCCAAACCTGCAGGACACACACGCACACACACACTCGGAGAGCTGAGCTCAAGAGCTTTCCTCTTCCTGTTTACACCTTCATCCATTATTCACTCCATCCGCCAGTGTCTTTACATGCGCATATGTGCGAAATTGCACACATACGCAGACGTCTCACTACTTGGGGTTAGCGAAGGTAAAAGCCGGATGTTAATAATTCACTCACTATTTTGCTGTTATGTGTTATTTCCATGACTATAATGTTTTCTTTGTAGTAGAAAAAGTAGTGAACAAGATCATGCAGGTTCTTCACCACATGTTGCTGCATAAAATCCAGTTTATCGTGGTACAATTCTGTACACATGACATGTGTTGCATGTCTTGTCTTCCTGGATTTCCCGCTGTGTTGCTCTACCTGAGGTTTTCCCCTTTTTTTCCACATTAAAAGGTGTTTTTCTTTATCTGAATTGAGGGTGTCGTATGCTGAACAGATGGTAAAGCCATTTGTGTGATCAAAATTGACATGACTTGATTAACTTATACTTTTATATTTTTTATTCGTTTTTATCTTACGCACATTGTGCTCTTTTACCTTGCTTTTACATATGTAAAGCACTTTGAATTGCCCTTGTGTATGAAATGTGCTATATAAATAAACTTGCCTTGCCTTGATTAAAACTAAAAGCACTCAAATTGCGCTCAAAATCAGAAGGCAAATTATGTTACAAACTACATATTAAATGGTAAGAATACTTTTCAGTGAAAGTGAGTCCAGATTACAGTGGCTAATGCCAAAATTAACTGGCTGAGCATCCGTTAAAAGATCAGTTGTTTATTCCACCATAGTAATGAACATTACTATGGTAGAATAAACATTTGATTCTTGTTCAGTTTCAAAGTGGCCTCATTTCACCTAACAGCAACGGCAGTGTGCAATAAGAGAACGGTGCCAACTAGCTGTTGTTGTGCATGTCTGTAGACGGAGACAATGCAATGAAGGCTATTATGAGTATTTAATGATGTTTATGTGCCTGTGTGTGTGTGTGTGTGTGTGTGTGTGCTTGCATGTTTGAATGCACGTCTTGGCTGGCAGAGGGCAGCTCTTACTGGAGCTAAACTGCTGGCAGGTTTTAGTTTCATATTCTCTTTCTTCTTTTAGTTCTTGGACCTGTTTCTCTCTCCATCTATTTCCTTCTCTCTCTCTCTGTTTCTCTCACACACTCACAGCTACACATACTTCTGGTCACTCTCTGTCTTTGACCTTTTCTCTTTTTCGTTCTCCTCTCCACACCCTTACCCTTTAGGCTGTTTAAGTCTCTCTCCACATGCTTACGTGGACATGCGCTCATTCCCCGTAACTCACTTGTTTTTCTCTCTGGTTCACCCTTAAGGCAGAGTGGACCGTCACTAACGGTATTTATAAGTAGTAAAATAGTAATATGGTATTTTATTTATGGGCAGATAGCTATGTATGACGTGTGGAGAGAGTTTGGTCAGTTTATGGACTCATTCTCATCACTCTATTACGCTATTTTTCCTCTAAATCGGTATCATTAAACACTTTCTCTCTGTGTCTCTAAAGAGTAAATAACAGAATCTTTTATAGATGAAGAGCAGTGTGCGGAGGTGTACGGATGATAAAGGGTGGATGGCTAATAGAGAACAGAAGGTACAGTATGAGGGGAAAAGACATGATATAATGAAGGTGTGTGTGGAGGAGGCAGCGGGGGGGTAGTTGTGTGGAAACTTAGAGGATGAAAAGATAGAGGGGAATGTGAAGTAAATTAAAGCCATAGAGGCAGAGGATGGATCGCAAATGACGACGAGGCTTCCAAAAATCGCCTCCGTGCTGAAGCCCTGTGGTGTCCACTTGTCATCGCCCCCCCACACAACAGCATTTTTTCCCAAACCTCCGAAGCACTAAAGAAGAAGTTTAGCTCTCTTTCTCTTGCTCCTTTGAAAATAATGTCTCTATAGTAATTCACTTCTCTGCTGCCCCTCAATTTATTTCTTTACAGTTTAAATCAATTCAGTTCAACTCGGCTCTGTTTCAGCTTCTTAGCATTTTATCGGCACGTCTGCTGAAAACAAAAACACTTTTTAGACCTTTACGAATCATAATGCCTCCTTATTTCAGTTCCCCCCAATCGGCTAGACAGTGTGTGTGTAGGGGGGGGGGGGGCAGTTAATCACAGATGCTCCTTTGTGTATCTCTGGGTGTTTATGTCTATCTTACCTGTCTTACCTGCGCTGGCTACAGTGTTCTCCTGCTTGCACTTCCCTATGGTGATGGACACGTCGTCGATGGCGATATCCCCCTCGAAACTCGGGCCTCGAATTCCTTCAAACACAATCTGTTTAGGGAGACAGAGGAATGCTGAGTGAGTATAGAGTATATATATCTGGTGAGTCAAAAACACATCCAGTGCCCTGCTCCAACAACACTTTGACTTAAACGAACAGTGTGGAGGATCTGGCAGGATCTAGCGATGAGGTTGCAGATTACAACTCCTCCCGTGTGGCAAGCGTGTAGGACTGCTACGGTGGCTGAGGAAGTGAGTGGTGAAGCAAGAGAGAGAGAGCTGCGGCGATGGGAGCTAGTAGGAAAAGTTAACAGAGTTTGATTTGTCAGTTCTGGGCTACTGTAGAAACATGGCGGACTCCGTGGAGAGGGGAACTGCTCCCTATGTAGATATAAACGTCTCATTCTAAGGTAACGAGAACACAGTGATTTTTATTATTAGGTGATTATACACTAAAGAAAACATACTTATACATTTTATATTCCATTTCTGCCAATAGATCCCCCTAACTGTTACACATGAGGATTTGTTTTTATCTGAATAAAATTACTACAGCAAGTAATAAAGAAATTGCTGTTTTCACAGTCTTTTTACTTCAGTGATTCTTTTCAGGCTGAACATAAAAGAGCTCAAACTGGTTCGAATGAATTAATTAAATGGCGCTTCCTTTTAAATAGACATTATGCTGAAACATTAATTAAAGAAACAGCACAGTACGCAGGTAGCAGCAGTAGTATTTAGAAGTTGGGTTCTTATCCTAAAATCATTTGTGGACCCACAACAACAAAAACCAAACCGGAGACTCGTCTGAAAACTTTCCAGGCGACTTCCCCATCTTAGCCACCAGCCATCTGGTTTTGACTGACAGCCTAATTACTGTGGTGTACCAAAGCACCCAGCTAATCAAAAGCCAAGCGTATTCTGTGTGGAATATGAGGAGGGAAAGAGCAAATAAACAAGGAAACTTGCTCCAAAATAACAACAGAGGCAACTCTCACGACGACTGTAGCCGTTACTCCCTTTAACTGCAGACTTTGGCGCTTTGTAGTGTTTAATTTTAAATATGATAACCAAAGTGGTTGCTGTGTAATCATTTCTGGGGGATTTTCAGTCCTACAGTAATAATGGCTCATTTGATCTGTTAAGTGGTTTCTACAGAAATGCGCTCCATGCACAAATTGGTGCGTGGGCTTGCACATATAGCCATATTTTTTCCGCTACATCTGCCAACTAGCCCCTGAGCAAGGCACTTAACCCTCAAGTTATTCCAGACAGATTCAGGAGCAGGTGCGACTGCGTATATGCCCGTATACATAACAAGAGAGCGGGCAGGTGCATGCATGGAGGGGTGCCAAATATGCACGACTGGTCACACTTTAAGACCTCCATCTGTTAACACCAATGTGCTGCGTTAGATTATCAACAGAGTGTTTAACCCAACAGGCAGAAAAGACCTGCCGTCCATTTGTGTGTAAATATATTAAGCTATACCAAGCGTGGGTTCAATTAACCCAGTCCTCTGACGCACCACGGAAAAAAAGCCAGACCCGTCATATGTTCTGAGTAAATGAAAGGTGGAGAGTGGCGGAGCAAACACCTCGGTAAACATCCTGCACTGCTGGGGCGTTCCATTACCTGGCTTTTAATCTGCAAGTGTTGCTGCTATCGCCAAACAGCGACGTCAGTTTGAAGTATCAAACAGAAATTCATGGGGCAGATACCAATAACCTATTCATTGCCGTGGACAAGGAGCAGCATGGCTGTGTGCATGTGAAGTCATTTCTCCAGTTCACATCTGCAGCATAATCATGAAAAGCCAGCTTAAAGCTGAATAAAGAAGGACGGAGGAAATTAATAATTCTTTAAATGTTCCTCACATAGTTGGCTCGGTTATAGGGCTGTGTATTGGCAAAAATCTGGCGATACGATACGTATCGTGATGCTGGGGTAACGATTCAATAAAGTGCGATACTGCGAGCAAGGCGATATATTGCGATTTTTTAATTTAATTTTACGAAAACTGTCATAGTTATAAAGAACACACCAGAAATACACCATTTCGAAATAGGCAAAAATAACACATTTATACTGCATGCAAAAAATGGCAAACTCCATGTGTTTATCATAAAGTGGGCATGTCCGTAAAGGGGGGACTCGTGGGTACAGAACCCATTTTCATTCACATATGTTGAGGTCAGAGGTCAATGGACCCCTGTGAAAATTGCCATCCCAGTTTTTCCTCGCCAAAATTTAGCGTAACTTTGGAGCGTTATTTAGCGTTCTTTGCAACAAGCTAGTATGACATGGTTGGTACCGATGGATTCCTCACATTAGTCTAGTTTCATTTGATGCCATTAACTTCACTATAGCTTTAAAACTGAGCCCGCTACAACCTCCGAAAGAGCCAAGGTTAATTAAAAATCGATACAGTATGTTAGAGAATCAATTCAATATCGCGATACTAATGTGTATTGATACTCCTACCCAGTTATTGTAGCTCTTACAGGAGAATCACCAAAAATGTTTTCACATAGGCTGCCTATGTGACCTCATGCATGCTATGGCCCGAAGACACAGCATGGCTCTTCTCCTAAAACCTCTACAAACTTGCACAAGTGTTTATACAAAGTAGCCTTAATAATTTCCCTGCTGTTTCTCTCTCTGCGTCTCGCACCGTCCTCCAAATAGAGAGCTCAATCAATTAAATTCATAAAGGGGAGGGAAACACAAGAGCAGTACCACCTCTTTCCCACTTGCTTTCCAATTTACTCCCCGAGCGAGAGATCTTCTTTGAATGAATAAATAAAAATAATTAGGAGAACCTTGAAACTGATTGGGCAGCGTGAAGGGAAAAAGAAACGAAGGCTGGATGGGTTTAGCTGGTTGGCTCATTTGTGCAAAAGTGTTATTTGATTCACTAGGCAGAGGGTAGCTGTGAGGGAAACTATGGGGAAGTAGAGGATAATTGGTCAAAAGGCCATGGTCTTCTAATTTATAAACGCTACGGTGTTCTTTCTTCACTGCGTGGCTGTGGTTAACATTTTGTTTTATTTATGTATTTTCTTCCTGAAGTCCTATTCTCTGCGCAAATTTGTGTCGCTAATAGAAGCAGCCCAACACACCACGGGATCCCTATAGCCAACAACAAACACGCACGCCTGCCTTTGTGCATCAGCGAGCACGCATGCATTGAGCGAGTCGAAGCTCAGACACCGGATTGTTGTATAATTAGACACGATGAGAAAAATAATTGGCAGAAAGAAGCCTAGAGACTAACACCGGCACTGACACACAAATGCGCGGAACAACAGGACAAATAACCATCCTCCTACGGAACAACACAATCACACTGACCGAGCGTAATCATGTCCTCTAAGATATCAAACAGAATGACACGGCAACAAAGCAATGCAATATCCTGCCATGCAACACAGGACGGCAACATAATGATTTCATGGGCTTATTTTTCTCAGGGAAACAGGCCTGTGTGCCCTTTCACTTAATGTTCACTGCCGACAGATCAAGCTGAAGTGTGACTGGCCGGCGCCGGCGGTGCCTCACACTTAAACATCACTACTGGGCACCGTGCTGAGGTGAAGTATATCTGAGAGTTTCTCAACCATGGGAGTGGCACGGTTGCTTCATATACAGTCACGGAACATTTGTAGGACTGATATTGACTATTTATATTTTAAATAAAAAACATCAAGTATATACAGCGCAGTAGTCCGTTATTTTTTACATCTTAACTTCACATAGAAGTAGGCTGTAAATCGATTAAAATATTTAATCGCACATATTTTATCTGTTCAAAATTAACCTTAAAGGGAGATTTGTCAGGTATTTAATACTCTGATCAACATGGGAGTGGACAAATATGCTGCTTTATGCAAATGTGTGTAAATATTTATTATTGGAAATCAATTAACAACACAAAACAATGACAGATATTGTCCAGAAACCCTCACAGGTTCTGCATTTAGCATAAAACAATATGCTCAAATCATAACATGGCAAACTGCAGCCCAACAGGCAACAACAGCTGTCAGTGTGTCAGTGTGCTGACTTGACTATGACTTGCCCCAAACTGCATGTGATTATCATAAAGTGGGCATGTTGTAAAGGGGAGACTCGTGGGTACCCATAGAACCCATTTACATTCACATATCTGGAGGTCAGAGGTCAAGGGACCCCTTTGAAAATGGCAATACCAGTTTTTCCTCGCCAAAATTTAGCGTAAGTTTGGAGCGTTATTTAACCTCCTTCATGACAAGCTAGACGACATGGTTGGTACCGATGGATTCATTAGGTTTTCTACTTTCATTTGATCATCACTGAAGCTTTAAAACTAAGCCTACTACAACCTCTGAAAGACTGATTTCGTTAATGCGTTAAAGTAATTAGTGGCGTTAAATCCAATCTGTGTTAACGTGTTATTGCTGTGTTAACTTTGACAGCCCTGCTTAAAGGTAGATTACCAAATGCTGCTTTTCTAAAATTCTTGGACAACTCTCTAGGTGCGATTGTGGGATGTAAAAATGGGGTCACGGGCCGTAAAAGGCTGCTGCTATATCTAATGTGTCTGACATTTACCAAATACTCAAAAAACATCACAGTTTTAGAAAGGCAGACTACAAAATCTCTTCCTGAAAAAATACGTGCAGAATCCTCTAAATTCCCATTTCTTGTCATAACGGTGTGACACAGCTCGTGTGTGTGAGGAAGCCTGAGTGAGATAGACAGCTCGTGTGTGTGTGTGTGTGTGTGTGTCAGTGTGTGTGTGTGTCAGTGTGTGACTGCAGGATCAAAGGGTGTCAGGTTGGAGTTGTGAATGTGTCGTTTTGTCGAGCCTTGTAACCTTTAATGTTCCCATTGATGTGCTGTCCATATACCAGAGGGGACACAGCCGAGAGAGAGAGAGAGAGAGAGAGAGAGAGAGAGAGAGAGAGAGAGAGAGAGAGAGAGAGAGAGAGAGAGAGAGAGAGAGAGAGAGAGAGAGAGAGAGAGAGATGTACACGGACAGCTTTTGAAATAGCGGTGCAGAAGAGAGTCGGCACACAAATGTGGGTTGGCCTGGTTTCCAACAAGCCCCCCAGGTACCAAACACTGCAAGGAACACAGATGGCCTCTGGGTAATCCACAGAGGAGTGAGTGGGAACACAGATAATCTACTACAACATGTTACTTCTTTTTTTTTGTTTTTGTTGTAACTCCATTGATTTTATGTGTACATGTAATTTGTGTCTCAATGAACAACCAGCTTCGAGGCCAATTCACTCTGATTATTTCAGATCTTAGACGGGAACACGGGATTGGCTAGCTTGCAGAAGTGAGACAGATGGCGGTTCCATGGAACAATAAAGCAATCGTTTACAGATATAATGATTGACAATGTAATTGTGGAGACGCTTTTTCTTCAGTGTGCATGGGCAGCTCAAGCTTTAGTTCACTTCTAAAGATGCAATGATCCCAAATCAAGTACAGTGGCAGTTCACATTTCAGAAACGTACAACTTGAATATACATAATCACGGCCAGCAGGCAGTTAACAGTTTAAATTCTAATGCTTCCTTATCGGTTGGCTTTACCACTGTTTACAATAACAACCTTGTATTAACGCACGCCATCGGCCGGCCCGCAGCTCTTTTAGAGAGGCAGGAAGGGAAGCTGTTCTCAAAGACATCATTACTTTTGTTGGACGGAGCACAAAGAGGGGGGGAAATGCAGAGACGAGTGGCAGCACCTCAAAGGCCTCCGGTGTGTGCAGTCAGTGAGCTGTGCACACAGGACTAAAGTTTGTGTTCTCCATGGACATGCTCCCAGCGTGAAGCAGAAATGAAACAAGCATCAATATGCAGTCACGCCTGCACTCTGTAGAACATGCACTTCAAAAAAGCAATCCTCTGTGAATTCAGCTGAATTAGAAAATCATATGAATGTTGTTCAAAGGGGGGGTTTGAGATAATAGATAATGGACATGACAAGGTTATCGCTGTTAATTACACGGCTTTGTTGACTACTTGATTCTGATTGGTCAATCACGGCGTTCTACGGTCTGTTATTTCTTCATAGCAGACCGTTATTTATGTATAACAGACCGTTGCTATGTATAACAGACCATTACTATGGATGCAGTTCTGATGTCGGACCATTTTTGCGTCAAATTATTGATTTCTTATGTAAGGAGCAGTGTAATAAGCAGGATAATGTACAGCTAGCGGGTCATTGTTGTGAAATAAACCCTGACAGGATGACGCAGCACCCCTCCGCTCTGCGTTGGCTCGCTGTACATTATCCCTTACATAACTGCCATTTACATTTACCTGATTTCCCAACTTGTTTGAAAAAGATCAAAGAGAGAGACAGTAAGACAGTAGGTAGAATTGGAGCAAATTTGATTAAAAAAAAATTTATTTTTATAAAACGGTTACTATATCCTGACAGTAGTGCATGAGACAGGTAATCTGAAAAAAATCATGTTCCTCTGTGTCCTCCAATCGAGTTGCATTAAAGGAAGTGTAGACCTTGACCTATACTAGGGCCAGGATATCTATGCTGATAGCTTCTGCTACATTGATTTTGGCCTGTCTTTATTTTTTTCATCTATCTCTCACCAGTTCCCCAACTATATGGAATTGCAATACTAAATCAAAGGAGCACTGTCTTAATGGTTCTTGGTTGTAACATAATTCTGCGTAATTCTATGATTTAGAAGTGATGTGTGTGGCACCACAGCTGCAGACTATTTGTGAACTGTGGCTACCAGACATTAAAGACACCCTGTGGACATTTTCTTACCTAGTAGCTCCAATGGAAGAATGTTTTTACGAGTGTCTCCGCGTTTTGTTTGAATCCTGTGCACGCACAAGGATGCACATGCATGCGCATGAGCTCTGCCATTGATTTCATGTTGTTCTGCTGATGGACAGTCAGTATAGAGGTAACACGGCAACAAATGCAGCAATGCACCAACAAAGACAAGAAAGAAGAAGACTACAAGCAAGCAAATATAGATATAAGCAATGCACTATTAAAGCAGCAGTGGGTAGAAATGGAGCAAATATGATTAAAAAAAAAGTTATTTTTATAAAACGGTCACTATATCCTGACAGTAGTGCATGAGACAGGTCATCTGAAAAAAATCACGTGCCTCTGTGTCCTCCGGTGCTCCTAACGGCATCTGCAAGATTTCACACACCGGAGGAAAACAACCAATCAGAGCCGAGCTGGAGCCTGCGGTCTCTGAGCAGCTGTCAATCACTCGCAAACTCTGATTAAACGGTCAAACTAGGCAGCGCTGATCAAATATGAATCAATATTCTGTTACTGTAATGACTATTTCTCTCCTCAAATGTTTTCAGAAACATCTTGTAGTGTTCTGTTTAGCTGTAAAATGAGAAAGTTTGTGACCCGGCAGCCATGTTGAGGAAATACCGAGCACCGCCCACCAGCCGGAGCACAGCCAATAGGAATGCTCTCTCTCTGAAATCACTGTTTTTTTACAGCGGTAAAAACACTCTGCAACCTGCAGTTCATTCTGTCTACCTGTTTCATCTAGTGTTTGAAACAATCAGAAAATAACTTTTTTTTCTGCCATTCACAGCACGATCATGCTGTGTTCTCTTTTAATGAGTCGGGAGGCCGACAGCAAAGTCTGACTTTACTTTCAATGTTATCAAACAACGAAAAATGTTCTCCCCTCGTCCTAAAAGGGTCCTAAATCCATACTAGAGTACTTTGTTGTTTATGAATGAAGCGGTACACAAATTGAAGCCGTGTGTGTGTTTTACCAATCATTGACGTCATCCCTGCAAACTTTCCGGTACTTTCATAAAGTACAACTTTTTGGGGGTGTAAAAAGGCCCCGGAAAATGTTCCTGGAACTTAATTTAGAGTTTGGTCCCTGCGGTTAAAATGCAAGGTTCCTAGTTCCGGGGGAAAGTTCCTGTGGTGGAGACGGGCCTATATAGGGGAGGCCCAACAATTTACTGTAGACAAAACACTTGTGACTAATCCATGTGCTACATTCTGTCTCTACTGAATTAGAATTTATGTAAATAAGCAATGAAAATGGACAATGTCTGGATTCTGTTTCGTTGCCAAAAGCTGCCAAGCTTTGCATCATTTACTTGTGAAAACACAGCAATGCCTAACCCACTCCATGGCCTCCCAGCAGCCAAAGCACAGACCCTGGTCATCTCCAACAGTCGTCTCCTCCTCCATTAACATCACTTCCAAGAGTTTGAGATGCAGCCAGCCGTAGCAATTGGCAAAATAAACTTAATAGAACCATTCTTTACAATTTCAACTCGTAGAAACGAAGCTAAACAGCACAACAGCAGCAATTGTGTCAGGTAATTCCCATTGTCAACAGCAGACAGCTCAATCATTATTATTGATTGTAAGGAAACCAGCACTCCCCGGAGACAGAGAGAGATAGAGACGGAGAATGAGAGACGGATAGAAAATTGGGGAGCTGGATGAACAACAGAAGCAGAGGGTGGCGGTGGGAGAGGCAGCGATGACAGCCGAGAGAGAGTAAGGAGGACGGGCCGAGGCAGAAAACTCAAGAGAAACAGACAGGTATGTAGTACAGAGAGAGAAATGGGGCTCACCCTCCTTATTTCATTTCGTCAGGCCCTTGGGGAGCTCCATACATAACAGAAAGTAGTAAGAAAGAAGGAAAAGTGAGCGAAGGGGAGACAGAGAGTAACAAAGAATGTTTATAAGCTCGCCTCCTCTGGCTGTTGCTGGGATCAAGGCTGCATGCTCTCTACATTATTTAACAACTCTATTTGTTACACAGCAGCGGTTTGTGTGTGTGTGTGTGTGAGAGACAGTGTGTTAAACACATTAAGAGCGAACTGAAGAACTGAAATACCTCTTAAAGTTATTGTAAAGGTAAAAAATATATACTGCAACCTGAATTTAAATGATTAAACTAAATGTATATTTAATGTGTGTTCTTGGTGATCTCAGTTTGTTGCTTAAACTCTCAACAGCTGTGACAACTTTGTAAGATTATCTTATATATTTTCTGGGTAAAAGTATGTTGTGACAGAAATCGTTAACCGAATATGAACAAATTATGCGCTGAGTACATTGGCATGGTGAGCCTCCGGTTTACTTAATACTGTGATTTCTGTACGACCATCAGTGGTTTTCAACATTGTGCCATCATTACAAGACAATACAGGTTTTCCCTCCAACCAGACTACAGCAGCAGATAACTTTAACTCTGTAACAAAGTTACAGACTTCAGCTTTAATAAAGTGGACAAATTTCCAGGACATACTTGGTCAAGGACACACAAACATGTGATGGATTGGACAAAATGTATGCATGCACAAATGTGAGAGAGAAGGAAGGGCATTAAAAAAAAATAGTCCTGCGATGGAGTGGACAAACAGTACAGTACATGCATGCACGCATGAGAAAGACCACACCAGGAAGAGAGAGACAAGTGAAAAATAGTCATATATGAGGCAACCTTCAGTTGCCAAGGAGACAACCCCTCTCTTGCCTGCGTCCTTCGTCCTCCATCCATCCTGCCTCCCCTACCACTGCCTGAATCACCATGCAAATGGGGAGATGAATATTTAAGATGCATTAAGTGCTTTATTGATGAGACAAACACACCTTCAAACATGTCTCATTCCCTCTCGCTCACACACCCTCTTTCTGTGTCTCTAAAACACCTCCTACTTTGCTCACAAACACATGTACAGAACACGGTTGTCATTGCTGTCGTCTTTTTGACTGTATAATTCCTATCCATTACCAGCAGGTTATGGTGTCTGGACCGATTAAGCTGCCTGTTTTCACACTGCATAGACACGGTGTGAAAAGGACGTGTCCCTCCCTGGCGTCTGCCTCTCCTGGCACAGTGTGTGTGTGTGTGTGTGTGTACACACTGCATGTTTGTTGTTCAGTGTGTGAGTGGTGTTTCTTCATGCATTTTCATCGGAGTCATGTATGTGTCTCTGTCTCTGTGCTGTGTTGAGTGGGCATGTTTCTGTTTCTAGCTCTGAGTGGTGATACCTTCAGACCTTTCATGGTTTATACACATTTTTCCCATTTGGTCCGACCCTGTTTCCCATCCCACCATTCCCCCCCCCCCACATAAATGCTTCAGGCTGCCTTAGTGTCGGGATATAAATAAATGCTGTTAACACACTGGATGTACACTTAAGCGACAGTTTGACAGGATAAACTCCACCTGATAAAATCCCTTAATTGTAATTTTGTTTGTTGTAATTTTTTCAGACTGGAAAGTAACATTTTCACACTGAATTTAATCGTATGAACACAAACAGTATGTCAGTAATTTAACAAACTCCTCTTTAAACATCAGTATGGTGGCTAATGGAGCTTTAATCAGAAAAAAATCGTGCTTTTGTTGGTTTTTTTCCCCAACTTACACACTGTTGGATGAGCATCATGTCGTACTAAAGGCCATTCTCTTGTTTTACAACAAACACATCATATGCAGAACAGTGCTAGTTATTGGTTAGTAACTAAAACATTTTGAATTTACCTGGACTAGATGATATAATGCATCATGAGCAACCTGTTAGCTTTCTCTACCACAAGGTGCACCGAAAAAAACGCCGAATGCACTCCACGTTGGACTCACAGGCTTCTAGTGAAACATCACGCGCACATGAGGTTCATTCTAGAGCCCGCAGTGATTGTTTTTAAGAAATCTTGACACCCATTGTTTTACTGCTTTTACTCATTAATGTTGTATTATTTCACCCATCTGCTATTAATCAGAAATGTTCATTTTTAAGACCCAGTCCACCTGATCCGCAGATTCATTTTCACTTTGCAAACGTAGTAATTTTAAGCCCAACCATGATGTTTCTTCCTAAACCTAACTAAGTGGTTTTGTTGCCTAAACCTAAGCGAGTGTTTTTGTTTGAATTCACAACGTAAAGCACGTGTTTACTGCGACCGAAAAGTGACGCCAAGGGGTCTGAAAAACCGTCAGTATGTGACGAACTGGGATGAGAACGTGTTGCTTGTATGCAGCCAGTTCATCTACACGCCATACAATGCTGCTTCTGCTCGGTTGTCGGGCTCACACAGCAGCAGTAACTAACAACACACCAGAGAGGTAAAGTATAAAGTAAACAAAAGTCCCACCAGCAACCGTACCGCCCCTAGATTAGAGAACCACTCGTTTATTGACTAATGTAGGTGACAGCAGGGACCACATGGTCAGCTCCCGCCACAAGTCCAATCTAATTCTGTGGGAAACACTGAAGCGATGACACCAAGTCAGCCACATGTGTAGGAGAACAAACACTGTACTGTATGTGTGTGTGCAGCACATTAAAACTTTTATCTAAGAGAATCGTTAACATGCAAATACGATAAAATCCGCACTATCCCACATCACAGAGGAGCCCTAAAACATACAGTATGCCCACTGTTTCCGACTTAATTTTCCCTTTAATGGTGAAAGGAACATGGTGTTCCAGAGGCATAGTTAATGAAGAGCAAATGCAGCCCCCAGCTAAGGCCTTCAGCCCACATTCATCATGGATTCAATTTCCCCCATGCACGTACAGAAAGTATCTGGAATCATTACAACACAACTAGCAGGCATCCCCTGCTCATAAATAAGCCTGTTAATTGACCTGTCATAGCTAATTGCTGCAGGGGATAGGAGACTAGTTTGTGTGTGTGTTTAAAAGAAGAGTTTGTCTGCATGTGTGTGGATCTAACACAGTGTTTATGCATGCAAATGTGTGAAATAACATAGACAGAGAGAAGGTGTGTGTGTGTAGAGGTGAGTGTATGAACAGTTGAACACTCTCTATCCTGGGTGTGTTGATTTTAGAGCTATTAGTCATCGGCCTTGAGACAGCGGTGTGTGTGTGTGAAGCGGACCAGGGCAAGAATCGACCCAACTCGTCCGTCTGTCCCAGAACAGCGCCAGAGAAAAAGATAAGCAGAGAGACAGAGAAACAGAACCAGAAACACACACAGGAGGATAGAGGCACGCAAAACAAAACCCTTCAGCTTTTTTTGCCCTCACCTTTTTCTCCCCCCTTTCTGTTGGGTTGTAAACTTACTGTGGTACACACACATGCACACACACACAAATAGAGAGGGAGCATCGTGTCCAGTCAGAAAAGGAGGACCGAGTCATAAAGTTTACTCGGCCACATCCCAACAGGGAAGAGCTAACTGCAAGCGCAGCTGCCATAGAGCCGAAGGGACCTCAATGATGTGTCAACAGACAGTGCTCAAACACAGAAGCTTCCTCTCTTATGTCTCCCGGACCATTTTCTTCCACTATTGACTGAATGTGTGCAGTGAACTTAAACTTCTGGTGAACTTAAACAAGGAAAAATTACAGCTCAGCTCAAACAAGGGAACACCGTTCCCCCACGAGCGTAATCTGAGGTTGGTCAGAATTTTAGACGAGATGAGGAACGGTTCACATCAGTTCTAAATCACGTTAAACAAAGAACCACTTTACCCCTGGAATTAAATGCATTTTGGGTGATCGGATTGCATTCGGATAGTGCCTGATCAAATGAAAGCATAGGTGTAAATGCACCAAAAATGCATTGGATTGTGATGGCGAGGTGATCAGGGACGCATTGTCACCACATTGAACACAAGTGTAAATGGAGTTGCATCCTCTCAGCCTTTTCACACAGAGCGGATCTCAATCGGTTCTTAATGTGGACACTGGAGACACATTTTAATACCAGGTGTAAATATAATCAGGTTAAATCATATCTAGGTACACTCTGGATAGGAGACACATTTTAATACCAGGTGTAAAGGGGGTCATAGTTTTGAAGGGAGCAATATTAGTAAGTACATATCCCCTATAACAGCAAATCAAGTAAGACAGGCTGGGAATTGGCCCAGGTCTAAGCCTCAAGCATTCTCTTGCTGTCCAACCATATACATTTTCTTACAGTACATTGAGTCCCACGGTGCACCTGTGCATTCAAACTGTATTCATAGTAAAATATAGTTTAACTTATGCATATCATACATGAATATAAACTCTAGCTACAACATCCTATATGCACTGATGCTATTTTCTCTCTCCCAATAGTGATTCTGATACTGAGCTCAGTATCAATGCAGAGTACCGATCTGACACCAACGCTCAAGCAGGCGCGGCCTTGACTTTTTGCAAAATACCCGTACAGTATGTGCTGGTCTGATGTATCCCAACGTTCTTTTCTTTTCAAAATGTTAATGACCGGGACGCAGCATTTAATTTGGATTGGTCACATTTGACCTATACTTAATCCCCTCATACATTTTTAATATTATTATTATATTATATTTTCTTTCTCATGACAACATAGCTACATACTGTATGTTAGTTGGATCATTGAAACTGGTGTGAAACCTTGTTCTCCGCCCTGAGATCAGCACATTCTTGATGAAGCGAGTAATCCTCTGGTTACTGTGTGGATAGGCCTGCTGCTGACATTCAGCAGAAAATGAGCTGAATGTTCACTCAAAGGCTCTCATTTATCAATACTCCCCTCAGTACTGAAATGTCAAAATGCTGTACCCACATTTATTTAACAAAAGAAAAATGCACCCCAGTCTCTCATTTAAAAGCTCGGGTTTAATTTATATTTATCATTATTTGCCTTCATTAGCACTACTATTCTCACACATTTGTGTGGCTTGATAAATAATGATACGATACTATATTGATTCAAGTGTGCAAACTCTCTCATTGCTCACATCCAGAGACTGAGGCGCTGGCAGCGGTACTAACAGGGCAGACGCTTGCCAACAGAGATTTCTTTTTCTAACCTTGCCGCCACTTTGCTGCTAAAAACGTTCCCTTTATTTCTAACGCCTGTATATATTCTGCCTCCACCGAGGAACCGAAACGAGATTTTGGATATGTGTTAACTCTGTCACTGTATATGAGGTGGCAATGATTCTCAAAAGATGACTTTCTCTGGTTCTTTGGAGCTTTAAATGTCACTGTGGAGAATTTCCTGTGAAAAATTAATCAAATTTCAAGCAGAGTTTCAAGCCCAATTCTTTTGGCATTCCCTCGCTTCCTAACAGCCACCAGAGTATAAAACCCCCCCCCCCCCCACTGTTCTAGCGAGGCTGCAGTGGAGGCCTTCCTCTCGGGGGAAGACTCAGTAGAGGAAATGTCTCAGAGATGAGAGAGATGACAGAAAAAAAAGAAATACAGTGAAAATAAAAGCATATAATTCAATTTTTTTCTTCTTCTCAGAGCAAGACAAAGCCGACCTGACAATGCTGTCGGCACGTGGTGGGAATTAACCCTCAAGAGGGGAGCGCTGGAGGCTGATTTCAATTCAGAGGTTGAGGTCTGTCAACATCAAGCAAACAGTACTCAACCCCCACCAGTTGACCGGGTCATACCTTTAGGCCAAGTTATGCAACAAATCTCAGCTGCTTAGTCTGGCTGTAAGTGCGGGAGGAAGCGTTACGACTGTCTTTAAGAAACACCAGCTCTTACTGTAGGTTACATCCTCTGCTCTGTTCTACACCTTTCTCTATAACCACAGACATATTTCTAAAACATTATACTGTTGGTACAAGCACTTTCTTCACTGCTGTACTGTTGTTTTTATAATTACAAAGTCATTACCTGGAAGGGTCCGCTGGGGCTGATGTCGAAGAATGCTTTCCTCCAGTCCGGGCCCTGATGACCAGACTTCGACCACATCACCGAGTCCACAGAGGCAATGCTTCTCACTCTCAGAAGCACATTGAGAGTGCCTGTGAAAAATATGCACACATGCATTCCCACAGGCACACACACACACACACACACACAGACAGCGCAGGTCATTAGAAACTGTCAGTAAACTGTCAATGAGCAGAGACTGAACACTGAGTTATGTTAAGATGGGAACAGACTTTAAGATGATTGAAATCTAAAGGTAAAACATTTAAACATAATGACTTATATCCACCAACACAGACATATGTTTTAGTCCTAACAGTCAGAAAGGAGCACATATTGAATGACTGAATAAATACAGTGGACGCACTGAACAAATAGGCTGTGATCTGAGTCGTGTCTCAGTTCAGATGCCGCAATATACAAGCTGTAACTGGGAGGGATGTAACGGTACTAACGGTTTTATTACAGGATGCTGGTTCGGTATGCAACATCCTTTCCGTACGCCATGTGACCCAAACAAATGTTTATGTCTACTACTCACACACAGGACAGACATTATGGAGCATGAGTTTCACCCGGAAAGTTTTGTCAGAGCACCAGTTGTTCTTTATTAACTGTAGGTTGCTAGTCGGCTTACTTCAGTTTAACAGTGTCGGCATACAGTTTGACAAATCATTGTCAAAAGAGCTCAATTAACCCGGCTAACCGAGCTCTTTTGACAATGATTTGTCAAACTGTATGCCGACACTGTTAAACTGAAGTAAGGTATATCTGTGGATATACTTCAAACATTAAATTTACATTTAATTTTATGTGTCAATTAGCAGACCGAAACAAAAAAAGACTTGAAGTCATTCTCCCTAAATTTAAAAAAGAATATATTTTTAATTTTTTTTTTGTCTTACCTGTTGTACCGAAAACGTAGCGAACCGTGACCTCAAAACCGAGGTCTATACCGAACAATCTTGTGTGTCCACCACATTAAAATAAATGACCAACTAATGCTAGATCCCACCGTACTAACAGAAATGTAAGTGATTGTTCATACAGTGACAAGAGGAGCAGAAGGTTTATGATTGTGACCACTGCTTTCATCCCAGTGAAACTACTCCATGTCTTACAGCTCTGCAACAATTTATTGAATACAAGGAACAAGCTCTGTTCTGTCTTTGTCATTCGCATAAATTCACCCAACATCACCAAATATCTAGCTGCTGTCAAGTTGTCAAAATTAAACGCCAGATAGAAAAATTGAGGATTTTTTCTCCCACTAAATCTAGAGGACCAAACACTAAGCAACTGAATGCACTGCTAAACCTGCGTTTGAGCACCACATATTTCAAATTGCCTTTACTTCTATCAGCCCTGTCTTTAAAAAAATATGGTCCCATACAGTTAAATTGTATTTTCAATTACCTTTGGAAGGGAACCAACAAACACCGGACTTCCCCCAGGAGACCGCTGTTGTTGCCTAAACTTAACTAAGTAGTGTTATTGCGTTTTTGTTTTGTTTCAATTTACAACGTTAATCACATGTTTAAACTGTTTAAAACTGAGACCGTGATCCGGGACAATGTATTTTGTTTATGCAGTTTAGTTGCATGGGAACATAATTTTGTGGGCGGTTTGACTTCTATAGGCAGAAACATGGCTGTGCCGTGGACCTCACCTATAGGAAGTGGAAACAAATGCATTGCATACTGCATATGCTCGGGTGAAGCGCTACGGTCAGATACCGTACGTGGATGACATTTAGGTGGAAATGAAATGTGTGAGGCCCCTTTGGATGAGTGGTGATATGTCTTGAACTCTACATTGATAGTCCAGTGGCCAGTTTTATTTTGCACAATGGAGCAAACAGACAGCAGCAAGGAGGTAAAGAAGAGAGGAAGTCAGACAGAAGTAATGAAGGAGATGTAGAGAGGTTGCAAGAAAAGAAAGTTTCCTTTAATCTCACATCACTGCCACATGATGTTGGTTTTAAATCCTAAAAAAAACCCATTTGTAAGTAGTGTGAAAACATGACATAAAAATCAATTGTCCTGAATCCTGAAAAACAAGCTAGAGAGAATGACACCATTGGAGCCATAAGGAAGTGATCCAGAGAGTCTCTCTCTCTCCGTCGGGTCTCTAAGGTGTGAGAGAACCATTCATCTTCTTAACGATCCTCAGCCAGCTCCTAATTGGAACATTAACCAACCACCAGTCTCTTAAACAAATACGCAGGCAGGGGGCACAACGATATCCGTGTGTTACATACTGTATGTGTGTGTGTGCACATACAGTAAGTGTGCGTGTAGATGTATTCTTGCGTATGAGCACAAATGTTTGTCATTCTTTGGATCTTTGGGCTAATGTTCTTCAAACGTTGAAGTAAGCAGCAGGCTGGCAGTAATTAACTTCCTACTAGAGAGGTGTGACTAAGGGAAGTGAGATGTTTATGGGGGCGAACAGGGAAGTTAAATAACATGTTGGGGGGGGGGGGGGTATCTGTATGTGGTAAAGAGAAAGAATCAGTCAAAGGCAAACTGTCAACCCAGTTAAAAACATACATTTTGATGAAATGGTTTAATGAAACATGACTGAAGCTAAATCTATCAATTCAAAGATGTGCTTGGATCTAAATCTGTCAGATTTGTCAAAACGATTGGTGGATTTCAGGCTACTTTTTGTTTTGCTATAGTTCGACATTGTAGGAAATATGCTTATCCACCTCTTAGCTGAGAGGTGACAATATCCATACCCCATATCTGTCCGTTCGATATGAACCCCGGAGCCTGCAGCTGGTTAGCTTAGCTTAGCATAAAGACAGTAAAACCTTGTGTTATCACTATGAGGTTGCCAGGCAACCAACAGAGCCTCGAGGAAGTCAATCTAGCTGGCCGATAAATCAAGCAACTCTCATAGGTGTAGGAATGAACGGGCGCCCGCCTCCAACACTGTTTCCAGTTCTCTTTATACATCCATGCAAGAAATAGTCCTGCATATATCTCCCCGTAAAACCATACCTTCTCATTTTATACTTCTGTTTTTGTACAGATTAGACAACAAGACATAACGTGTTAATTAGTCCCTAAAGGGATAGTGGCGGATTTTGTTTCTTTCAGAGAAACGCATGCTAGCTGTTTCCAGTCTGTATGCTAAGCTAAGCTTAGACATGGTGTTTGAGAGTGGTATTGATCTTCTCATCTAACTCTCGGCAAGACAGCGAATAAGCTTCCCAAAGTGTCAGACTGTTGCTTTAACAGCAGGATTATTTTGTAAGTTTGTCTACACTTTGGATCATGCTCCGTGCAGGAACAAACAGCAGAATGCTCCTGGTAAAAATGATGAACTGATATTGCAGCTGGAATAGCCACATAAAAGAGTCACATGCAACTGTTCATCACATTCAGTTTTTAAAGGACACGGACGGCACTGTAGTTATATAATGGAGAGAAACATTGGCTAATGCTGGTGGAGCCCACTTTCACCTGTTCAACCCACTCTCTCATTCTACCTCCACATAGCTGAGCCTCGCTGTCTCCACCCATTCTCTCTCTCTCCTTCTATCTCTGTTGCACCATCACCATCACCACCCACACACACACACACACACACACACACGGCCGAGGGAAGAGGACTCTGATAAGCAGTCTATTGATTGGACTGAGGTAAAGCAGAGTGTGTTGGTAAGAGTGTCAGAGAGGCAGAGGAGAAGGCACAGCTCTATCAGGGCTTCTTGTCCGTAGGATCGTGAGTGGGGAGGACAGCAAAGATACACAGCCACACACACACACACAGCCAGAAGCACACACACACACACTGCTATACCTGAACTCATATGAGTTATACAGTCTTTCCTTTATTAATTAGAAGTAGGCCCGCATTGGATCTCTCTTCCCTCTGTCCCTCATCTGTGCCTAAATAGGGTTCATGTCCTGTTTGTCTCTGCTTCTAGTGCTGGTTAGCCTCAGAGCCAAAACAATATGCTAAAGTGCACTAAGAATTACCGTCTGTGTTCTGGCTTCTGCCACCAAACAACAACAACAAGGAAAAGTAGAGTAGAGTAAATGACCAATTCAGGAGCATGAGAAATGTAGGGTTACCTAAATCCTAAAGCTAATCTTGTTAGACGACAAGCTGAGAACGTTTTCCTGAGAATCTAAACCTAAAAAGTTAGCAGGAAGACACTTTTTAAACCGTAACTAGCGTTAGCACAGCTATATTGTCCCATTCCTCTTCTACACCAGGCGGCATCCTCCGGGTCTGAGAAGTGAAGCCAATGCTGAAGTGCCTTAAACTTGCATTCTTTCTAACAGCCAGCAGGGGGCGACTCCTCTGGTTGCAAAAAGAAGTCTGGTTGTATAGAAGTCTATGAGAAAATGAGCCTACTTCTATCTTGATTTATTACCTCAGTAAACATTGTAAACATGAGTTTATGATCTCAATCACTAGTTTCAAGTCTTCTTCAATACAGCATGATGTTCATTTAGTAAATTATGGTCCCATTTAGAGTCAAATAGACCATAAAGCAGGGGATGCTTTAGGGCGGGGCTACCTTGTGATTGACAGGTTGCTACCACGGCGTTGTCGTCTGGGAGTTGTCCGTGTTTTTGTCTTACAACTTTAACCCTTTCACAACGTGTTTGCAGTTCATGAAAGTTAATTGTAACATTTTGGTCACCTAGAAATGTCTTATTCACTGTTCGGTTGTACTCTAACCTCTCGTGTCACTTCTGGTTGCAAAAGACCAAGATGGTGACAGCCAAAAAGCCGAGGTTTCAAAACGGCAGTCCAAAAAACCAACAGGTGACGTCACGGTGACTTCGTCCACTTCTTATACACAGTCTGTGTTCCACACAGACCTGTAAACATCCATACAGCAAACTAATTAAAAGTTTTACTTTATCCAAACTAAATACAAGAAGTACAGCATTTAAAATAACCTCAAACTCTAATTTGCTTTCCATCACTCTGAAGTGAAAATAATCCAGCGATTCCAAGTAAGCTTGCCAGTGGCAAACCTGAGCCAGTCTAAAATACTACCCAATGCCAAACAAAACTAATTAAATGTTGTTTCTTGTTGCTGCCAGCGAGCCCAAAGAGAAGCACATTAAGGTGAACAACTAAACACATCACATGGGGAGGTCTGTATTTGCCTCCTTCACACCTTAAATCCAAAGAGCATTGTGCTTTCTTTCCTCATTTTGCAAAATCTGCAAAAGATAGTTTCACCTGTTTCGTATTCACATGACCTCGTGATTATAAAACAGCTAACGTATATGTGGGTCGGAAGAGAGCAACATTTCAACAGCATTTCTAAAAATTTCTTTGTGTCAAAGTACGTGACTGCTTTCAACATATAAAGCCCTTTGAACACTTTACAGTACTTTAACATTATATGATGGAGTACATTGAAACTAGAGTGCTTCAGCGTAAAGCACTACCTCTTGCATCCTCTCACTACTTCTGAACATTAACAAGTTGTTGGCCACTCCTGCAGCTCTCTGTTCTAGCCTTGTTTTAAACTCCCTTCTGTGCCTCCTCATACTTGTTTGCTCGCGCTTCCTTTCTTGTCGCACTTCATTTTTCTCAGTCTGTATCTTTTTCCTCTACCATCCTCTTTGCTCCCTGTATCTCTTCATTAAGCCTCCCTTTGTCTTTCCAAGGCTGGCCCACCCTCATCCTCCTCTCACTCTTCTCGTCTCATCTCTCCTCTCGCTGACCCCCTCTGTCTTATCCTCGTCTTGTCTCTTTCCGTCATTAAGAGCCACACTGTGTCTCCCTGGCAGGAGTGTGAGCTCTGCCAAGGTGAGGCAATTAAAGTGACAACAGATTGGAGCAGACTGGGAGAACAACAGAGTAAATTGAGGGAGGGCTTGTAGCAGAGCTGGGCGTGACTGGTAAAAGAATGTACTAATCGTAAGCAAGCACTGTGTGACTGATGTAGCATTGTCTCCTCTCATTGTTTTGCTGAGAAACACCAACAAGAGCAAAATGCACAATACAAGCGCCGTAGCATCGACTACAGATCACACATAAAATGATTTCAACTGTAACATGCAGAAATCTGTTGAAAGAGATGGAGAGTAGTGAGAAGGAGCAAAAAAACTCACTGTGCCGATGGTATACTAAAGGTTAGACAGCCATTTAACCAAATCATTTGAAAAGTAATAGGTAGGGATGGGGATCGTTCATTTTTATTTATTATTGATACCATTTTTGAGACAGCATAACGATCGGAGTCTTTATCAATACCGCTATCAATACTTTTCTATTATTCTGAGGAAAGACGAGATGACAATAAATTCTTAACAGAACTGCTTTTATTGCTTAACTGTGAGTCTGTGACTGAGTGGAATTCGCCTTCAATAAACACTGCTGATACTGGGAATTTATTTGAAAAGGGGCCACTTCAACATAACGTTGAACCATGACAGCAACCAACTGACCAAATGAGCAAACAAGGTTCTCAAAGTGGCGCAAACCCCCTTAGTGGGGAGCAGAGGTATGACTGGTGCAGACGAAAACAGACGATGCTTCGGAGACGAACAAGATAACGTGCTCAGCTGATGGTAATCGAAAGAAAGTAGGTCTGCACCGGATAGTTCGAAGCTCTGAAGCTTCATTCATAACGCTGACATTCGAATTATTATTATCAATAACTAACAGAAACGTTACCTTCCACCTTCTCTTCCCCTCCCTCTCTCTCTCTCAAACACACACACAAAGCGATGTACTAATCAGCATGCATGGGCTTTATCTAGCTATGATGTACCTCCAGTTATAAAAAGAAAGAAATGAATTAAAATAATCAATAAATCTGGACATCAACATGCTTTTATGGTTCTGCGTACTTCTACGTACGCCTATCTAAATAGTCTCACTAAAGAGTGTCGCTGCCTGTCTGCGGGTGAGATGATTATATTCAACTTTTCACTGCATTTGATTTATAACTGAATACTGATTAGGCACTTGACACTCTAATCAGAGCTGCAATCAGGTGAGAAAAGCAAACAAAGGGAAAAGTGTTCAGCCAGTGGTCGGTTGGACTAACAGTGTACAGCTATGCTAGCGGCTCTGTGAGGCTACACTTGGCTAAATGCTCACATCAGCATGATAATGATAACATAGCATGTTGATGTTTAGCAGGTATAATACTGCTTTGTTTGTCATGCAAACATTTGCTAATTAGCACTTAATTAGGGCTGTCCCGAATATAATTTTTTTAGTAAGAAATATGCAAAGGTATTCGAAGCTTCACGCAGCACAGCAGGCTGACATGTTCTTCTGTCTGTCCGTCTCCATCTCCCCCGTTTCGATGCCTTAGACAGTGCCGCTCCCGCACTACTGTACACACACTCACCTCTACACACAACAAACAGCAATATCCGTCTGAGAATAACTAATCATAATTCATTTTGAATATGAATAATGAATAATGTTGTGAGATTATTCCTTATTTTATGGGCTATTTTGGGATTTACATTTTATTATACATACTTGTAAAAAAAACAAAACCCTGAAGCATTCGAATCCTGATTTGGAGGTCGATTAGCATGGAAATGGTCAAAGCTTCGAAGCAGCACTACACTTAACACAAAGTACAGCTGAGGCTGACGGCAATGAGCTTTGCAGGTATTTGGTCATAAACCAAAGTATGATGGCGCTACAGGAAAAGTCAGAGGATCAAAGTTATTACAATTCATCCTCTCGGGACCGTGAATGTGTGTACCCAATTTCATTCTGCTGGTACAGAGAAAAGCATCATCAAAGTCAGCAGGATACATCGTGTGTGCTCATTCTGTGACAATCCACTGAGTAAATATTGAGATATATCACAGCATCAGTGAAACATTTGACCTGCTGGTGGCGCTACAGGAAAAGTCACCAGTCATTAGAACGTATCCTCTAGGGATCTTATCTGTAAATTTCATGGCAATCCATCTGATAGTTGTCGAGATATTTCACTCTGAACCGCAAATGTCAACCTCATAATGATGCTAGATCAAATGCATTAGGATTCATTTTCTGGGGACGATGAATGTACACAATTTCATAGCAATCCTTTGGATTATTGTTGAGATAACAGGGCTCCAGAGTGCCACTATTTTGGTCTTCTCTGCTCCGATGATCGCCAAACAGCTGATCTGCTAGTTTTTCAATGATCATGCTACATTATGAACAACACATTCGCGTAGAAATCAGCAGGACGAGAGCTTAAGTGCCATTGAATTAAAGTTATGATGCGATGAGTATTGGGCTGTGGTAAATTCTAACATTATCATGATGTGTTCAAATGTAATCTCGTAAAATGTATTTTTTGGCGAGAAACTTGAATAAATCCAGTTGTTTGAAGGAGATGTTTTCACAGCAATATAAAATATATAATAGAGAGAGAATTATGACCTTTTTAACTTCCTACAACAACCAGTATGCAAATGGTAATAAAGGAGTGGATGTTGAAGTACATGGGATTTATTGTTTCACTTTTATTTTTCAACGTGGTATCGAATTGGTATCGAGAATCGTGGAATTGCACTGGTATTGGTATCGACCACTAAATTCCTGGTATTGTGACATCCCTAGTGTAGTTCTTATGGCAACTGACTAAAACACGTAAAATGTATTATTGCGGTGCCAAAAGGCTCGATGAAAAATGTTGGGTGCAACCCAAATAATTAAAGGTCCCATATTGTAAAAAGTGACATTTTCATGTCTTTTATATTATAAAGAAGGTTTAAGTGCATTATAAATACTGTTAAACTATCGAAACGCTCAATATACGGAGAAATACACACAACCCGTATTAAGAAATTGTGCGTTTGAAATAAGCCGTTAGGATTTCTGTCCATTTGTGATGTCACAAATCTACAATATTTAGACTATTACACAGTTTTAAACGTAAACATTCTAAATGTGTCCCAGTTTATTTCCCGTTGCAGTGTATGTGAATGACATCAGCTGACAGGAAGTAAACATGGACTCAAGCTGTTTCCATGCAACGCAATTCCGTTGCCATTCCGTTGAAATGCACTAAAACGGAGCGTGTCAGACAGAGCGTGAATACAGGTTTATTCAGACAGACAGTATGAGAAAAATAATGTGTTTTTTGAACATTAAAGCATGTAAAGATGTTCTAGTAGAAACACAAAATACAAGTATGAACCTGAAAATGAGCACGATATGTCCCCTTTAAGTTAGGCGCACCAGTGCAACCAATGTAAAAAGTTAGTCTGGAGCCCTGGATAATTCAGTCAAGTTATTTCAGTTCACCAAACTGGTGGACCGACAAACCGACATAGCCATTCTTAGAGCCATACCGATAGCACGGCTAAAAACGTTGTGAACTGGAAGCGAATGAGTGAGCTTCTCTATATCATACAGTATATACTGTATGTTAAGACCTCCAACACATCTTAAACAAAACAACTTTTCTCTCATTCATACAGTTAAGTATATATATAATTATTACATACTCCTACTCTGGGTGTGCACACTCAAACATTGTGCCCTTCTACACACTATAACATTTTTAGGAGACAGGGCCAGGTCAGAATGTAACAAATGTTACGGTGAAGCCTGCATGCTTGGGCTACGGACACATAAATCAACACTGTGTATGTGTGTGTGTGAATAAATGTGGGTGTGCCTTCATGTATTTGCAACTTTTACTGTATGTTTTTGGTGGGAATCCAAGCCTGTGTATACAGTGTGTGTGTGTGTGTGTGTGTGTGTGTGCGTTAAAGTATGTGTGCAGGTGTGTAGGCTACAAGATGTATGCATTCTAGCTGTGTGACAGAGCATATTATGATGAACAGCTCCCCCAAATGACTGATTGTGTCTTGCCACTGCCATAAATCACACACCCACTGCCCCCTTCAGCCACCTCCAAACACACACTGAGGAACAAGCAGGAACATACAAACAGAACTTTGGTAACAACCTGCCCCCCCTCTATCTCTCACACACACACACACACACACACACACACACACACACACATACGCACACACACACCTACACGTGTCTGACAAGCTCTACAAGCGAGGGTCAAGCACAAAGTTCAGCTTTTGACAGAAGCCCGGCGATATGAGAATCCCGATAGTGTTGAGTGCCAGCACGCTCTCTTCTGTACATCCACGTGTGTCATTGTGTTTCTACGGAGGCTCACATGTGGTAGAACACAATGTGCATGTGTGTGTTTATGAGCATTATTCTGCAGTACTCACCAATATGTTTGCCCTTCATGTGGTAGTAGAAAGAGACGCAGTACGGGACTCTGCCGGAGCCCTTCGGGCCCCTGACTGAGGTCACGTTAAAGAGCGGAGAGAGCAGACGAGCCTTGTCCCCTTGAACACGCGGCCGTGAAGCTTCAATGTACATGTAGTATCCTGAAACCAACAAGACAGCACGCTATTGTCTCGAATGCAACACAAAATGAAATGTGATTATGATGCATTGTGCAATATAAAGTTCTGTTGCTGCACTACTACAACTACTATACAAGGGCTGTCAAAGTTCACACGATAATAACGGGTTAACGCAAATTCAATACAAATTTCAGTTTTAAAGCTAGAGTGAAGATACTGGTATCATATGAAACTAGAAAACCTAAAGAATCCATCGGTAACAACCATGTCATACTAGCTTGTAGCGAAGGAGGTTAAATAACGCTCCAAACCTACGCTAAATTTTGGCGAGGAAAAACTGTCGTGGCCATTTTCAAAAGGGTCCCTTGACCTCTGACCCCAAGATATGTGAATGTAAATGATTTCTATGGGTACCCATGAGTCTCCCCTTTACAGACATGCCCACTTTATGATAATCACATGCAGTTTGGGGCAAGTCAGAGTCAAGTCAGCACACTGACACACTGACAGCTGTTGTTGTCTGTTGGCTGCAGTTTGCCATGTTATGATTTGAGCATGTTGTTTTATGCTAAATGCAGAACCTGTGATGGTTTCTGGACAATATTTTTCTTGACATTTTTTTATTTATTTTTTTTACATCTTTCAGACTGTTTTTGGGACTTCTTTTTTTTTTTTGACATTTTCCGACATTTAAAAAAAAATTTTTTTTTTGACATTTTTCGGACATTTATCAGACTTTTTTTTTTTTTTGACATTTTTTGACATTCGTCAGACTTTTTTTGGGACTTCTTTTTTTTTTTTGACATTTTCCGACATTTAAAAAAAAATGTTTTTTTTTTTACATTTTTCGGACACTTATCAGACAGTTTTTTTTTTTTTTTTACATTTTTTGACATTTGTCAGACTTTTTTTGGGACATTTTTGGAAGTTTTTTTTTTTTTTTTACATTTTTATGAAATTTTTCAGACTTTTTCTTTCTTTTTGACATTTTTCAATTTTGTTTTCGAAATTAATTTTTTTTTTTTACACTTTTGGACATTATCGAACTTCTTCTTTTTTTTGAAGAGGGTTTTTACCTGAGAGGGTTTCTGGACAATATCTGTCATTGTTTTGTGTTGTTAATTTATTTCCAATAATTTATATACATACATTTGTATAAAGCAGCATATTTGCCCACTCCCATGTTGAGAAGAGTATTAAATACTTGACAAATCTCCCTTTAAGGTAAATTTTGAACGGATAAGAAATGTGTGATTAATTTGTGATGCACAATCACATGCTTAATCCTGATTAAATATTTTAATCGATTGACAGCCCTACCATGCAGAGAATTGAACCTATACATAAAAGGACTCCTCACCTTCCTTGGTTCCACTGCGGTCAGTCTCGGGGCCGGTATTTGCAGATCGCTTGGGATTCTGTGTCAGGTGGTTCTGTCTCGTCCAGTCAAAGACATCACTCCGGTCTTGAGAGAAACCACAGATCCTGTCATCCTCAAAACCACACACATGGTCTGGGATGTGTGTGTGTGTATGTGGAGAAAAAACATGAGAGGAAAATACATTAGATCAGTAGCAGGTAACATTACAAACCACAGGTGATATAATATACTGCTTTTTTGGACCCACTTTTACTGGGAAATTAATGGCGACAATATAGCTGTATAATAATCTCTGCAATATACACTTCAAATGTGAAGATCAGACAGCCAGGCAATTACCGACAAAGTGATAAGTGAAAGCACAATGTAGGAGGCAGGGTGTATAATGTGAAACTTAAAGTGGATTTCACATATGCATATTCTGATGCACGACTCCCACATGCAGAGCATTTTAAAGGTAACTATGATTAGGTCAGGCTGTGTCCAATGTGAAAAAGGGAAAAAAATGTAACATAAAAAAACACCTTTATCAAAAGGTTTCACTGTTACAAGAAAAGGCCCGTAGCCTGGAGATATTCTGGAGAACAGAAAATACACAGTGGAGCACAAGTATCAGGGGAAGAGCTGTTGACCTACTGAACCCTGTTTACACCAGAGATCGTTTTCTTAGTCTGTATTTCAAATAAGACATCTGTTGACACACTTTTCAAGCAGTAAGAAAAATACTGCTACTACTACTAATGAAAAAAAGAAAAAGTCTTACAACTTCTCTAAATGAATAAATAATAGCACTCAATCAATCGATTAAAGTATTTAATCGTGATTAATCGCATGATCGTCCATGATTAATCGCGATTAATCGAAATGAATTGCACATTTTTTATCCATTCAAAATGTATCTCAAAGTCTCAGGGGAGACTCGTGGGTACCCATAGAACCCATTTACATTCACATATCTTGAGGTCAGAGGTCAAGGGACCCCTTTGAAAATAGGCATGCCAGTTTTTCCTCGCAAAATTTAGCCTAAGTTTGGAGAGTTATTTAACCTCCTTCATGACAAGCTAGTATGACCTGGTTGGTACCGATGGATTCATTAGGTTTTCTTGTTTCATATGATACCAGTATCTTCAAGCTTTAATACTGAGTGCGCTGAAACCTAAAAATCACAAGTTGCGTTAATGCGTTTAAAGAAATTAGTGGCGTTAAAACGAATTTGCGCTAACCCGTTATTATCGCGTTAACTTTGACAGCCCTAAAAAATAAGTATGGGAGGTGTGTGGATCTTTTATGGTGTATCTCTTATTAAGAAGCATAAACCCAGCAAAAGTGACACATATCATGTGTGAGAATGTCAATGCATGGATTGTTGCGGAGAACATTTTTCCTGAATGAACCTCTTCAGTATGCGAGACTCATCTTTTCTGTTGGTTTCCTGCATGTTGTGCATAACATACATTTAAATGACCAGGTAATACCTTTTCCCATTTCACAATCTCATCTGGCTGTTGATACTTTTTGAATATTTGAATTTGCATCATTCTCACATGACAATCCTTTCCCATCCATACGGAGTCAGATTTTTGCTGTTTGATACTGCCATATACATCGGGAAGGAAACATATACATTCTGAGAAAGACCTCTGCGAGGGAATTGTTATTATCCTTGATACCGTGCGTGTCTTGTTAAGCCAGATAGAGGGGGGTTCTCTCTATGGTGTCATCCCCTTCATTAGCCCATCTGGAGGGCTCTGCCATTATCAGAGACTCACCAAACAAATGAGAATCGAGGCGAGCGAGTACAACGACAGCTATTGAAAAAACCATCCAAGCTGACAGATTCCGTGAAAGCTTCCCGGACACTCGCACAGTCCGCTGCAGATGCATATGGCTCGCGCTACCCACGAGGTTGGCTTGTGTGTGCTTCTTTGTTTCAGGGAGCTAATCTATTACTATTCACACCCTGCTCCACTACATGCGCTCCTTTCAATTTGCACTGTTGTTCTCGCAGTCTGTTCCAATCTGCTGTTGTTTTAATTGCCTCACCCTGGCGGAGCAGACAGCCACTCCTGCCAGAAAAATGCAGCGCGTCTCTTAATGAAGAAAATAGACAAGATGCAATTGACTGAGAAAGAGAGAGGGATGGCGAAGGAGAGGATGAGAGGCGGGGAGTTGGTGCAAGAGAGCGAGACAGAGAGATAGGGGGGGGGCTAACAGAGAGGCACATGTTTAAGACGATATGTAACATAGTTTTAATATAGTTTAATCTCGTGAGCTTCAAGTATTTTGCCCATAAAGCTTTTAACCAAGACATTGCATTATCCGGTCTCATATCCTCCAATCATGGCCACTCTTTGATGCCATTTTAAATGTCAGGGACATCAGATGTTTTCTCTAATCCTACTGTTACCTCACTCTCCTGCCTAGCAACAGGATATAATCAAGGCCATGGCTGGGTCATAACAAACTCTGCCTTGACAAACTTGTGCTGACATTGCTCGCAGCATACAAGCTAAATTAGCTCGCATCAAAATTCAACGTGCCTTACTATCTTCATCACCCTGTCATCAATCAGGTCACAACAACCAGCTTAACACTGAGAAAATGTGGAAATGTTGAAGAGCAGAGGATGGTAGTTATGAAAGAATCTCACCTGAAGGCCTTGGGTAGGTGTAGGCTGTAAGAAAATAATAAAAACATTCAGCACAATCCACTTATACATGTTCTGTTCAATGTATGTACATGAAAATGAAAGATGACTTCAGAAAAAGATGTTTGATACAAATAGTTTTAAATGAGACTCACGTTCTGAGTACTGTATGATGCGACTGACGTAGTCCCCCGTGCTGTAGGTGGTGATCGGGGCCAGTCGGACGTCGTAGGCCAGAGGGATCCTCAGGTCTGATATGGTGTGGGACATCAGCACCCCCTTCTCTGGCTCCTTGCCCTTGAGGTCAATCTGCTTCGACAGTATGTTCTGCTTGTTCTAGATTTGTACAGGTGAACACGCACAAGCAGGGAAGATGCAGACATGTTAACATGTACTCACAGATATGCACAAGCTTGCAAAAAACAGCACAAAGACAAATACACGGTACACAAAAAAAGATGATCACCAGAAAATGCAGCTGAGAAGCAGAAACAGTAAGAGATGGTGTTGTCAATACTGTTCTTTGTACTATCCTCAACCTCATCTCTACCACTTGATGTTGATATACTCAGGTATTAAAACTCACCCTTAAGGCCTTTACATATATGGGGAGCGTGACGAATAAGCGACACAAAAATGCAAAATACTTGCCTGTGAATGATATATGTCTAGGGCTTTTATTGTGAAAGGTAAGAACCGAAGGAGTGGATCTGGTCTGCGCTGCAAGGTTGAAAGGAGTAATAAAGTTTGCCGTCTTGGTTCGAACTACGGAGCCTCTGCGTTGTTGTTTCATAAATATAGGTGCAACTCAACCGGCTGGTTGATGCCTTTATTCGTGGTGCGAAAGCTCAGAAGATCAACCTCGGTCCGTGTAATATTTGCGTTCAGTATGCAAGTATTCATGAAAAAAATAACAGATCGAAAAAATATATTGACGTGCAAAAAACATCAACAAAAAAAATGTTGCCGTTGTGTAAGAGCCTTTAGTAACAACCCAAAGCTCTGATTCTTCTCCAATCTGGAAGGTTTTCACTGCAATATTAACTGCTCCTACAGTACAACACTAGTAATACACTTTATGTCATTTTATGTAAACAGTCAAACAAAGTCAAACTCGTGTTAAAGATCTTTTTTTTTTTTTTCTAGCAAAAATACCGTCTGCTCAGATGTGATCAAAGCACTGATCACAGATATTTGCTTTGTGTTGTAGAAGCAACAATCATTTATCTACACACAGCATATTAATCACTAAAATCATCGTATTATTTTACTTTTCCATATCTGTGCCTCACATTTCCATTTATTGTCAATGGAATTTGGCATGGGCGTACAGCCAGTTCTGGGCGTATAGCCAGTCAACATACCTCAAGACTTAGATTGTACCTATCTTGGACTGCATACATTTTCAATCTCCTCTTTTCAAAAGAATAATTTGCTGCAATTTCTTTTCACTAAATGTTTTGAAGGCCAGCAAATGCTGCGTTAGTCTCAATGCAGAGGTGGCGTCCAAGCACCGAGGTCTGCTCTCAAAAACACAAGTTGGTCCATTGTGATTGTACTTAGCAAGCTGTGTGATTGCCAATACAATCTATTACTGCCCACCGGTCCAACAACACGCACTCAATAACTATTACTGTGATATATATTTCTTTCACTGTACAACCTCCCAACATTAAATCCAAAACAGACGTTAATAAATTGAATTGGCTGTACATTACAGGAAAGAATATGAAAATAATAATGGTTTTGATGTTCCAGTCCAGTTGTTGTCTGTTGTTGTACCATGTGCCAGATTCACGTCCCTCTCGCTTCCACTGCTTTTCTCTTTATACATCCGTGACCTTTCCCCTCTCCTGTGCACGAGTATCAACGCCCCTGTTGCTGATTGGCTGGAGGAGTGTTGTGTGACTCGGTCTGAGCCACTTTGTTTCTTTCCCATTTACAGAGCCATTTTCAGCGCACACACAAAACAGACAGGAGGATATATTCGCTGAATTTGACAAATAGTGTATTGGATTAGAATCACTGACTGCACCTTTAAGTTCGGGGTGTTTTTTTTTTGTTAGCGCCACTTTTAATAGAGCTATTGCTGTGTTATTCCACCCACGGAGAGAAGGATCCATTAGCTGTGTATCTGCCTCTGATCCCAGCTACTTAAAGACCTGACAGTGAGCTCAATCTAATGCATTAGGTCAGCCACTCCACCATAACACCTTAGTACACCCACGGCATGCCATTATCAGGTAATGCATGCAGCAGAAGTGTGTGTGTGTATATGTATGTGTGTGCATGTGTGTGTATGGTGAATGTCTACAGCACAGAGCCCAGACAACGAATGTTGACTACAAAAGTTGATAAATATTGGCCAAAAAAGAAGCAACTTAAAAAAGTTATTATAACAATTTGTGTATTCCAATTTTGTGGGATAATTATGCAAAAAAACAACAAAAAATGCTCAAATGTGCATGCTTACAGTTCTGCTTCTACTCTAATCCAAAGAGTATCAGTTGGTAAGTCACAGAGGCACCGATGCATCCCATAGCTATCCCTATAATTGCTACAGTACTGTATGCTCTGACATCGCCGCGGTGAAATCTGCTTTTCCTCCTGTCTTTTGATACTCAAGTTGAGGTGTGCTATTCCCATTGGCTGTTTACTCGCCACCCCAAATTCAAAATTCAGAAATCATTTCTATTGACAAGACCATGGTGACTTCTGCCCAGGCTGCAGAGAATTTGGTATGACTCCAATTATTGTGCGAGTCCCACATTGCAGGAAGCCACAGCCCGATCCCTGTACGTTTGTGCTGGGCAACATACTTGGAATAAAATCCTTCCTTCCTCACCACCAGGCCCCATGCCACTAATGGCTGTTAAATCTTCTTTTCTCTGTGCCAGTCTGGCTGTTCCCATTTTTCGGTTTCTCCAACTTTTCACCCTCTCTTGCCAGTCATGGAACAACCTTCCCACATCTTGCACAACAGCAGGTACGATTCAATGCAAAGGCGAAATTATCCAAATAATCCAATCCACCAACTAACCAATCCAAACATAAACCACATTTTCTCCCGACAATTAATAAGTCCTCTTCTCTAATTCACCTTAATTGTTCCAAAAAATCCTCCCATCTGCTTTTTATACCATTTTCCTTTTCCTTCTTTTATGATGCTGCTGTGAGTACTATTGCATTATGGGGCCTGGCCTTTGCACAGTGCACACAGTGGCCTTTGCTTGTACTGTAGCTGGAGTGATCTAGAAATGTTTGGTTAATCTACTATTGCACCCACTGAGTGGTTAGCGGCATCAACTAAATGGGAATTCAGAAAGAAGAGACTTAACAAAGGACTTAGTAGCTGGATGTTGTATAACAGGATACTGCATCTTTCAATGAAAAAGCAGCAAAGCGACCTTTTGGTTTAGGAGACCATCACATCAAGGAAAGGTCACAGGTTTCGATTTCTCAAACAGCGATGTGTCTTGTTGAAGTTTTCATGAGTAAGGTCCTGGACCTCTAGCTGCTAAATTGTTCTATGTCCTGATAGTGTTATCAAGCACATGTACAGATCCATACGTGTAGTATTGATGCCAATTGGAGCTTTCGAACAAATAACAATTTGGGTGGAAAGGTGTTCACAGGTTACCGTGAATATCAGTGTGTCTGTGATAAAAGGGAGACAGGGAGAAATACAAAGAACTATTTTTGGGACAAAATAAAGCAAGTAATAAGTAAAATTTCCATCCATATCTGGGAGCCCTCGCTAAATGTGATGACTATCGTGAAAACTTTGTGAGTAAATTAGTTACTGTCTACCACTGGGTATATCACATCACTCCTGCTGGAATCAGCCTTGCATTAACCACATAATGAAAAAGTGCAAATGGTATTGTTTGTATTAAAAGCTAAAATGCAGTGGATGGAAGCAGAGTGGAACATTCTGGATGATGCAACCCTAGTAGTTCCTAGTGCTGTTGGTGGTGGTAATAATCCTAGTATTTGATTAATACAGAACTACTACAGTACCACTTGTATTGATTTTCTTACAGAATCTGATAAAACTGGAGGTTCTGAGTGCCTCTTTCATCGATGGTGCCTTGCTCAGCACGTTTTTCATTGTTGACATACACACTAATACTGAAGGCTTCCAGTGGATCTGCATTGTAAGAGATTTGTTCAGATATTTGCTCAGTTTCCACTGACTACATTAACTCATACATTATCATACAGTGTATAATGTTTTGCATGGTAGCAGCTACATAATAAAATGTATTGTGCCCTTTTAACACCCATTTACGCTCACATTCATCCATACAAACATTTACACACTGCTCATACAGCATGTGCATAATTATGTGAAATGTAGCAGGAAAGAAAAGCTATGCTCATGTAATATGCATAGAGTGTGTGTTAGCAGGGAGAGACGCGTTAATAATGCTGAGGAGTCGGAGCTTTACAAGTAAGTAGAATGTGCTTCTTCATGAGTGGACGGGGTCCGTGTACACACACATGCACACACACACTCGTTTTGGTCGTGGTTACAGTGGGTGGGGATATAGACTAAAAGCATGCACAAACACACACTGGATCAATGAGGTGCTGAAGTGTGACTGAGTTCAGCTGCTCCCACAGTGCAGGTAAAAGACTCCGTCTCCCTGTCTCTGTCTGCTTCCCTCACTAGGTCAGTGGACAAAATGTGTGTGTTTCCAGGTGTGTGTGTGTGTGCCTAAGTGACAGGGAAAGGGGGGGGGGGGGTGGAGAAAGATATACAGCATGCAGAGAAAGGACCAACAGAAGGAGACAGTCAAAAGCGACCGGAGTGAGTGACTGACATATTTAAAGAGGCAGAGAGGTGGTTGGTTGATGGACTGATATGGAAGTCCATTACCTCTCTTGACGTGTGTGTGTGTGTGTGTGTGTGTGTGTGTGTGTGTGTGTGTGTGTGTGTGTGCCTCACGCTTTCAGGAAGACAGTGTTTTCAGCTGTGTTTCCATCAGGTTGTCAACAAAGAGACAACAAGGCAAAGAATGTGTGAAAGAGGGTGAGAGCGATGGAGCAGTCACGAGATAGAAACACAGTGATATGTGTGTGTGTGTGTTTAATATGTGAGAGAAATTAGGACTGACAGCGTGAGAGGAGGCGGTCTCCTCAAACACGAAGGAGTGTGAGGTTAATTTTTCTATTATCCTCCATTAATGGATCTCTTTCATGACCGATCCAGCAGCTCACTGATATTGTGTGCTCTGTGTCTGTATGTTTGAGTATCTCTCTGTGTGGTCTTGTCTGTGAATATACAAGTCTATCTGCATAGTCGGGTGGGTTATGTACATAAATTATTCATGCATTTGATTTAACGTACATCTCTAATTCGTCATGAATATTCTTAATTTCTCATATATATGATAATGGGGATGTGTGTTTGCACAGGAGAGTTTGTGTGACTGTGTCTCAGTGCAGAAAGAACCTGGGTGTAGTTAAGATCTGAGGCCAGGTCAGCTGCTACCTCAGTGACACACACAATAGCTGCAGGCAGACGAGTGGTCGATAAAGAGATGAGATGGTAAAGATTTAGAGATGGGAGGAGAAAGGTGTGAAGAAGGAGAAAAAAAGCAATAAGGAATGCACGATACAGCAGAATAAGAATATAGTGAAGAAGCAGTGAGAAACACAGGGATACTCTGTCATGATAGTGTCTCTACAGTATATGTGTACATTATGGTACATGGTGTTGTGCGTAAGGTTTATATTGTATGTCTGCATCGGGATACTCATCATTTCAAAGGCACTATATTGGCAAAGAATCCCCGACAGGGCGATGCTGCACCATGACGCGCAGCGGGTCTCTTTATGGTTTCTTACTTTATACTTCTACATACAGTATATATATACACCGATCATCTGGAGATGCTCTGACCCAGTCTTCTAGCCAGCACTATGTGGCCCTTGTCAAAGTCGCTCACATCCTGACGCTGGCCCATTTTTTCTGCTTCCAACACAAAGTTCAAAGTTCAAAATGTTCACTTGCTGCCTAATATATCCCCCCCACTGCCAGGTGCCATTAACGAGATAATCAATGTTATTCACTTCACCTGTCAGTGGTCTTAATGTTATGGCTGATTGGTGTAAATCACCTTCAGGTCTCTCATCGCCCTGAAGGGGATTCTTTCACAACAATGACCCGCTAGCTGTACATTATCCTGCTTATTACACGGCTACTTACTGAAATCAATCATTTTGACACAAAAACGATCCGCCAGAGTCCGACATCTGAACTGCGCCCATAGCAACGGTCTGTTATACATAGCAACGGTCTGTTATACAGAAATTACAGAACGCCGTGATTGACCAATCAGAATCGAGTACTCAACACAACCGTGTAATAATGTTTATTAACACAAACACAACCATGTTGTAAACATCAGATTCACATGGAGCAAACTCTGATGAGAAAATTCCAAAACATTCATCAAGACCACAATCTTTACTCGAAATGATGATGTAAAACGTTGTTTTTTTTTTATACTTGCAATTATTAAACAAATGCTGTAGGTACGCAAGTCGAATTTTATAAGCGGTGAGAATGCATTCAGAATGAAAGGATGTGAGGCTCGAAGGCGTAGACACAAACAACATTGTGCTTAGCCAAGGGCTTTATGAATCTGCTTCATAAACGTACAGAGGCAAAAAGGAGAGAAAAAGGATATAGATGGCAAGAAAATAACAGAAAGAACTGTTGAGTTCGGAGTCCAGTCAGAGACACACACAGACACACACACAGACACTGTGCGTCCTTAGCTAACGGCGGTCAAACTCGCACCAATGATGCCGCCCACTCCTAACTTCCTTCCCCTCTTTATTCATAAAATTATCAGATGGCAGATTTATTATTGACGACTGCACACTTTTTCTTTTAAAGCAGCTGCCTTTGAACTGATCCACTGAAGCTACCTGATCCACTGTTTTGTGACTGTCTGATGTTAACACGTTTTCTATAGAGGACAGGTTAGTTAAACCTGCAGTAGCAAAGATTCCACAATAACCTTTCAGCATATTGTAGTTCAAATGTTCTGAGAGAAAACTAGACTTTAAAACATCTAGCCCGTGACGGGAGACTTTGGCCGATCACAGGTCATTTCAGAGAGAAAGCGTTCCTATTGGCTGTTCATTCAACGGAGGCATATTAATCATATTTGCTCCAATTCTACACACTGCAGCTTTAAATGTCCTCTTCCGTATACACAACCTTCCTTGTGTACAGGGTTGTGTATATGTGAACAAATCTGCAGCCGTTTTTTACAGCTGAATTTTCCACCTAAAAGAGACCCTCCTAAATTGCGTAAATGTTAATGCAGCATGATATTTACACGATACTCCCCTTAATGCATACGCATGAGAAACGTGCACCGCATTAATTAATAAGGTGCGAATCTGAAGACAGACACTTCCTATGCCAGTGCGCCTATATAAAGGAAAGTGTCTGAAATGAGCTACGAAAGGCTTCGAAAATCTGTCTCTCTTGTTGCAAAAAGGTAAAATCCCTCACGTGTTAATTATCTCTCTTGAATCAAAGTACTCATTTAAGAAACCGTAGGGGTGGAGGTAGAAAAGGGGTGTAAGGAGGGACAGCTTGATGAAACAAGGAGGGCCTGTCAACTCTCAGGGAAACCCCCTGCAGGGAGAACGGAACTAAATTGAGAAGTGTAAATGAGGATTTCACAGCCTGCCACACACACACACACAGAAATAGACATAAGCTATACACACAGCTAAATACATGTCATTAGAGGTCATTCATACATACATACAGGTACAAAGCCTCATCAATAAACACAAACTCACATTACAAGCACACCATCTTGAAGAGCAACAAAAAAGCAGATGGACACACTTAATGCATGTGAGCAGAAGTTATGGGCGTGTGCTCACAAATCCAGTACAGTGAAGAGCACTGATGAACTGATCTGAGTCCTCTTTTATTCCCATCTGTGTCTGCATGTCTCCCCCGAGACCCCCTACATCATTTTGTATGTGCTAAAAAGATAGAGTGTCAAGGCGTTAAGAGGATGAGCTGGAGAGAGTGTTTCAGAAATAGATGGGTTGTGAAATTGAGACAGTATTACATTTGAATGTTCTTGTACTCTATTTAATAGTCGAGAGGACCAGTGAGATTCGATGTTTTTCTTTAATTTGCATCTTATTTCTCTATTTCGCACCCTTTCATTCACGTTCTTGCTCGCTCTCACCCTCTCTGCTTTTTTTTTCGGTCTCATTTTTTGCCACTCTCTAATGCACACGTAAAAATATGCAGGTAGAAACCTTGAAATTTAATTAAAGTTTAACAACATTTAAGAAGTCCTAAACTGCCACTTAATGCAACTCATTATTTTAACACCGTCAGCATAACAACTCGCAGCGACTATTTATCAGTGCTATTTCAGTTGCCACGGTTCACCCAACATTAAATGCCATTAAGTCTGCACTTATAACACAATACCTCAGAGCCGGAAAGAGCTGAAAGGGGAGAGAGAAAGCAAGAGAGGGGGAGAGAGGAGCACAAGTGGAAGCAAGGAAGACTGAGAGACGGCATAGAAACAGGATGAACTGGACGAGATGCTGTGTGTGAAAGATATTTGTCGACGGACAGAGGACAAAAGGAGGGGGAACAAGAGCGAGGTAGAGCGAAAGTTTTCAGAGAGCTGAGGCATGCAATCAAATGTGCATCTTAGGAAGGCCAGCGCTCATTTTCTGTCTCCCTGTAGAGTCTTACTTAATGAGGTAAGCAGCCAAGTCTTAAAGTAGGAGGGGAATTAGCTATTCATCCGCACAAAAGCAAGCTGGCAGACTCTGCATTCCCTCTGTTTCAGTGTCTCTCTCACACACGTACACACACACATCTACCCCCAGCCAGTTGTGTATAATTCACTATTATCCTTCCTGTCTTCTGACTCAAGGCCAGTAATCTATGAATAGATGTTCGAAACAAAACAAGAGGGTGGCCTGAGGTTGCTCTCCTATTGTGGACAAAGGTTTCCAACCTCATTCAGGGGCCGGCTCAGAGGGCTCCCAAACAGTTTACAGGGTTATAGGACTTGTTTGGTTGGGGTAAGCAGGAAAGACTACGAGTTTCTGGAAGATAAAAACCTACAAATCTGTCAGAATATTGGACCGCATTAGTCTGTAGGTTTTTAGACACTCTATTTATTGGTAATGGAATAGCGCTGTGTGCATGTTACTTCATATAAATGTCTACATAATATCTCCTTGAGCATATCTAGATTGTTTACTGCCTTAAAATCTACTTAATGGTGCAATGTGTAAGATCTGGCCAAAACTTTTGTTTAAAACATTCAATGAACTAACATTATCAACAGAATGTGAAGAGGTTGCAGCGTTGACGTAACGTCAAAGACATCGATGTGTTGCAGAGACTCTACTCTACTGAAATGAGCATGCTAACCAGCTAGTCCCGGTCCGTCCTGTCCTGTAATACCACTTCTACCTCGAGAGGCGATAGTGAGTCCAGTCTGCTCAGTCTAACGAGAGGATGAAGGAGTAGAGCTGCACTGAGGGCTTGTCACGTTGAAGGGTCCGTGTGCGTTATGATAGTTTGTTTATTGGATAAAATACTTAGTAGAAAACAACTCGTATTTTTTGTTTCGTCCTTCCCGCTGCCAGGAGACTGGCGTTATTTTGACTGGAAAATTTAGATTGTATGGACCCAGTAGTAGAGGTAAAATGCTGGCAGGTACTACACATTGTACCTTTACAGTGAATGTAATAGTTGAGCTGTAAGTAAGGTTAATTTCGTGCATGTTAATTGTAAATTTAAGTTTGTGACTGCAAAACTAATTGAACACCCCTCACAGGGTTGTGAAAATGAAGTCACGTCAATATAAAGTCAATCATTTGAGGACATATAAAACATGAAAATACTCTCAACTGTCTCTGGGCTGAATTCTGGCTGAAGTGAGAGATGTTGGCAGTGGAGACTGGTCTTGTTAAGGTGTGGTTACAACACAGTTCACTGTTATTGTCTGTCTGGCACTCAAAGCTAGAATCTTGGGAGTGAGAGCAAAGTAATTGTATGTGGAAAGTTTGAAGTGATGGTAAGGCATCGTAACCTTAGTTCTGTGAAGGTGCAAAACCCCCTAACGGGGCTTTTTTAGACCTGGCCACTCATATTCACATCTCTGGGCGCTGGGAAGTGGAAAATGAAGTCTGTGTTTATATAGGACTGAGAGATGAGAGCTGAAGGAGATGGCTACTCATGGAAAGGGGGAAACAAGAAGAGACGAGAGAAGGAGGAGGAATCTACCTGTATTTATTTCTGATTTAGTGCCAACTGGATAAAAAAAATTAAAATTCAAAGTGAAAATGAGATTATAATCATACAAAATAAAATAAAATACAGTGCCAAATATTCTCTTTTTGTTCTCTTTACTTGCTTTGCTGCATAATGAGAGTTGCGATTGTGCTTGCTCTCTTTTCTATCCACTTTGTTTTATTGAAAGCATTTCGAGATGCGCTCACTGCGAGAGGACTTTGTTTACTGTGAACAGCGGTCCTCTCGGAAAAGATAACTTTTGCATGCATGGGAACATGAAATCTGGGTAGGAATTGCATCAGAATGATGTGTTTATTTAAAGAAACTGGGTTATTTTTCAGTAAAAACTGGTAAATAACCAAAATTATGAGCCTCACAAATGGAGGAGAGGAGAGGAGAGGAGAGGAGAGAAGAGGAGAGGAGAGGAGGGGAGAGGAGAGGAGAGGAGAGGAGAGGAGAGGAGAGGAGGGGAGGGGAGAGGAGAGGAGAGGAGAGGAGAGGAGAGGAGAGGAGAGGAGAGGAGAGGAGAGGAGAGGAGAGGAGGAGAGGAGAGGAGGGGAGAGGAGAGGAGAGGAGAGGAGAGGAGAGGAGAGGAGAGGAGGAAGGAGGAGGAGGAGGAGAGGAGAGGAGAGGAGAGGAGAGGAGAGGAGAGGAGAGGAGAGGAGAGGAGAGGAGAGGAAAGGGGAGAGGAGAGGAGAGGAGAGGAGAGGAGAGGAGAGGAGAGGAGAGGAGAGAGAGGAGAGGAGAGGAGAGGAGAGGAGAGGAGAGAGAGGAGAGGAGAGGAGAGGAGAGAGGAGGAGAGGAGAGGAGAGGAGAGGAAAGGAGAGGATAGGATAGGAGGAGGAGGAGGAGAGGAGAGGAGAGGAGGGGAGGGGAGAGGAGGAGAGGAGAGGAGAGGAGAGGAGAGGAGAGGAGGGGAGAGGAGGGGAGAGGAGAGGAGAGGAGGGGAGAGGAGAGGAGAGGAGAGGAGAGGAGAGGAGAGGAGAGGAGAGGAGAGGAGAGGAGAGGAGAGGAGAGGAGAAGTAGCTGTGACGTTGTTGTAATTCAGTGCAGGTCTCTATTGATTGACTACACACACCTGACATTCCCCGAGCTCATAAAGCCCGATGTTTACTTAGCATACACACTTCACTTTATACCTGCCTGATCAGATCGAGTACAGTACATGAAAGTGGTTTATGCATACATGTGTGCAATATGCCTGTGTGCATGTCTACCTGAGCTTTCGCAGGCTTGGTGTGGGCGTAGAATAAGTATTTGTGCAGTATTACTTTACCTTTCGCACATTAACCCAGTAGCCTATGATACGATCCGTGGCCTCGGGATCTCTCTGTGTCCACTGCAGGTTGTAGGAATAGTTGTTTCCTTTTAGAATCCGCACTGGGTTTGGTGTGTCGAAGTAGAACTCAGCGTTGTAGGGTTGTGCTGTGGGACAGGGGGAGCACAATGTTACTGGTAAATTATACTGAAGAAGAGATAACTGCCCCATGTTGAATATGACTATAACTGATAGATGGATGAATAGTAGAAAGATAGATATAGATAAATTCTTTTACACAAATAGAGAAAAAGGCAGTCGGCCTGATAATAGAACCACTCGTACAGTATGAACAGATTCCTTCTTGTACGAGTGATTTGGGAGAACTTGTACAGAGAATTTCCTCTTTGGTATGAACACAATTTACGAGTGGTCGGTACCTGTCTTGGGAATCATGTTTTTCACTAATGGATTCTATATTTCATTACTTTGAAGCAATTTTGAGTTTGAAAATGCTACATAAATTACACTTCATAATTATGTTGACATTATCCCGTCTGACTCCGCAATTCGAATTATAATATAATCATAAATGTATTCATATAGCCTAATGATATCATCATTAATTTAAGTTGGTCATTGGTGCTGTTGTATAACACTACAATATCAATATGAACATCTCAAACTGCAAAACGACTTAAATTATGCACTAATTGAAGGTTAATTTGTCTGTGTATATAATCAACGGGGAGTGTAACCAGGCTGACTTCCTTCTTTTGGATGCGCATCAGGCTCTTGGAAGCGAGCGTGTCTTTAGACAACGTGCTGATATATTGGCAGAGAAAAATCAATGGGGCAGGAAGCGTAGCCTTATATGGTATCATTTGGGCATTAAATATATATATATTATTATATTATATAATTATGCGATAATTCACAATTCTTATGAACAAAGAGAAAGTTAAGATAAGAACACAAAAATGTTCTTGCATGAGGCCCATTGTCTCGTGTCCGTTCACTCACCAGAGACATTAAACGTGCACGTTGATGTCCCTGCATTATTGCTGACTCGGCACTCATACGAGCCGTTGTTGGTGGGTTCCAGCTTAAACTTCAGCTCCGGCGTCTCCTTCAGGTCTGGCATGGGCATGCGGATGAAGTCGCCGTTACCGAACCAGCGGATGTCTGTTAGGCGCGGCGGGTTTGACCGAATGACCGTACACCTCAGGGTCACCATCTGATAGTTCCTGGAACGCGTGTCCTGGAAGACTGGGTCCAGTATGGGAGGATCTGTGGAGACAACAGATTTTAAAAGATTTGTTAATTTCAGTTTTTAGACATTGTTTAGCTTTCCACGTCAATTAATATAATGGTATGGGTTGCAGGAGCAAAATCATTCCATTTGTAACTGGTTTTCAGCACGTAATCCATTCTGTAATCACTATACCTTTTCCCATATGCTCATATACACTGACTGTGCAAAATATTTGGGACACTTACTTTGTGATTAAGCATAGTGATGAAGTGTATCCATGTAAAACCCATTATCCCTAATCGTTTTCCATTTTAAAATCTATTTCCATCATAGAGGAAGAGATGGAGATAAACTGAAGCAGAACAGCTTGAGAAGGATATTTCAGCTCGAAGATGTGGACAATGCAAAATGGACTGCAACCGTGTACGTACATCGCCACCTAATTTCCCGTGAATTGTCTACTTTGTTCCTTGCAGTGTAAATTTCCCACAGCATCAGAAAACATTAGTTTTGACAAATAATCTGACACAGAGCAACTGTTATTGCCCCAAGGGATGAGGCATTTCTACGAGTCCCATCAATGCTGCTGCTAACCTTATCCTAACCAGCTGTAATTAACCTGTCAGCAGCGATGTGCGGCTCTGCGGTTAATGACTGACTAGCTGTTGTTGCCCTCGGGTCAGCCAGGACACAAGACGGCCAAATGACTCTGCCTCAAATCACCAGCCAGCTAGTTCACCCCCGGCTAATCATGTAGATAATAGACACGATGCTAATGGTGGTATTGCCGTACTAACAGTGATGAGATCTGGTGTTAAGGCCCCCGGAGGTGAGGCAGCATGACTGGAGCCCCTTATGAATCAAGTTTATCAGACACAGATGTGTAATTATACTCTAATCTGTGTTATGCCTGTAATTTAGACGGACAGCGCCACGGATGAGCTACAGGAGGAGGAGAGCGAGAAACAGAGACAGACGGAGAGATAACATAAGGAGCAGAGGACAAAACACAATATTAACCATCCCAGGAGTAATGAAAGTAATAATAGAAAGACATTCAAAGAGGAGCAAACTCACAGTGATCTGATGACGTTTAAACAACTGAAATCCTGGTTATTGAACTACCCACTGTCCATATCTTTAAAAATAAACTTAAATATATATCCTATTAATTGATATCAATGTAATTAGTTATTTTATGTAATTTTATTTTTCTCTTTTTTTTTAAATAATTTGTAATTATTTTTTCTCCTTCATTGATTACAATTTTATTTGATCTTATTTTAATTTTTATTCTATTTTGTGGTATGCTCTGTAACTATATAATTTCTTAAAATGCAAATAATAATAAAATAAAAATAAACTTAAAACCTACCTATTTTGCTTGTTTTTTTATCAGTATGTTTTATGGCCATCACTTTTTAAAAATTAGTATTTTTAATTTATTTCATTGTATTCTTGTTTTTAAATGTTTTATTGCCTTTATTTTTATTTGGTATTGTCGAATATGCATCTCAGCCTTTTTTATATCATATTAGTCTCAAATTATTTTACTCAGCTTGTCAGTCATCTTCAAATCCCTTTGAGCTGCACTATTGTATGAAAGTAAATGTTATACAAATATAGTTTAATTGATTGATAATCATCCTTTTATTATTCTATACTCTATCTTTTTAGGAGACAACAACAACAACAGTACGGTTTCCACATTTTTACATAGTTTAAGTTAATAAAAACCCAACAACTGTAACCGATAACATAGTTAACACTGCAGAGTCTTATTCTTTAAATCTAAAGCTCATCTATTCTCTCTGTGAGTAAAACTTTTACCGTTTATTTATTTTGCTATAGGTACAGGTACACACAGCCAAACCAAATCCTTGTTTGGAAGTTTGGTTTACCATTCTGTGCTTGCACTCCAGTCAGAGCAACATGAGTACGCACCTGCATGCTAAAAAGACTGGAAACCACCTTAACATTTAACTTCTCAGCTTCTGTGTTGTTTTTAGTCTAGACTGCCAACATGCGGATGCAACATGCATACATACATACTTTACACTTTCCCAGTTGTAGAATCTAAATTGCCATTTACAGCTGTGTGTCCAGTCATTACTCGGTCTTCTGATCTCTTGAAATGACTGCGTTGACTACAGTTCCTGCAGCCACAACGGAGGCATGTGATAGAGCTGAGGAATCGGTGAGCTGTCAAAGGTCATACTGCAATCCTATGGACTAATTAGTGTATGGTCACATACCTTGCTCCTGCTTATTGACACACATATGCATACTGATGGCTATCTGACTTTGGAAACAGGTGGCAAGGGTAAAGAAAGGCAGGCAATCTGTGATGGTGATAGAAGGAGGGAGGAGGGAGGGAAAGAGGAGGAGGTGTGTTGTGAGCAGTTTATAAATCATTTCATCCCCAGTAGAATACGGTAGACAAGTTATTACAATCCCCTTACCTGACCTGAGGTATTCATTTTAATAAGTATGTAAGTTTCTTAACAGTAGGTTTCACTTTTCAAGTCGTGGGGCTACTTCAATTTCTAACCCAACTTTTCAAATTCTCTGAAGCATTGTTTTTGCATTTATTTGCTCCTCATTTGGGACTCAAAGCACCACACTGCAATGTTTCATAGTCAGAAGACCATAATACATGGAAACACACCATCGCTGTCTGTCTTATCGAATGCAAAATGGATTACATCCGGGAACGCAACACTGACCAAGCCAAACATTTACAATACGCAAAGAGAAAATCAATTTACATGAGACTGAGAGAGAGGGATGAGGTGAAACGGGGGAGAAAGGTGGGATGAGGAGAGAGAGAGAGAGAGAGAGAGAGAGAAACAGCTCTTAAAGAAGAAGACAATGAGGAAGACAAATGAGAGGGAAAGTGTGGTGTGAAAGTGAGAGAAGTCGATGATTGAGTATGGGAGGTGGGGAGAGAGTGAGAGAATGCAGGATGCAGAAAGGGAATGACAAGACAGAGAGAGGTCGTCTCTCATGGCCAGCGGTTAGCTGATTGATGATGATGAGAATGGCAATGAGGAAGAACAGCCACCTCTCTTGGAGGGAAAGTGGGCAAGTAAAGAAGGGATAAGACGCGAAAAGAGGAAGTGGGGAGAGGCGACGGTGGCAAGAATCTGCGTATCCTCTTAATTGTATCTGCCATAAAAAATGATAGCGTCCTTCCCTCACATCGATCAACAGGCTAAATGGAAGGAGGCAAAACAAACCTGGTAAAATAAATAAAAGTAACATGGGAACGGTGCAGTGGGAGAAGAAGAGAGGAAAGGTTTTTACACACTTTCGCTGGCTGTAGCTAAACACTTATATCTCCTCTTTTATGGTGTTTCTCTATCTGCCAATTTGTTTCTCTCTTTTTTCCCTTTTCCATCTTTCTAACCTCCCAATCGCACAATTCTTTTTTAGCACCTCGCCCCGTTTCTCTCTCTCTCTCTCTCTCTCTCGGCCCTGCTCATGTATCTGTCTCATCTCTCTGTATCTTTCTCTGTCCAGAGTGGGGAGGCCACCTGGTCCATTAATCAGACTTGGCCGGTGTGGACAGCAGAGCTCACAGAGTGCTGCCCTTCCGCCCCGCCTGCATTAGCGAGCGCTGTAAATCCTTCTTGAAGACGAGACGAGAGGAGACTGAATTGGGTGTGTTTTCATCAATTATGTCAGAGTGGGAAATTGGTCCTGCTGGGCCAAGTACTCTCAGACAAACACAGCGTTGATTCTGCTTTCGAGCAAAGATTTTTCTCAAAATTCAATAAAAAAACTAACAGTGGCTGATTTTGTCTCTATCGACGTAAATAAACCGGTCGTTCTCTTGCAGCTTTGCTTGATTGTTAACACATAAATGCAGCTACAGCAGCAATGACTCCTTACAAATGTGAGCATATTCAAATATGTGAAGAGATATAGGCCCGGGGTCTAAAATATATTTATATTTATCCAGATAGACTGACTTTCCTTCAGAAATTTGATCAAATGCATTTACAAATGCCCAGGCGTTTCATTTTTCCACTCCTTTTGAGTCATTAGTGGTTTTATGTGTTTTAGATGTACTGCTCTCTTTTTTTTATATCCTCATGTTTCTCTAATATCGTGTATATTTCATCACTTTAACTAATGGTAGCCTTTCAACTTGACCTTGTACACCGGGCACAAGGGAGGGTGCTGAAAGGGTTGAATTTCTGTTAACATAAATTTACAGAATTAAACCGAACACTTACCAATGCAATGATACACTGTTGTGCAGCAACACAGGCTTCAGCCCATACAGTACATTAGTGACTCTTTAAACTAATGAATAATTTATGTGTATGATTAAACTCAGCTACAAATCTGGTTGTTGTCTTTTCTAAGTTATTAAAAACTAAGGGTGAACACAGACAACAGCAGACAGATGTCCTTCAGATCCTCCAAACTAATGGATCTTCTTGGATGAGAGCCAAAAACAACTTCAATACTTGAATTTTGGTGCCCTTAATTTTTCAGAATAAGATGATGGTGCCACGGTGAAGCTCAGACTCAACCAATTACCCTCTGTAAGGGTTATTTTCTGGAGGTTATTATGTTGGCTTCTACCCATTGGTTACAATACGCTATACTGTAGATGGGGAAGTGTATTCATTTGTAACCTCCTGCTATGCAAATGTAAAAGGTAAAAGTAGGTAACCTCATGGGAAGGGAGAAGGTATTGAAATGATGTGTAACTTTAGCAAGACAGATCCGACTAGTTCCTCAAAGCCCGTCCTGCGGGAGATTTATAATAACAGTCCCCACTGGAGTGCTCACAAAGGGGAAGGGGAAGGTTTAGAGAAAACAGCCTTTAAGCCATAGAGGTGTGTCCTCATTTCCTTTTACTCCCCCTTTTAAACACTCTTTCCATTACCATACATTTCCTTATCTGTCTTTAGGGTACACAGTTTTCAGCAAAGTGTGAAGATTATGCTATTATTGAGTGTGGGGCGAAAGAAAAGTGCAGTGTTTTAGTGGTATTATCTGATATTACCATAGCAACAAAGACGTTTTTTTTATGCCCTACGGAGGTCTACGAAAAGAACTGTATTTAAAGACTCAACTTCTGTCACACAGAGCTTTTATACTTTCTTTGAGATGGATGCCGACCAAATATTTTCTCTCTACTGGTACTACCGTTGTTACTGTTAATATCCTCTATACGTTTTACTACTTTATTTTACACTACTGCATATCTTCTAGTTCTGAGGTTCGTTTTTGTGTATTGCAGACATTACTACTACATTACAGTAACCCCGGCCTTCTGCTGATTGATCTAAACAATGGTGTTACATGTTGTTCTTGGGTGAACATAATCTGATCCACACTTACATTGCACGTTGAGTTGGACTTGTGCCTCCCTGCGTTTGATGTTGAGCCCGTTGTATGGAGCAGTCTGGCACCGATACGCCCCCATCATGTCCCGGCTGACGTTCTTTAGTCTCAAGCGGCCATCGGGCGTCTCCATCGTGGTCCTCCCTGACGGCATCAGCAGGTCCTTTTCTGTCCGTGACCAGAGTATAGGTGGACGTGGTTTGCCGTCTACCACCAGGCACACCAGATCAACGTTACCTCCCTCTCGCACGCTGACCACCTGACCTCCCGGTGGAACCGACAGCACCGGAGGAGAGACTGTGGGGAAGGAAAGAAGGAAAGGAATAGTAAGAAAAGTGGATGGAAGCAAACATAAATAATGTATTTGAAAAGTGAGACTTTCTTTACGCTGATACAAACTGCTGCAATAAAGCCAAAGGAAAATCTCATGTAGCTTCTAAGTATCTACTAAAAAGTTTTATAGATAAGAATAATACCATTTCAGAATAAACAATATACAACATAAACAAGTACATTACAATGGAAAAGAAGGCTTATATGTTATTATATAATTCTGGAGGACGGCATGACTTAAAAATTACAGATGGTGTGAACAGAGAAACTGGATAACAGAGACAGATGGAGAATAAAAAGGAAGGAAATAAAAAGACATTTACAAGGCTAATTTTATTGGACAATCGCAGTTTCGATGCAACATCGGAGCATTAAAAAATGACTGCTCGGTAATTAAGTGCTAACATTATGGTTAACCACACATGAGAAGGCACACACGGACACACAGAGACACAAAGTCCTAAAACAAGTTGACAGTGACTGTGTTGAGGATGTAGTCGTCTGAATAATGAGTTTCCAGCCTAATTGCAAACATGCCTTGATTGACATATTTGCTTCTGAAACGATCAGCATCTGACTAACCTCTAACTAGTATATTTGCAACCAAATACACTTTTGAGTGAGAGAGAGTCACATGCATGCATTTATTTATAGCCCATTGGAACATTTGGAATAGTCACTGCTTGTGGTTTGAATGCAGACATATTTATTGGCCCATCAAAGGATTTTGAGTGAACTCATGGAAGTTTGTCAGAGATATAAATAAAAAAAAGAAAATAAAAAGCTCACCACTGTTCTGAGAGATGTTGACATCCACACGGAGCTCCTGCACTCTGCCGCCTGGGAAGTTGGCCACGCAGCTGTAGGTAGCCAAGTCTCTGAACTTCATGTCCACAATCTCCAAGCTGCTGGTGCCGGGTGCCATGTCCGGGTCGCTGCGCAGCAAGATCAGGCTATCCGAGTTGAAGACGGGCGCGCCGTTCTTGTACCAGGTGTAGTTGACCTTGTCCTGCGGGGTGGCGTCGACGTGGCACGACAGCTTGAGGTCCCGACCCATCTGGATGGTCTCGCTGTCCTTGTTGGAGTCTGGCGTAATCTGGAAGGTCAGGTTGCTCATCGCTGTGTGTGGTGGTGGCGGGGACGAAGAAGAAGAGAGAAGAAAGGGTTAAATAGAGGGTACAGTGTCAGGGATATTTTCTTCTCCTAACATACTTACACATAATCTCTATAATCTTTTTAACTTTCACTCTGAATGATATTTCAGGATGTGAAGCACCTCATGGAACTAACTTACTCACAAATTCACTCACTCACTCAATTCACGTTGAGCAGGTTCTACAAGCGGCCGCTGCTAGCTGTTGATTAGCTATTGTTTGTCTATAGTGAGGACATTACTATCAACGAATAGCACAAATTCATGCATGTGCAAAATGTTTGCACAAGAATACAAAAAGGGTTATCTCCTGTCTGTTTTGCTGCCATGGAAAAAAACAAGCAAAATTCTTAATACAAAAATGAACTGGTAAATGTCAAAAGGATCCGTCCTTTTCACGCTTCACATTCATTGTCTGTGTAAGCAGCCGTGCAATGCATTCTGGTAGCGTAGTGTTGCGTTTTGAGAGCCGTACTGTCACCGTCCGTAAAGTTGAGATCTAGGCTACTTTATGGCAACTCGTCGCCTCTGGAAACACTCAAAAAACGTACAGATTCAGCAACTGCATGGCTTATTTCTCGCCTAAAAATGTTTTCAGACACACATTTCGGTGAACTATTTTCGTAATATACGAGTTTTTTAAACTAGCCGCCATATTGGTTCCGGTTTGAAGCTGGAAGCAGAAGCTGACGAGTGAAAGCGTTCGTCGAATCAGGAGCCTAGTGCCAAGTGGCAGCCCATCAAGCGTCCAATGCTGGGAAGCGAGGCGATCCCTCGCGTCCAAACGCCCATGAGGACACATACCATAACTCTTACAGCAGCCTTGTGTAGCATTAAAGCTACTAGAAAGTCCTAACTGAGAAGGTGGTGCACTTAAAAATGAGTTAGTTATTTAAATTGATGACTTGGTGCGAATTATGTATGAGTGGTGCTTGGCATTGATGGAAATATGTGTCCTTGTACTGTATGATTATTATACAGTTTGTATTTATTAAGCTCTTAACCTCTACATAACCTTTTTTAGTTTGGAATTCTACTCATATTACACATATTTATGTTATGCCAATAAAATGTTTTAAAGCTTGTTGAATATAAATGAAATTTAAATTTGACTAAAGAGATAAAGTAAAGAAATATGTTTTAGGAATGACATCAAAAAGATGGAATTGATATTGTAGTGAGGGTGAGGGATAAGGAGAGATTAAAAAGCAATTAAAAAGAAAAACAAAGTGGATGGAGGAGGGGAAAGATGTCCGATACGAGTTTTAAATAAGTAACCTCCTCTTAAGTTACAAGAAATCCAGTCTGTGGTGTGTCTTCGTCTTTTTGTATAGTTTTGTATAATAACTTGTTTGTGTTATGTATGCACCTACCGTGGAAAAGAATTTCCTCCTTGAGGACATATAATGAACTATCTATCTATCTAATACAGAACGGTAGATGGGTTTGCGACATGGCGTGCAAGGCATAAGGAGGGGGCAGCGTGACAAAAAGAAACCAAAGGGAAAAGGAAATTGAAGAAGAAAGAAAGAGAGAGAGGGAGGAAGAAGCAAATTGTGAAGAAGGGAGAGACAAAGAAGCCAGATACAGAATAAAATAACAGGGGGATGAGGAGGAGGAGGAGGAGGAGGAGGAGGAGGAGGAGGAGGAGGAGGGGGGAAACAAAATCAAGGACAAAGAGTAACTCTCACACTGTCACATTTAATTTTCAGTTTCAAAGGCTGCGTTTCCCCAACAGATTTCCATGTTGAATACAAAACAGCTCTCTGTTTCCTCACTAAGGGGAGAGACAGGCGGCGAGGAGGAGAGGAGAGCTTGATTTAAACTCCTTTCGAGCTTGTTAACAAGATGCTCGGGTGGAGCCGCCGATACGAAGCAGTGACCATATGTTTAACATGATCCTGCAACTTTACCTGGTTAGTGTGGAGGGGACGTTGTGTGTGTGCATCCATGTGCATTCACAACTTTGTCGCCTGCCTGCCTGCAGACTTCTATCGTGAGTGTGTGTCTGTGTGTGTGTGTGTGTGTGTGTGTGTGTGTGTGTCTCATTCTCCGACTTGCCACCTGTGCTGGTGTGACGATGCGTTCAGGCCCATTAAGCTAACAGGAGAAACCCATCCAGCATACGTTCTCTACAGTGTTAACTAACAGAAGAGACTGTCGCTAATTGCTTCCACTCCAGTCTAACTAATTGGAGTGAATAAAGATGATTAAAGGGACTAAAAATAGCCGGAGGGGAGGGAGAATGGAAGGCTTCTTGTTTTAACGGCAGGGGAATTAGAAAAAGAGCAATACTTAACCCGCCTATTCTGAAAAGATTCACATCAGCTCTCGCTAATGATGGATCAACCGCTCGCGTGTCACACACCACACATACAGTACAGTACACGCACACAAATGAACACATTTTTCACACATTACAGTCGATGAATAAAGCTAGCAAGGACGGAACAGATGGCACTTTTCATTTTCAGTCAGCAAAATAATTTCAGCTTTAAATACTTTTGAAAAAGGCATGAACTAAAAATGGAAAAAAGAGTGTGTTTGATCATAGATTTTCAAGAATACTAAGATATTTATCAGGTGTGTGTGTGCGCATATGCTTTGTCAAAAATAATAATAAAAAAATATGTTGTATACTGTCCCCTCAGCTATCAAAAGGAGATAGAAAAAGAATGGCATAATTACAAAATAAATAAAATTGCACATATCATTTCTAGTTTCAAAGCTTGTAAATGCTGAACCTAAATTGTTGCTGTAGCATAAATTATGTCAAGTTTCGATCAAGTATTAGGCACCCAAATAAGAAGCCGTGCAAAAATAATGCAAACACAGAGTAGATACTATCAACCTCAAATCACACACCCGTTCACCATCAAATCTCCCACCCTCTGTAATCTGGGAACAAAGACACACACGTGTGTTACTTACTCCTGACAACGATATTGACGTTCTTGCGAGCGGGGTTGCCCACATTGTTGACAGCCGTGCAGTTGTAATAACCCGCGTCAGCCGGCGTGACGGCCCGCAAGATCAGCGTCGGCCCTCGAACCTGGGCGCTGAGGGGAAGGGCGCTGGGGTAACGCGACCACATCACATTGGGGAGGGGGAAACCTGCCATCACCTCGCAGGTTAAGAGCACATCCTGTCCGGGATCCACCACCACCGTGTCGTTCACTGACAGCCGGATCATTGGGGGAGCTGAGACACAGGAGAGGAGGAGAGAAGAAAGGATTACAGGAAGAGCAAATCACTTTCTCTGTGTGGTTACGTGGAAGTTGTTTTTCTTGTTATTTGTAACTGTTGTACAAGATTGGTGGTTTACTGACACCTAGAGATGTTGTAAAAAATGTAAACTGTCTCTCTGCGACTGTAAGAGGCTACATAGATTCAAATGAAGGTTTTCTAGTAGGATTGCAGGATGGTTACAGGATTTTGCATGTAAGTGATGACACTATTTAAAAGTGAGAATGCGAGTTATGTTAATGTGTAAGTGAGTGCTTATAATATAATGTAATCTTACAAAGAAAAACAGAATTTTCCCACTAACTCCTTGAATCTGAGGCTCTGCACCTCAAAAGCTAATTTTATATATTAGTGGTTTGACATCCTGGTCTTTAAATACCACTGATACTGTTTTTTTTCTTCTTCTATTTTATCAGCAAATTACTGTAAATGTTTTTACTTGATATCCGACTCAATCCTTGCTTTGTTGGCCAAAGTAAGAATCTGGAAAACTGGTGGTACCTGAGGTCCGGGCATACACTGGTATAAATGAATCTTGAGCAGCAATGAACTCCCAAATGCTCAGAAACACTTATGGATATTTCAAGGCAGGGGAATACAGCTGTCTATAGAGGATCACCACTTCACTGTGGAAATCCCATAATACACAACCTGACCTCCAAACAAATCAGCAAACAACAGCAGTTTATACATTTCTTTTGACTGCAAATATGATGCAGTGTGAATAAGTGTAAATATGTGTCTGGGTGTATAGTATTTGTTTCTCACAGAGTTAAGTGTATGTACTGTATGTGTGCGCCTGTGAACAATTGTGCATTCATGTGAGGGTGTGTGAATTTCCAGCCTTTTCTCAGTACACATTAATCTAAACTAAAGGTAGGGCTGTACCGAATACCATGTTTTGGGCTTTGAAGCTTCTGTGAGTAATATTGGAAGCTTTGATCCGCTTCGCGGCGCAGCAGGCTGACATGTTCTTCTGTCTGTCTCCATCTCCCCCTGTTTCAGTGCCGCTGCCGCACTACTGTACACACACACACCTCTACACACAACAAACAGCGAAATACGTCTGAGATAATATTGAATATGATTTGTGGGATAAGTCCTTAAATCAAGGGCTATATGGGGATTTATACATCATTATAATATACTTTTATATAAAAAAAATCCCAAAACGAAGCATTCAAATACTGATTTGGAGGTCGGTTACCATGGCAACGGTCGAAGCTTCAAAGCTTTCGGGTCAGCCCTGACTAAAGGTAATTCATGTCTTGTTCCTATGCTCTCATATCGCCCAAATCTTCCCCAAGCCACTGCGTCATTTTCCCATGACTGACCTAAGAGGCAAAGTACGGGATGACCCAAAATGCAACTGCAGAGGGGGGGAAAAAAATCCTGTTGCCAGCCAGACAGAGATCGATTGGACCCCAGCAGTTTCAAAATACAGAAAAAGGGCAGAGCAGTGGGAGCGAGGGGCACACACACACACACACACACACACACACACACACACACACACACACACACACACCCACACCCACCCACACACACACACACACACACACTGCACGGTACCAGTACTGTGCAGCTGATGAGGAAGGAGAGAATAAAAGACAGGACTGAAGCAGGAAAGGGCTGAAAGGAAAAAAGGGGTATTTATCATCTAAGAGGAGGTTTGAAAAAAAAAACACCTAAAGTGAAACCAGTAAAGGGCATCATACAGTGTGGACTGTCTGCACAATTACCAAATAGAGAGTGGAAATAAAATGCAGAGATTATTTCGATAGTTGTATACTCATAAGACAGCTTTCTCACATCTGTAACACATCCACTGATATACTGTACCATCTGTACTATATACATATTAGAGTAGAGCTACTCCATAAAAGGACAGAGTTGCAGTTTTAAGCTTTTAGTTTTACTTTAAAATCACCACCAGGAGCTGATAGAGTTGTCAGAAAACAACAGTTCATAAGTACCAGGTGTGCCAGCTGATTACTCAGTTGCATCAATTACAGTCACAGGTTGTTCCTGCAGTCTGTGCAAGTACTTTTTAATGAAATACAGTGTAAAATAGTCTGTTTGATTCCACTTTCTATAAATCCAGTAGTGTTTGGATCTCACGGGCTTTCTCTAAATGTCACCGGTGCTTGTGTGTAAACTTTGCAAACTGATGAGAGATGTGCACGGGGAAGGTTGTCATGCTCAGCTTTCAGCACAACTGTGGCAAATGACATGTGGCTTATCTAAAGGTTATTAGAAAGTGCAGCACGTGGGTGTAATGTATTTTACAGTGCTAAGCTGGTCATATAATGTAAAACTGTGCACTCAGCAAACAAAGCTAACTTACCCAACTTAGTCCTTGTGCTAAAATATCCATCAATCATTGCTATAACACAACACAAGGCTGGTAGGCTCAAGGACTCGCTTACCTTTCCAGTTTTTTTGATTTTATACACAGAATCAAAGGAATTATGTATAATGTGAAAGTGTTTTTTAGTGACAAACGCCCCAAAAATGATAGCTAGGTTAACCCAACTCTGCTAACGCCACGCCGTGGAATGTGTTAACGCTTTTTAGCTCATAACCAGAGCTAACGTTAGCTAGCTATATGTTACATGCAGCACTAGACCACATACAGTCAAAATTAGCGCCTAGCGTTAGCTATCTAGTGATAATGTTGCTCTGTGTTTGCAGGATGTGGGCATTTGTTTGCTAACAGGTTAGCAGGTTTATAAGGTGATAGTAGCCTATGTCAAGTCTGCATACAGTAACGTTAGCCTGTACGTCCTTTTGTTTCTGAGTTATGCTGCCCTCTAGTGGCCAAACATCAGGTACTGCAGCAGGTTTCTGTTTGGCAAAAGAAAAAAAACAACATGGGTATCATGAAAAAATAAAAGCTGAATGGTGATCCAATTAAATAGTGTATTATTAATTTTTTTTCTTTTTTATTAAACTGGCTAATTGGCTTTTGCAGTAAACACACCTTATCTATTTGTTTGTCTGCGTTTAGCTGCTACAGATTAAAACTACCTCTGGCAAGGGTCGGCTGGAAATTGTGGTTCATGTAAAACCACTAAATGGTTGTTTAGTTGCATACTTTGTCTATGATAATCATGATAATTCCAGGAAAATTGTGTGTGCTGTTAAAAACCTCTTTGTAAAACAAGCCTCTCATAATTGCCCTGTTTTCTATAGAGCATCAAGTAAGGTTTCCCTACATCCTAATGATGGTGAAACCCCCCTTTCATGTAGTTATATACCGTCTAGTTCAATGTAAAACTAAGCACTTTCTAAAGCATTCAAAATGCTCCATATCACCTAGGTGGCAATCCTATCCGCAACATCTTGTAATAGGTCTTTGCATATCTCTTCACGGGGTGTAAATGGGGTGACATGAGGCTAACGTTGAGAGAAATGAGCTCGTGATAAAGATGTCACCTGTTTAAATCCCTCGAGTGGCTACAAAAATGTTTTTTTTGGTGGAGTAATATAGAAAGGTTCCCCCCTCTCTCATCAACCACAGTAAAAACACCCAGGGGCAAAGCAGTCAAGCCCAGTTTCTCTACTGGAGCTGCTTCACTGGCCACGAGTTACTAATCTGTGCTGGTACTGTTGAGCTCTCTGGTGTGAATTTTGTGTCTGTGTGTGCAACTCTGCCTCTCTGTGTAAGTATTTGGTCAAGTTATAGCGGCAAAGAAAAGGCAGAAAAACAAGGTCATTGTATTCTGTTTAAAATGTGCTCAGTCAACCTGTCTCTTTGAATTATGTATGTATTCTCTATTAAGCTGCCATGTCACACTGGATGATAGTGTTTGTTTTCCTATAGCAGCGCTGTAAGACATCGTGCAACAGCGATAATGATGCATTACTCTTTTAAGAACATTTTTCCAGGGTTATTTTGGAGATGAAATAAAAACAAGCAATAAACTTGGCTACTGAACTTGTTGCACAAATTTATCCCAATTATCCTGTATATTAATTCATTTGCTTGATATATGCTCCATGTTTGGAAAATGTACCTCCTCTGGCAGAAAAACTAAAGACACACACACAATAAAGAGCTGGCGCTACAGCGGTAAACACCTACTTTATTTGCCAATGTGAATTTATTACAATTCGATGGATGAAGAAAGACAAAAGAGGCTTACATTCTCTAATAGGTTTAGATGCTTGTAGAAAATAAACAAATCCCACCTCAGAGACAGAACCAGGTGAGCCTACAGCAACCTGAGTAAAGAATTATCTGCAGAAAAATGGGCTTGCAATTGATGTGGTGCTTGGGGAAATAAAAAAGCCTTGATTGAACACTTCCATTTCATCTCTTATGATTATTATCACTCAAAAATATCATGTCATGAAGCAAGTATTTAGTGGAAGAGATGAAGTTGGTTCTTTTCATTCTTGACTCCAGAGGTGGAACATTCAAACAGGGCCTAGGATACGGTATTAATTTGGGTTAAGCTTCTTTTTTATCATCACAGCAGTCACAAATTTGTGTGTGTGTGCGTCCTGACAGATTTTGAGTCTTGGGTCTTGTTTGCGTACCTCTGTAGTCAGCAGATAGGGAGGAAGGTGAAAGGTCAGCTGCTGATCCTTCATGAAAACAGGTGTGAGACGGTCACAGAGACATTTATCCCTTTACTGTACACATCTTCTTCTAAATCCAACTACCACTTTCAGTTTGATAATCCAGAAGAGATGTGATTACACCTGTGTTTGTAATGTGTATTTAGGAACTAGGGATGTCAAAGTTAACGCGATAATAACGCAAATTCGTTTTAAAGCCACTCGTTTTTAACAAATTAACGCGACTTGCGATTTTTAGGTTGTAGCTCAGTTTTTTGAAGATACCTCTTGACCTATGACCTCAGGATATGTGAATGTAAATGGGTTCTATGGGTACCCACGAGTCTCCCCTTTACAGACATGCCCACTTTATGATAATCACATGCAGTTTGGGGCAAGTCATAGTGAAGTCAGCACACTGACACACTGACAGCTGTTGTTGCCTGTTGGGCTGCAGGTTGCCATGTTTTGATTTGAGCATATTGTTTTATTCTAAATGCAGAACCTGTGAGGGTTTCTGGACAATATCTGTCATTGTTTTGTGTTGTTAATTGATTTACAATAATAAATATATACATACATTTGCATAAAGCAGCATATTTGCTCACTCCCATGTTGATAAGAGGATTAGATACTTGACAAATCTCCCTTAAATGTACATTTTGAACAGATAAAAAAATGTGATTAATTTGCGATTAACTATTTTAATCGATTGACAGCCCTAAGATGTAGGGAAAAAATTACATTTCAATGTCTTTTCAACATTTCTGTGCTTTTTTATTCTTATTAGGTATCTATGCATGATGATCGATGCAGAACCTACCATGATCACATCATCTTGTAAAGTAATGTACATCAAAACTTCTGTGGCTCATTTTTAATAAATTATGGAATTACCAATACTCAATGTGATATTTTTTGGAGTACTAATTTATGCATGTTTGAGTAATGCATTAACATGTATTAAAAGTAATTTGTTATGAAGCTAATGAATAGTCCAAACACGTTTAAATTATGATCCAGTGAGTGTTAATCGCATTAACTTAAAATTGCAATGCCATTATCACTACTGACTATTGAGCCATTATGCTGATGAGACAATATGAATGAATGCAGCTTCCCTTGAGCAAGTAATTTAGTTATTCATGCAGTATTTAAGCATGAACATGTGTACACCTATTAAAAAGTCTTAATATTTTATGTTCATCTTTTAAACAAAACATTTGTTTACCATGAAACATGTTGAGTTGTTGAACATGCATTTATTTGAAAGGTTTTAAATGTTGTTATTTGAACATTTTGACCCAGACGGGGTCTTTTAAATGACTTAAGAAGAACAGAAAGAGGAGAATTCAGGCTCTTATGGACCTGAGAGAGAGTTAAACCTCAGTGAGAGTGAGTCGGACCCCACAGAGTAACGGAAGCAATCCATTCCTCTAATAGACTTCATGCAGTACATCCTCTCATCTAATCTCTTTTTTAACAGATTGCAATCACCGTAATGAAAGAGGAGCACGGAGGCTCAACAAACTAGTTTACCGACGCATGTTTCTACTAATACGAGAACACGCGCACGCTGTACACACACACGGACACAGGCTTGTAAGTCTCTTGCATGGGTGACAAAAATGTGCATGCAAAAGCACAGCCACTAATGGGACATCTCTTTAGCTAACCTCGCTGGTGATGGCTCTCGAGCTGACAAGACATTTCACTGGTGTAACAACTGCAATCAGCACATAAATAGCTCTGTCCACTTCTATTGTGTCACAACGTGAGGAAAGTAAACCCCCAAAGAGCTTTCCCAGTATTCAACGAACCTCCATGGAAACAGTTACAGTAAAATAGAGTATCAGGGCAATTGGGAATACATTAAAGCCCTGGATGTTGTCATAATTCATTATACGGGCATTTAAAGGAGTATCTGTATGCTGCTCATGAACTTAAAAGATGTGCAAGTCAGGTTATTTGGACTCTATATTAGCTATAGTTGATATATGTTAAACCTGCAGTGGGCAGAAAGTTTTTGGCATCATTGGGCAAAAATCCCATAATAACCTTTCAGCATATTGTAATTCAAGTGTTCTGAGAGATAACTAGATTTCTGCACCTCCTCATGGCTCTGTTTTTTAGCCTGTGAGGCGAGACTTTGACCAATCACAGGTCATTTCAGAGAGAGAGCGTTCCTATTGGCTGTGCTCAAACTGGTGGGCGGTGCTTGGTATTTCCTCAACTGATCTCAACATCAGCCGGGTCACAAACTTTCTCATTTTACAGCTAAACAGTACACTACAAGATGATTCTGAGAACATTTGAGGAGAGAAATAGTCATTACAGTAACAGAATATTGATTCATGTTTGATCAGCGCTGCCTAGTTTGACCGTTTGATCGGAGTTAGCAAGTGATTGACAGCTGCTCAGAGACGGCAGGCTCCAGCTAGGCTCTGATTGGTTGTTTTCCTCCGGTCTGTGAAATCTTGCAGATGCTATTAGGAGCACCGGAGGACACAGAGGAACATGATTGTTTTCAGATTACCTGTCTCATGCACTACTGTCAGGATATAGCGACCGTTTTATAAAAATAACTTTTTTTTAATCATATTCGCTCCATTTCTACCCACTGCTGCTTTAATGTAAACTTTTTAAACAAGTAGTTATGAACAAATGATTAAAACAGCTAAACAAATTTAAATTCCAAGAACAGAAAAACTAGAGTTTGAGAAAGTCTGACAAGAAGACGAAAAATAGGAGAGAACTCTATAGGTGAAGCAAGCAAGGAGGGAGGAACTGAGGATTTGAGAATTATAGCTTCAATTTCCTGGGGATGCGTGGGTGACAGTAACGGTGGGATCAGCCAGCGCTCTTCCCAAAGTAATGGGATTTATGTGCAGCACAGCGGTTTACAACCAGGTAACAAATGCCTCTCTCCGCCACGCTCACACTTTCTCACTCCCTCTCTCGCCTCTTCCCTCTGTCACTTTGTCACCTCTGTATCTTCAATATAGGCCTTTTTACCTTCCCTTGTCTCTGTACCTGACTCTCACTCTCTCTGCATTTTCTGTTGACTGCATTCTCTCTCTATGGGTCGCTTCTCCCTCACTGCCATGCTGTGCTGCCTGTTTCAGATCTGCAGGACTGAATTAATCTATGAGGTAAAGGCAGACGGGTTATTGGGGGGAATAAAAGCTTAAAGGTTTAGATAGAGTCGTGTGCTGACAAGTGCTGTATGTGTTGTGTTGGGTGTCATTTTTACGTCAGTCAAAAATGTGGTGAGGCGGCCGACTAGCAACCGAAAGGTTCCTGTTGATCCCTGGTGCCAACAGGAGGAAATGTTCCAGGTGTGATTCGGAAAATGGAGGATTGGTGGTTATTACCTCTATACACACAAAATACCCTGAAGCAAGGAGAGGAGAGTATTTTAAGTGCACTGCACTCCGCACCGACAACATACTCTGACCTTGAGGAATTAGTAATGTAAACTAATGTAGTTTATGTTCACTGGGACATTGAGAACATCGCTCTAAACTTTAATTGCATCATGAAACATAAAACTAGAGCTGTCGCGTTAACGCAAAATCGTTTTAACGCCACTAATTTCTTCAACGCATTAATGCAATCGATCTTCCGGAGGTTGTAGCGGGCTCAACTTTAAACCTAGAGTGAAGATACTGTCATCATTAAAACTAGAAAAAGTAATTCAGTCATAGTCAAGTCAGCACACTGACACACTGACATTTCTCATACTTTTTGGGGGATTTTTTTGGGGGGTTTTGACATTTTCCAACATTTAAAAAAAAAAAATTCGACATTATTCAAACTTTTTTTTTTTTTTTACATTTTTCAGATTTTTTTTTTAACTTATTTTTGACATTTTTTCAATTTTTTTTCTACACTATTCAACTTTTTTTTTTTTTTTTTTTTTTTTAACATATTTCGCACATTTTTCCGACTTTTTTTTGGTATTTTTTGGACATTTTTCCGACTTTTTTTCTGATTTTTTTTTTTTTTTTTACATTTTACGGATATTTTTAAAAAGTGTTTCGATATTATTCAATTTTTTTTATTTTATTTATTTATTTATTTATTTTTCGGACATTTTTCAATTTGGTTTTCGACATTATTCAATTTTTTTTTTTTTTTTTTTTTTTACATTTTTTGACATTGTCCAACTTCTTTTTTTTATTTTTTTTTTTACATTTTTTGGACATTTTGGACAACTCTGACCTCCAGATATGTGAATGTAAATGGGTTCTCTGAGTACCCACGAGTCTCCCCTTTACAGACATGCCCACTTTATGATAATCACATGCAGTTTGGGGAAAGTCATAGTGAAGTCAGCACACTGACACACTGACAGCTGTTGTTGCCTGTTGGGCTGCAGTTTGCCATGTTATGATTTGAGCATATTGTTTTATGCTAAATGCAGAACCTGTGAGGGTTTCTGGACAATATCTGTCATTGTTTTGTGTTGTTAATTGATTTCCAATAATAAATATATACATACATTTGCCTAAAGCAGCATATTTGTCCACTCCCATGTTGATAAGAGTATTAAATACTTGACAAATCTCCATTTAAGGTACATTTTGAACAGATAAAAAATGTATTAATCGCGATTAAATATTTTAAACGATTGACAGCCCTAAATAAAACCGAAACAATCAAAAATAACAGAAAGAGAGGAAGTTGGAAAAACACAATAGGCCAGATATTGTTGACATGTCACAGTAAAAGCTCAGGTGTAATTAATCATCATTAACAACTGTGATTTTATGACAGGTCAAAATATCTACTGTGAAAAAGGCATTTGGAAACAGAAAAGAAAGAAAGAAAAGTATTTAAAAAAAATATTCTTGACTAGGAGGGAAGAAAGTGTGTGCGCGCATGTGTGTGTGTGTGTGTGTGTGTGTGTGTGTGTGTGTGTGTGTGTGTGGTATCTGCTCTTCACACTCTTAAAAACTGAGCCATCAGCACGAGTGTCTGTCTGTTTACATCCATAGTGTATGTATGCACTTATGTTTGTTTATCTCGAAACTGATGTACATTATGTGCACAGCAGCAATCCTTAAAGGACTTGCAAGCAATTACTGAAGCTGAAAATAAACACCACAACAAGATGAAAGAAACTGCAGACCTGCGTGATTATGCATTTAAATACAGGTACAGAAATACAAACAGCCCAACAGGTTGATTGATTCACTAAATGCAATGTGAAGTGGTCAGTTGGGAGACCACAGTTAGAAGTAGTATGTTCAGGTCAGAATAGGTTGAACTATTTTATCAGAAGCCAGGACTTGGACTGCATTAAGAAATAGTTTAAAGATGCAGAATGTTTCCACTTTAAATCCCAACACTACAGCTGGTATCTAACATTTGTACATTGCAGGTCATCAATAGCTGTGTTTCAATTCAATTGTCAAGCTAATTTTAAGCAAACTTTTGAAATGTGGCAAAAAAAAAAAAAGCGAATTAGGCGCTTAAATGTTCACAGCGTCAGAATTTATTTGGCAAAGTTGTTTCCATAACACATTTAGCGCATCAGCTATTTTTCAATAAAAGCAAAAACCACTTCAAGCGAGCATAAAAACTTTTTTTCGCAATTGAGGAAGTTTTATCGAATTTTACCGTTTCCAGACTGCTTTCCAAATGCGATACATCAAAATGTGCAAAAACAAATATGTAGATGGAAACACGGCCAGTGTGTAATTCAGCACTGATGAAGAGAGGCTGCATGCTCACTTTATATAATTAAAGCAATATGTTTTAAAAACTGCAAAGGTCGAATGAAGAGGGCACAAAACTGAACTTGTGAGATTCTTAAAGCTCCTTCCAGTAACTTCACAAAAAAATGGTCAAAGCAGCCTTACAAGCAATTTGATTCTGGCCGGTGGTGTGGCTGTATATCCCCACCCTGATCCCCCCCGACTGGACTGGATTTGAGACTAGCGGAGAAATGTCCAGGTGGAGACGTTTAGGGACTGAACAATGTAATAGTTCCTGTCTGTGGGAGGCCTTTACCTGATTCCATACAGCCCAGACACACATCTGTTGATCATATAACTATTAGGGCTGTCAAAGGTAACGCAATAATAACAACGCATTAATGCTAATTTGTTTTAATGCCACTCATTTCTTTAATGCAACTTGCTATTTTTTAGGTTGTAGCGGGCTCAGTTTTAAAGCTAGAGTGAAGATACTGGCACCATATGAACCTAGAAAACCTGATGAATCCATCGGTACCGATGTACCATACAAGGTACCATGTCATACTAGCTTGTCAGGAAGGAGGATAAATAACGCTCCAAACTTACGCTAAATTTTGTTAAGAAAAATCTTGCATGGCCATTTTCAAAGGGGTCCATTGACCTCTGACCTCAAGATATGTGAATGAAAATGGGTTCTATGGGTACCCACGAATCTCCCTTTTACAGACATGCCCACTTTATGATAATCACATCATTAAATGCAGTACCTGTGAGGGTTTCTGGACAATATCTGTCATTGTTTTGTGTTGTTAATTGATTTCCAGTAATAAATATATACATATATTTCATAAAGCAGCATATTTGTCCACTCCTGTGTCGATAAGAGAATTAAATACTTGACAAATCTCGCTTTAAGGTACATTTTGAACAGATAAAAAAAATGTGTGATTAATTTGCGATTAACTATGGATAATCATGCAATTAATAACTATATATGTTTGTATGGAAATAAAAAAATCTGGAATAGAAACAAAGAGTGTGTTGTAACAATTAAACACAGCTTTAAATAAATAAATGTGAGTCTTTTTTCTTGTCCCTCTCATTATTTTCCCTGATTCTCTTCCACATGAGCCTCACATAAAAGCCTCAGACGTGGATTACAGCCTCACATAAAACCGACTGCACAGACGTACCACACAGGTTTTACAGTACTGAGGGTTATTGCAGATTGACCATCGATCCTCAACTTTTCAGGGGGGAATTCATACGCAATAGGATTTGCCACCTATTGATCTCATCATATATATTACACACTTGTACGGCTGTCATATTATTGTGTGAAGGTATATTGTAGTAAGAGTTACAGTAATCAATAAAAGACTGAATCAACTCTCCCATCGCGCAGATTTACAGTTCGCTCAGAGGTTGTCAGCAGCTTTAAATCACGGTATGTGTGTGTGTTTGTTTCGTCCAACAGACCTGCTACCAACAGTATTCAGGAAAGGAGATATATTCTTTTGTTATAACTGTTTAACTTTTCTGTGATTCTGTATTTTGTTCCATTTAAGTCAACAGAACAGGAGAAACAAATCATCAGTGTTTCTAAATTATGACCTTAATTGACGCATAGAGCTGCACGATGAAGAGTTTTACAAGTTCATCAAAGGCACAGCTAGAAACTGTCAGAAAGTATGTATATATTTATATATATATATATATATAAAACTGTTGTCTAAACCTGACAATTACTAATTAATGTGACAGTTCTAAAAAGCCAGTTTTGCTTTTCTCCTTTTTTTTCTTTTTTCATATGTGGAGCAGCTCTTTTTCATTGCACTATTTCACTACAGTGATTATACAAACACGTTTATTGTCCAGTCACCTGGCTGTTTTATGATTTGGGCTGTAACGGTATGAGACTTTCACGGTAAAATAACCATCTTAGAAAATACCACGGTTTCACGGTATTACACTATTCTTCTTCTTATTATTATTAGTAGTAGTATTAGTATTTTTATCAGTTGCAGTGACCCTTAAAGGAAAGAGAACAGAGTTATAATAAACAGAATTATAAACCTGATAAAAAAAATAATGTACAGCGAGCCAAATTTTTAGCTTCAAATGAACTTGGTAAAATAAATGATTACTCTCTTCTTTCCATCTGTCATTTTAGCTACTTTGAAAATAAGCAGGTCACTACTGTACTGTATGTGCGGTGGTGGTATTCAGGCTTTAGCTGAGGATGAAAGGGCAAAATGACTTACGTGTTGATGGCTGATGTGATGTGACGTTATAAAGAACAAAAACACTGAAACATAAAGCACTAGTTTGTGAGGCATGACATTGCAACTGATTGGTTTTATTTTATTTCCTGTTCATTTTAAACAAACAATATGTGCAAAAATCCAAAGTCCCCATTCAGTTATGGTGGGAGTTGATCTAATGCAATCTCCTGTTGGGCTCCATCCCTCCACACGCCCAGGCTTTGTTCCATTCCCCCCTCCACCCATACACTACACCACTTTAAATAACACGACAAGCCGCGGAGCATTGGCCCCGTGTTCTTTTTTTACGAGAGGCAGGGGAAGAGGATTTGGCCGCTGTCAGCAGTTAGTGGAGGGCAGAAGCCCCGTACTCAAATCCCAGCCCTGGATTATGATATAAAAATCAATCAATCCCCGTGTCCCAGCGCGGTGAATCGGCGGCGATGGCGTGACCTAGTTGGATGAATCTAATCTAAGCAGTGACTGACGCCACAAGGACAAAAGAGAGCTCAGCGGGGAATAACAAAATACGCTCATTAGATAAATATTATAGAGGATAAAAAACAAAGCAGCAACTCGCTGTTTGTTTTCCTCTTTTACAATCACTCTATCTCATATGTCCTTCTGTCTGTCTCTCTCTCTCACTCTTTGCCCTCTGTTTCATCTCCTCCGCTCTCTATTTGTAATTTTATTCATTCTCAGTGTTTCTCCGTCTCTCACTCTTGTTATTTCAGTTATTTTGGAGATCTGAGTTGTGATTTTCTGAGATAACATCATTATGTTTACACTTTATTTTGTCTCCTGTAGCTGGATTCATTTTAAACTCTGTATTACTTTATTTCCACTTTTCACCTCTTTATATTGTCTCTGTGGTTAAAATGCGTTCTAACAACCTAACTGGCTAACTTTGAATATCTCATTGTGGGCAACATTTTTGTGCGTTTACGGCATTTATACCAGCAGTTGTGGAAGAAGTACTCAGAACTTTTACTTACATAAAAGTACCACAGTGTAAAAATACTCAAGTTACAAGTAAAAGTCCTGCATTCAAAATCTTACTTGAGTAAAAGTACAAAAGTATTAGAATACAAATATAAGTACAGTATCAAAAGTAAAAGTACTTATTATGCAGAATGGCCCATCTCAGAATAATATATATTACATTATAATTATTGATGCATTACTGTATAGAGCACATTAATATTGCAGCTGGTTATGGTGTGGCACATCGTAAATACTTAACTGCTGGGCAGCTTAATCTACAATAATGTATCATAATTTATTAGTTGATTCCGATTATTAATACAAAATAAAATATGTAATGTAATAAAGTATCAGATAAATGAAGAGCAGTAAGAAGTACAATACTTCCCTCTGAGATGTAGTGGAGTAGAGTAAAAGAAGTAGAATAAAGTAGCAGAAAATGGAAACACTCAGGTAAAGTACAAGTACCCAAAAATTGTACTGAAGTACAGTACTTGAGTAAATGTACTTATGACATCACTGGATACTAGTTCTTCATTTAGGCGGGAAAATGTGAGGTTTAGGGCGAAACATGTTAATGCAGTTGGTGACTGAGGGTTTATTTTAAGAAATATGTCCGAATAGGATAAGCAGTTACAGATAATAGATGGATTGATGGATGTCTAAGCAATCAAGAAAAAAACTGTAAAAAACAAGACATTTTATTTTCCTGAAATGCAGCTTCCTCCATCCTCTACTCAGTCTGTTCATCCCATTAGTTACAACCAAACATGCTTCCTTCCTAATTCCTTTCTTTCTGTTGTTTCTTCCTTTATCACACACACACACAGACGCAGAAACACACACCCTAAACAGTGTGTTTTCCGTCACTCTGTGAGGCTGTGAGGTCCAGACAGATTGGCTGTTCTGGCAAGTCTCTGTGCCCGTATGCCAGCAGCACCAGGCAGACATTTATTGTTATGGTGTCTGTGTTTGTGTGTGTGTGTTTCTATGTGTGTGTTGACTGAGCCGTGGGGATACAATTGATCTCAGCCACAGGAGTCCAAGAGGGGACGACAGGAAGACAGAGGGGGGTGAGAGTAAAGAACACCTATCACATACAACTGGAGCATTAAGACTGCTTTGTTTTTCCTTCCTACCTGTTGGTCTTCAACAACACTCTGTGACTGGTTTGTAAAGTAGGACGTGTGACAGCTAATGCATCGATCTGAGGGCTAATGAGCCAGACACGGTGGTAAGGTATAGCCATAGTCGTACACCTTTGTATACATTCAAAAGCCATTCATGTGTTGAAATAAATCAGAGCCAGTTCGTCATCCTTAATCTAAAGTCCACAAATGTTTTAGCCCTTTTGATTTCTCTTTGATCATAATCCACCATTTATCATCTCTGGTCCTGTATGTGCCGTCTGCTCTAATTGATAGCATGTCTCGTTCACCTGAGGCTGATTCATTAGCGTCACTCGGTTTTCTGGAGCCGTGTCCATCTGTCTCGTTCACTCTCAGTCTTTCATTTCCTTCCTGTTCCTTTATCTTGTTTGCGAACACTCCTTTCTCCAGCTCAGTCTCTCACAGAGATGCCAGCGTCTGTTTCCTCTCCTCTTAACTTCATCACAGAGTTCCTTTTTTTTTTTTTTTTTATCTTCCCCCACCTTCAGCTCACTTTAGAAGACTCCTGAGAACATTTATCTCTTATCTGAAAGAGGCCTTATTGCCCAATTGATAACCTCTCCTTCAGTGCAAAGTCTGTAAATAAAAAGTAAAAGTCAAAAGTCGTGGAGACTTGTGGTCGTCATAAAAACGTAGCAAAACAACAGAACTTGGTCTCTTTACGCTTTAGTGTAATGAAACATTAATGCAGTTAAAAAGATAATGTATTTTTCTTTTCTATTTGTTTTCTTACAACTATATTTAATTAAACATTTATATATGATTTTTTCTTTTATACAAATGAGAGACCAAACCAGTGGGCAACCTCCGGGTCTGAGAAGTGAAGCCAATGCATAAGTGCCTTAAACTTTCATTCTTTCTACCAGCCAGCAGGGGGCGACTCCTCTAGTTGTATAGAAGTCTATGAGAAAATGAGCTTCTACTTCTCTCATGATTTATTACCTCAGTAAACATTGTAAACATGAGTTTATGGTCTCAATCGCTAGTTTCAAGTCTTCTTCAATACAGCATGATGTTCATTTAGTAAATTATGGTCCCATTTAGAGTCAGATAGACCTTAAAGCAGGGGATGCTTTAGGGCGGGGCTACCTTGTGATTGACAGGTTGCTACCACGGCGTTGTCGGGTCTGGGAGTTGTCAGTGTTTTCGTCTTACAACTTAAACCCTGATTTTATTTTACTTTTTAGTTTATTACCCTTTCACAGTGTGTTTTCAGATCGTGAAAGTTAATTCACCTTAAAAATGTCTTATTCAGCGTTTCGGTTTTATTTAGCTCCACCCTCTTCTGGTTGCAAAAAACCCAGATGGCGACGGCCAAAATGCTGAACTCGAGGCTTCAAAACGTCAGTCCACAAACCAATAGGTGACGTCATAGTGACTACGTCCACTTCTTATATACAGTCTATGGACCAAATTTAATAAAGAACACTGTGATGTTAGATGTATGGACTGACCTCTTTGCTGTTTCTGGTTTATTTGAACCTTTGAATATCCACTTAATTGCCTTTTTCTGCATCACTTTCAGAGCTTCTATCATTCCCAACATGAGAACTGAACAACACAGAACATCAGCTGTCCTTAAACAGTTACTCAGCTTTAGAGGTGCGAGCAGAGCCGGGCTGTTTCCAGTCCCTGTGCTGAGCAGAACTAACAGGCTGCAGCTTCATATTTAACCGAGAGATGTGAGATATCGATCTTCTCATCTAACTCTGGGCGAGACAGTAAATATGTGTATATTTCTACAAAATGTCAAACTATTGCTTTTAGGGAGTATTAATCTTTCATTTTTCACCACCAGTTTGGAGATTTAAAGAAGCTATGTTTTGGTGAAAAGGCTGCTTTTCTAACCTAAAGCCTCCCTTCAGTTAAAGCAAGCATCACAACTTTGCTGTATCCACGTTTTCAGTGTATATCTACTCGGGCCTTCTGACCGTGAGAAAGACTGGATTAAGATAAGAAGCGCTGAACAGTCCTTATATCTATAAATGGCTCTTGAGCATGTAGGACGCAGGTTTCAGGTTTCCAAATGAGTACACTCACGCTACTAAAAGGAATTAAATACAACTGATGATGGGTTTGAAAAAAACATTATGAAGCACTTCATTTGCCAACATTAAATTAGACTGACTGGCATTTAGAAAAAGAGGCAAGAAGAATAGAAAATAAACACAATAGAAAAAGGCGGGGGTTTTCCCTAGTGGTGTATCAGTCTGGTCGTAACGATCATGACAGGGTTGTCAACGGCAACAATGTTGTCGTAAGTAACAGAGCTGCCGGGCGTCGGCGTGGAGATGGACGGGGCGGTGTAGAGTGAATTGGAGATAACAGGGAGGGTGACAACTGAATTACAGCTGACGGCCCTGAGATGAGCTCTCAGCCACAGGAACACAAGACAGATAGACAACATGGCGCACTGGGAGGCAGGCGAGGAGAAACAGAGACACTGAGGGGGGAGTCAAAGGGTGGAGGTAAAACTCAGGGAACGAGAGAGAGAGAGATTAAAGGAAGTGAGAGGATGAAAGCAGAACACAGCACAAGTAAAGGTGGGAGACATTTTTAACAATGAGAGAAAGAGACAGACAGCAAGAGATTCCTGAGCCAGGAGGCAACGAGCGTGCAGAGAAAAAGTCAGATGAGATGTGCGAATCAAAGGAAGAGAGAGCAAAAGTCGAGGCAGGAAAATTGATAGCGGAGGAGAAAATCTTGGCTTTGAGAAGAACATGTGCACGTCTACTCTGAGCGTTTGTTTGTCTTCAGCGTGTTTTCAAAGAAACAATCAAACTACTCACATGTGGCATTCGTGAGCCTGAAGGTGACCGACTTGTCTTCGATGCTACACACATTGCGGACGGACACCTGGCACGTGTAATCGGCAAAGTCCTTGGGTCTGAGGTTTTTCAGCTTCAGCACTTTGGTCTCACCCTGGATGGGATGAAGCACAAATACCACAATATCATGCTAAAAGTAGGGCCGTCAATCAATTAAAATATTTAATCACACAAATTAATCACACATTTTTCATTTGTTCTAAATGTACCTTAAAGGGAGATTTGTCAATACTATTAACAACATGGGAGTGGTTAAATATGCTGCTTTATGCAAATGTATGTATAAATGTATTATTGTAAATCAATTAACAACACAAAACAATGACAGATATTGTCCAGAAACCCTCACAGGTACTGCATTTAGCATAAAACAATATGCTCAAATCATAATATGGCAAACTGCAGCCCAACAGGCAACAACAGCTGTCAGTGTGTCAGTGTGCTGACTTGACTATGACTTGCCCCAAACTGCATGTGATTATCATAGAGTGGGCATGTCTGTAAAGGGGAGACTCGTGGGTACCCATAGAACCCATCTACATTCACATATCTGGAGGTCAGAGGTGTCTAACATGTCCAAAAAATGTAAAAAAAAGAAAGAAAGAAGTTCGACAATGTCAAAAAATGTAAAAAAATAAAAATAAAAATTGAATAATGTCAAAAACAAAATTGGAAAATGTCCGAAAAATGTAAAAAAAAAAAATAAAAATAAAAAAATTGAATAATGTCGAAACACTTTTTTAAAAATATCCACAAAATGTAAAAAGAAAAAGAAAAAGAAAAAGGAAAAAAAAGTCTGAAAAATGTCCAAAAATTGTAAAAAAAAAAAAAAAAAGTTCCAAAAAGTCTGATAAATGTCAAAAAAATGTCCCAATAAAAGTCTGAAAAATGGCTGAAAAATGTAAAGAAAAAAAAAAAAAAAAAAAAAAATTTGAATAATGTCGAAAAAATATTTGAATAATGTCGAAAACAAGTAAAAAAAAAGAAAAAGTCTGAAAAATGTCCCAAAAATGTAAAAAAAAAAAAAAAAGTTGGAAAAATGTCCCAAAAAAGTCTGACAAATGTCAAAAAATGTAAAAAAAAAAAAAAGTCTGAAAAATGTAAAAAAAAAAAAAAAAGGAGTGAAGAAAAATATTGTCCAGAAACCCTCACAGGTTCTGCATTTAGCATAAAACAATATGCTCAGATCATAACATGGCAAACTGCAGCCCAACAGGCAACAACAGCTGTCAGTGTGTCAGTGTGCTGACTTGACTATGACTTGCCCCAAACTGCATGTGATTATCATAAAGTGGTCATGTCTGTAAAGGGGAGACTCGTGGGTACCCATAGAACCCATTTACATTCACTGATCTGGAGGTCAGAGGTCAAGGGACCCCTTTGAAAATGGCCAAAACAGTTTTTCCTCGCCAAAATTTAGCGCAAGTTTGGAGCGTTATTTAACCTCCTTCACTACAAGCTAGTATGACAAGGTGGGCCCGATGGATTCATCAGGTTTTATAGTTTCATATGATGCCGGTATCTTCACTTAGAACTGAGCCCGGTACATCCTCCAGAGGATCGATTGTGTTAAAGAAATTAGTGACGTTAAAACAGCCTTTGACAGCCCTAGCTAAAATGTATTAAAAAAACACATTTTAAACATTAATCTAAAGATAAATCTTAATATGAGCACATTTCCATTACATAACACATAACATTACATGAATGAGAAAGCTCAGTCTTTTCTAAACTGGGTTGTAATCTTGTGAAAAAGTCACTTCAATTTTTTATGAGCCGCACTGTGATAAACAGGGTCAACGACACACTTAGATAAGCACACGCATACACACACACACACACACACACAAGCACACATTGTATGTCTGACATGCCCTGATTATCAACTGAAGCATCTCAAATCTACATATAGAGTAATATGAATGATGAATTTCCAATGGCTTTCACATGAGACCATTAGGAAAATGAAAGAGATCTGATTGTCAGTGGAAAAATAAAAAGCTAAATCCATCCAGCCTCTCTCCCTGATGTGTCTCACTACTCCAGCAGCTTCCTCTGGGCCTCTCATGCAGACAAACACAACTCTCCTGGACACTCAGAAGCAGCCACACATCTCTTTCAACATCACTGATGATCTTTCAGATGAAGACTCTGTGAGTGATGCTGTATAACTGTCTGTCTGCTACGGCGGGTGATGGGCCGACGGTGTCTCCTCGGCAGCCCGGGAAGAGCTCCGCTGGCTAATTGAACTCGAGGGGCGCCGCTTTGTGGCTGACTGATGCTTTGATAAGTAGAGAAAAAGGGAGCAGTTGTTAACGACTGATAAAGATTAATGCTTTTTATATTTTCAAACAGTATGTTTCACTCTTAACGTTACAAGAGGAAAGGTTTTAAGGATGAGGAGACTATGATGTGTTTGGCGAACATGACATGACATCAAATAGCGAGTTTGGCTGGAGTTGATAGACTTCCACATCAAACAAAGAGCAGAGCTGCTAATGTAAACCTAACTCTGATATAGCATTCAGGGCCAGCTTCACCACACGGTGGTGAAACACTACACAGACTGGGGATGTCTTATACTGAACAAGGCTTTTTATAAAGTAACCTGGGCTCAAGCCAGGTCACAACCACACTGCTTTAACAGTGTCAATGTAAACCCTTAAGGGGATAGTTGGGTGTTTTGAAGTGGGGTTGTGTGAGGCACTTATCCATAGTCAGTGTATAACTACAGCATCCCCAGCTTGGAGAAGCAGACAGGAGTTACCGCACTGAACCAAAGTAATGTACTACTGTGGACGGAGGCGGCAGCAAAACGTATTTAAGCCACCTAAAAAAATATCAGTTTAGGTGTACGCTATATTTAGAATATTTTCACCACTTTATCTTGCCGTGAGACGGCTATACAGTCTATGTTTCCGACGGGGAACTGAAGCCACCAGACTCCATTGAAAAAAAACAGTAATTTTACCTCGCAGAACACGGGAGTTGCTGGTATTGTGTGACTTTGTTTAGTTTGGATTCACCAAAGTCACAAAATAGCACAAACAAACTGACCGATTGTGGCAGCGGTAGACCGGCAACTCTCATGTTCTACGAGGTAAAATCACTGTTTTTTTCAATGGAGTCTGGTGGCTTTAGCGAGAGCAAAGATAGATACAACGGCTTCGGTTCCCCGTCAGAAAGGGCTGTCTGAGGTATAGATAAACCGGAGAAAATATTCTAAATATAGCGTACACTTAAACGGCTATTGATTTATTTAGGTGAGCCTTTCTTTATAGCGGCCAAAATACATTTTATTGCGGTTCCATCCACAGCAGTACATCGCTTTGCTTCCGTGCGGTAACTCCTGTCTGTTCCTCCAAACTGGGGGCGTTCTGACCGCCATCTACTGCAGGTAATACACCGACTATGGATAAGTACCTCATACAACCCCACTTCCAAACACCCGAACTATCCCTTTAATGTTAGACCACAACAGTTGAAAAGAAGCAAAATAAAAAAGAAGAGAGATTTAGAGCGAATAGATTGAGGCACTTTTTAAAGAGGAGTGACGGCAAACCGGGCCGCTTGTCCGCGCCGTGCATGTGTTCATGTGTACCTGAGTGTAAAGCGGTTCGTAGATGTCCACTCCGTTGTCCTTGCTCTGTTCGATGAGCATGCTCCCACGTTTCCAGATGAATCGTGCGGGAGGGTTGGAGTTGACGGTGCAGCGCAGGAACACCGTCTTCTCCTGGTAGTAGCTGCCACGCACATCGCTGATGGTCTGGTGCACCGTCAGAACAGGTGTGTCAAGGTCTGCCAAACACAGCAAAGAACAAAAGAATAAAAAAAACACGAAGAGTATCGCTGCAGGGGGAGGTGTGTTGGTTTATCACACCCCAGAAGCTTGTTCATTAAGGCCTTATTGTGCCACACAGAAATAAACAGTGAGGAAACCACAGGGTACAGTTTTAGAAAAGCCCCAAACTCTTCAGAGTATGCATAGTTAAAATAACCTTCAGTTTGTGTGATGTTGTCGCCTTTTCTGTGCAAAACATTGGCAATATAATGCGTGGCAGGGATGGGATTTGGTAACTAGGACACAACTGTAAATAAGGGCAAACAAGTGCTGTTTGTTGGCTGAATTGCCCACCCACGCTGACCAAAAGCGTCCAAACAGCTGCCTATTGATCATGGCTTCTAACGAGCACAAACGTCCAAACAATCTGTGTGTTTTGCCGTTTCCCTCTCTGGCTGTGACTCTCTCTCTCACACACATTTATTTTTTATATATTTATTCTGCCATTTTTATCTCTTTCTCCCCACTTGCTTCCTTTCCCTGCGCGTTTCCCTTCATGGGAGTGTCATCTTCCTTTTCCTCCGGTGGATAGGATTTCAGCTGCTGTCACGAGCATGGAGGCTTCTCTCCCCTGGTTTCTGCCATCTCTCCAAAAACTCACTGCCACTTTCACTCTTCATCACCATCCCTCCCTCTCTATCCCCTCCTCCTCGCTCCTTGCCTCTATCTCTTACAGGGCAGAGTTGTGTGTGTGTGTGTGTGTGTGTGTGTGTGTGTGTGTGTGTGTGTGTGTGTGTGTGTGTGTAAAATCCCGATTCTTTGCAGCCCAATTGGAATGTTGCGGACTTCAAACATCATGGAAACAAGTTCTGCCAACAGCAGCCTTTCCCCCCCGTTTTCCTTCCTTTCTATTTTACCTCTCTCCTTCCCTTCTTTCTCTTCTCTGCCCCTATCCCTCGCTTCCTTTCTCCTGTGTCAAACCTGCTGCACCCTATCAAGAAGGCACGGTGCACGCTTTAGAAAAGAGGTGAGCTTGGAGTGCAGCTACTGTGTTCCTTACTTCAGAGGGTCCCATGTGATGGAGGAAGGTATTTGTATTTAATATATCTTTGAGACGCTTGAGAGAAACAATGTGTGGATAAGCATGCTTGATTTTTGAGTGCCGTTGAAAAGGGCACAGCTGTCACACTAGGGGCGGTGTCACACACACATGCACATACAATGCACACACACATCTGGACCTCCATCTAAGCGTAGATGTGTGCAGCCTCGGCACAGCATCAGAGCACTTTTGTAGTTTGAAGGTTAGAGCTCCGGGAAAAGACTGGTACATAAACACACACAGAGGCAACTTGAGCTCGCTCAGGTGATTTTTGTGACTCCAAAAAAAAAAAAAAAAATAACAGGCATTGCATGAGACTACAGCTTTCTATTTCAAATGAAAGGTGAGTCAGAAGGGCGAGGAAAGATTTACCAATCCGTAGGATGTGATATAAAACTATCTTGCATGCCTTGAAGCGAGGTGCAGAAACCTTGGCTGAATGTGACGGGAAAGAAGGGCGAGTCAGAACGGGTACAACACTGAAGATATCATGTGACTACAGATGTTTCATCACATCATCTTCACAATAGTTTAACAGCAAAAAAAATCAAAGCTGCAAAATTTGCTGAAGGGCTTTAACGTCACATTTCTATGTATTCTATGCATTTGAGTATTCTGACATGTATATATATATGTAACAGCAAAACAGATTAGACTTTACAATGACCTGCATAACTGCTTTGAAATCCAAAGAATTAAACCAGCGTCTCTTATTCAGTGCTACAGCATGTTTATTAAAGGTGCTAAATACAGGATTGGGAGCATTTCTACTGCCTCTCAACATGGTGACAGCGAGCTGGCGGCTGGTCATGTCTAGAAGGTACCCCGCAAACTGCGAAATCTTGAAAAAACTTGCAAAAACTCTGGCGAGACTCGCTGCCCAAGCAGGAAAAGTTAACAGGGTTTGGTTTGTTTGTTCTGGGCTACTGTAGAAACATGGCCTATGTAGATATGAACGTCTCATTCTAAGCTAACAAAAACACGATTCTTATTTTCAGGTGATTATACACTAAAGAAAACATAGTTATTAATATCATATTCCATTTCTGCCAATAGATCCCCCTAATTGTTACACACTGGTCCTTTAAGAAAATTATGGTTTTGGAAAATTAGCTTTTACTGTAGAATTTCATTATAATGTTGTTCAGATATTAATTGTGGTTAAAAGTTTACATCTCCACCTTTTTTTTTTTTAAATGTTGTAAAATAGAACAAAACACATGCAACAGTCATTATTTAGTATTTCGGCATTTGAAAAAATGAAACGTGAGCTTCATAGACTGTGTCTGACCTGGCTAAGCTGCTTACTGTAATGCAGTGAGGTCTTTTTGTGTCTGTTATTTGAGATTTTCTCAGTGATTCAGTGCTGCGCTCTGTGAAGTGCTCACCTGTTTCCATTCCTTTCATCTCCCCGTGGACTCCCTCATTTATAAAATGACAACCCACAGATTGGGACAAAAGGCCCAGCAGGGAGCTCAACACCGAGCTAACACCAAGCCTCTCTAAAAGCCTCCGCCGGCAACAGGCCATCAAACCTGGGCAGCTATCAAAGATATCTGCCTCTCGGTTCTGCCACGTGTGCATGTGTGTGCGAAATAGATCTGGCAAAAGAGCGAGCACCTTTTCATACTATCAATTTGTGAATATATGCATGCATACATGTGTGTGTGTGTGTGTGTTTGTCCAAGACTGGCACAGTATTTCTGCATGATTTCCACAGATCATTTGCAGCGCAGGAGGAATCCTATCTGACTAATGCCCCGGTGTGTGTGTGTGTGTGTGTGTGTGTGTGTGTGTGTGTGTGTGTGTGTGTGTGTGTGTGTCAGAGGGTGAGTGAGACTATCTGCTGTCATTCTGTCTGTTTCGTGACACTACGAATGTGGAGATTGTGGAGAAAGAGGAACGTGACAGCTTGACACAGAAGACAGAAGCAGATACAGACAAGTAGATTCTGGAGCACATCACATAACTTTAAATGGACAAACACTGTAGAGCAGCTGGTCTCCAACAAGTAGCCCGCGAGCTAAAGGTTCAAAGAAAATGTAGTTAAATCTGTTCACACAAAGTAAAACGCCAGATTTGACAATGACCGCAGAAAATAGCCAATAAAAGGCAAAAAATATACTATTTTCATAAGGGATGGGTAATAGGGGTGTCGTGGTATATCGGTTTTACAGTAATCGCGGTATGAAAAACATGGAAATAGTAATATCGTGTAAATAATCCAGCCACAATATATCGTGTTTAATAGAAATTTAGCTCTTGGTTTGGCTAGTTCTCTTTTGTGTTCTCCCGCACGCAGTAAATACAAGTTTGTTGCAGACATGACGTTATTCACAAACAGAATATAAAGTAAACGCACCATAAGCAAGCGCACGTCTTGTCTTCGTGATTCTGTCAAAATGACGACGAATGAAAAGGAGAAACTTTATCGCCCTGCTGAAGACGTAAACTCTGCAGTGTTGGAATTCTACGGGTTTCGCAAGAATCCGTTGTTCTGCACCAAATAAAGTTAAAGATGTATTTTAAGTGATTGCGTCGTTTTTCTAATGATATCGCGATAATATCGTTATCGTGATTTTTTTTGCCTTGATAATCGTATTGAGAAAAATTGATATCGTGACAGCCCTAATGGGTAACAGAGTTTCTTTTTCACGAAGGTGAATAACAAATGTGTGCGTCTCATTTGCAGTGCGAGTATATCGGTCGGAAAAAGATGTTAACGTTAGCTAGCTTACGTCGAGCGCCACTTCACCAAAGTCCAAAGCAACTTTTCATGGGACTTTCCGACTGGTAGCAGTTTACAAAGAGAGAAGGTCAAGGAGCTGAAACCAAAGCTTAAAACAGTCTCTGTTCACCAAGCTGATGAAGAAGACCAACGCAGCAACAGAGGCTTCGTTTAGTGGCGCACAACCTAGCGAAACACAAAAAGCCCTTCACCTATGGAGGGATTGTAATAGAGACGATGACTGCGGTGGCTGAAACGTTACTAAAGGACCATAGAAGTAAAACAGAAATTTCTGCTATTGACGATGTACAACTTGGTGCTATCAGTAGCTTTCGAGCACTTCATTTTGTCAAAATAGCTCTCAGAGGAACAAAGGATGGAGACCTCTGCTGTAGAGGTCCACATTGTACGCTTGTATGCGGCATAAATTAATAGCAAACATTGGAAAACATAATTCACTCAAACTGCCAGTATCAACGCAACGAGGTATATTTGTGCAGTACAAAAACTAAACAAATATTAAAGAAACATCCCATTGGAACACTGCTGCCCTTATATTTAAAGATTCATGGTCGTGGATAAAACGATGACAATACTTCTACAGTTGTGTTGTTAAAGCTTTTGCAGTCCAAGCTCCCAGGGTGAGTCTAACTTTGTTTGGGCCCTTAAGTAAATAGAGACACAAGATGAAACTGCAAGTGTACAGAAACACAATATGAAACTTTAATGAAGCTTCTGATTTCCCCAACGTGCCGCCTTTGCACACAGCTTAGATCAATTGCACTGCGCCGCTTTTGTTAAAGCCACAGCTTTTAATGTACTGTACATCTTACGCTTCCAAATGTCAGGCTGCACTGAGGGTCTGGCGTTGTTTCACGCATAGGCGACCACACAGTGGTGCTGACACGGAGACATTTTGGTTCTCCCATAGAGTGTGGCCCTCATACTGTTCATGTGAAGAAAGCACTAAATCATATATATTTTTTATAAAGTGAATACTGTGTGATTAAAAAGTGACACCTGCTCTCTCTAGCCCAATCTTTTCATTTCTGATTGATGTCTGTCCTCCAAGACAAGCCTTTACATGTTTGCTCTGTTTTAAAATCTGTTGATTCGGGGTGTTAAAGGGGCAGATTTGTGTTTTAAAGGAACAGTGTGTAACATTTCGGGGGATCTATTAGCAGAAATTGAATATAATATTCATAACTATGTTTTCTTTAGTGTATAATCACCTGAAACTAAGAATTGTTGAGTTTTCGTTAGCTTAGAATGAGCCCTTCATATCTACATAGGTCCTCTTTAGTCTGTTTATTGTCAATACTGTATATATTGTTCCAATTTTTTAATATTCCCCTTGTTTATATTGCTCCTATCTTTATATTTCCCTCTATTTAAATTGTTCATATTTTATATGCCTGTCTACTTTTGTTTTGCTTTTTGCACTGTGTTGTATCTTGATTCTTGATCTTTTCTTAAATGATAAATCCTTTTAACAATGTTTGTATTGGATTTGTATTATTATAGAAATTTCGTTTCGTTCCCACAACAAAACATCTCACGAGCAGGAACTGGCCAATAGTCTTTTCACTTATTACTGATTTTTACACAACAGTGTGCAGCGTGGTGGGCAGCTGTGCTTCATTGTATAGTTGTTTGCTTTGGGAGAGACTGGAAGGACGTGGGATAAAGAATAACACTGTAAAACACAATGAAAGTCCCACAGTGGATTCAAATGTACATGGTCACAGTTAAAGAGCTCACCATTGTTACCTAGGCTACCTGGATCCTTGGATGTTATTTTCAACATAAACCCTGAAGACGGCAGCTGGTTTTGATAAAGAAAATAAGAAAAAAGGCATATCTCTAGCACGCTGTCTTATCTGGTTGAGACAAATTAATTCAAGAGGGTTCATTCAGCCCTGTGTTTCATATAGTCTACCTCTTAATGAAACCCCTTTATCATTAGAGACAAACACTGTTATGCATTTTACTTCTATTTGCTCAGAATATTCTCAGCTCCCAGTTCATCTCAATTATATAAGTGATGCAGGAACTCCTCTCATACGGCAGCATGTGCTTCAAAATTACCAACTTGTTCGAGGTATTCCCTGAAGGGGTTTAGACACACAGTGCAATTTTGGTCAGGTATTCCAATTATGTTTGCTCTTGAAAATGCTGTTTGTTGTTTTGATACAAATTTCAGGGCACACTAACTAGCAGAAAGAAGCACTCTTGTACAGACTTTGTTTGCTTGTTATCTGAGGAATCAGATTATCAGAATTGTGATCAGAATTACAAACTCTGCACATCTAGTGACGCTGCTGGAAAATGCAATGAACCCAGCGGAGAGAAAGCATTGCAACAACAACTACAACAACAAAAACAGCATTTTTTCTCTATTGACCATCGACCTTTTTAAGAGTTTATCTGATGTATTTTAAAATGGGTTCATAACCCTGTTGCAAACCTCTTAACCCTGAAAAGTAGATTAATTCTTGAGTGACAACGTGGAAGAAATAAAAAAGGCATGATTTAAAGGGATAGTTTGGGTGTTTTGAAGTGGGGTTCGACTATATATAGGTATTTATCCATAGTCGGTGTATTACCTACAGTAGATGACGTTGGCGCGCCCCCAGTTTGAAGAAACAGACACGGGAGCAAAGCAATGTACTGCTGTAGACGGGGGCAGCAGCAAAACATATTTTAGCCACCTAACAAAAAGGCTCACCTAAAAAAAAAAAATCAATATCAGTTTAAGAGTACGCTATATTTAGAATATTTTCACCGCTTTATCTTGCCGTCAGACGGCCCTTTCCAACGGGGACCTGAACAGAAAGTGAATCTTATCTATGCTCTCTCCAAAGCCAGAAGACTCCGTTGACAAAAACAGTAAAGATAAGTTTCACTTTCAGTCCAGTTCCCCGTCGGAAAATATTCTAAATATAGCGTAAACTTCAACTGATATTGATTTTTTTTAGGTGAGCCTTTCTTTTAGGTGTCTAGTACCTCACACAACCCCACTTCAAAACACCCAAACTCTCCCTTTAATTTCACATGTACATTATCTTTTATATGTCTGCATGCCATCAGCTCTTCACAATCACACCTCAAAAATCGCCCTGAAATAACCGGGGTAACCATGGCGATGGTGGAAACAGAGATTTACTCAGAGGCAATCCATCTGGGCGGTCAGGGTTGACCGAGTGTGTTTTTGTAACAAGTTGACCTCTGCTGGGTGCTTTCCGCTGCAGGAGGACGCCCTGGACTCCAAATCCTCTTTGATTTCCAATAACATGTCCTGTACTCTAATAGCTCTGTAGGAGTAGACGGCCATTAGGGCACCAAAGAGAAGATGACAGGTTCAATTGAGTGTGAGCGTGCAATGGAGGAGAATAACGTCTGGTGTGGATGGTTGGGTGATTGTTTCATTGTGTGAGTAAGGATAGCTATGTTTAGTGTATTCTGATGCTAAGCAGGTATCGTGGTTACCAGGTCCATAGTCTTTATTTAGCATGTTAGCATGCTAATATTTGCCAATTAGCACACAACACAGAGTACAGCTGAGGCTGATGGGAATGTCACATAGAAATAGAAAACAGGAGTAGAAGTGTCATTAAACTGTTTTCCATTGTAATTTGACAAGTACAAAAAAATGGTGATTGTTGTTAGCAGTTATGGTGACGTAAAGTGTTGTCGCCGCTTGCAGGGAAAAGAGCGGATGCAGCTCCCGGAGACTGATGGCTGGCTGGATAGTTAAATAGCTTGCCCTTCTCTGGGGAGACGGAGGGACCATTAGACCGGGCGCTGCCGCTGGCCACCAGCCCGCCGCTCAGCTCATTTTCTATAACCAGTGTAGCATTAAAGCATGGCGGAATTAGCCCAAGAGCTAATTAGCCAGCTGTCTGCTAGTTAGCTAGCTAGCTAGCTAATTCCACCATGTTTTAATGCTACACTGGTTACAGAAAATGAGCCGATAGCAACGTGCTTTCCTACGCCGTGACAAGAGTGTGTGGATGAAGCATTACGTTAAATTTGACACATTTACTCCCTGTGTTTTGTAACGTTACTACTCCACTGCTTGCTTAGTCGTTATTGCAAAAACTCACCTCAGTGAGTCCGCAAGTCAGTTTAGTTTATAAGAAAGTCAGTCGGTCGTGTCTAGAAGGTAACCCACATTATAATTGCGAAATCCGGCAAAAACTTGTAAAAACTCTTGCAAGACTCGTTGCCCGATAACCTATCCTAACCTTAACTATTCAAGGTCAACGACTAACCTTAACCATCTTGCAAGAGTTTCCCAACTCATGGGTTACCTTCTAGACACGACCAAGTCGGCCTGCAACAATGGTCACTATGGCAACGGTACACATAAAAATGGCCGCCGCTCTGACCATCCTTCTACGTTGATTTGAATGTCCGTTCTACTCCTATTCTGTTTCTATGGACTGTCATTAGTTTTGCAGGTATTTGTTCAAAAATCAAAATATTGACCTAATGATGGCGCTATAGATGAAAAGTCAGAGGATCAACAAAGTTATTGCAATTCACCCCGAGGGGGACATGACTGTCTGAACCAAAGTTCATGTGCAAATCCAGACAATAATTGTTGAGATATTTGAGGCTGGACCACAGTGGTGGACCGACCCGTTGAAAATAAGCAAATATATTTCTGAGCAAATTGAATTGGATGTGATTGGATTCCAGTAAATCAGATTTCAGTGCAAATCAAACAGATTCATCATCCATCGTCAGTGAATAACTTGATGAGATGTAAGTACGCAGCCAGAATATTCTTACTGTATTATCAGCGTGTTTGATCAGCGATGCTCAAAAACAAAAGCTTACTGATGTTCAATAAATTCATAGAAATCATTAAAGATAAATCAAGCTTTTGTTACAAAGACAACAAAGGCAGTGTTTTCTCATGAATGATGAATTATGTGATGGACGTTTGGATATAATCGAAATTGCAGCTGAAAAGCCTCCAAAAATATTGAGTTCCTCAAGTAGAAAACAGCTGAAAATCAGTTTCTATAGACAACAAGTCCAAACATATTTCGGTCTGCAGTAATAAGCGATCATCACACCAACTACAGAAAAAAACAACCAACTCTGTCTGACTCACACACACACACATATTGAAAACACAGTCTTATAGGCTATCCACCACACAAACACACATGCGTGCACACAGCCACACGCACGGAGAGAACAGCATGCGCATACAGAGAGGCACAAACAGAAGCAGACTTGCCGTTTGATCCAGCTTCGCGTCTCGTCAATTATTCAGCATTCTGCTCATAGACATCGCCTTAAAGAGGACATAAAACATGCACGAGGCCCACATTTGGAAATAACGAGAACATTGCCTGTATTTAACATGCAATGTTTAGAAGTAAAGATTGATTTAGGCAGAGTTTTTCTGCTCAGCAAAAATCACTGGTCTTTTGCATTTCTAACCCTGCTGATCACGGGTCTGTTTCTCTCTTTCTTCACTGATGTTAAGACATTAGCCAAAAACAAATGAGGGAAGAGAGGAGGGGAGATGAGACTCTTTCAGCATTATTAATATCTTTGCATAAAATCAGAGGAATTGGATCTACAATAAATTATTGGTGCAATGAACAAAAGCGATGTGATTTGTCTAAATACATACTGGGTCCTTTACATAAGAAAAAAAAACAGTGGGCAACCTCGAGTGAAGCCAACGAGGAAGTGCCTTAAAGGTCCCATATTGTGCTTATTTTCAGGTTCATTTTGTGTTTCTACTAGAACATGTTTACAAGCTGTAATGATTAAAAAAACCTTTATTTTCCTCATACTGTCTGCCTGAATATACCTGTATTCACCCTCTGTCTGAAACGCTCCGTTTTAGTGCATTTCAACGGAATTGCGTTGCTAGGCAACAGTTTGGGTCCATGTTTACTTCCTGTCAGCTGATGTTATTTACATACACTGCAACAGGAAATAAACTGGGACACGTTTAGAATGTTTACGTTTAAAAACCGTGTCATGATCTAAATATTGTATATTTATGACATCACAAATGGACAGAAATCCTAACGGCTTGTTTCAAACGCACAATTTCTGAATACAGGCTGTGTGTATTTCTCCGTATATTGAGCGTTTTGATATTTTAACAGTATTTATAAAGCACTTTAACCCTGCTTTATAATATAAAAGACCTGAAAATCTCACTTTTTACAATATTGGACCTTTAAACTTGCATTCTTTCTAATAGCCAGCAGGAGGCGACTCCTCTGGTTGCAAAAAGAAGTCTGATTGTATAATGTATGACTGTCTTATCAGTAAACGTTATAAACATGAGTTTATGGTCTCAGTCACTAGTTTCAAGACTTCTTCAATACAGCATTATGTTTATTTAGTAAATTATGGTCCCATTTAGAGTAAAATAGACCATAAAGCAGGGGATGCTTTAGGGCGTGGCCGTGTGTTTTCGTCGTTTCCAGTTCATGAAACTTAGTTATAACATTTTTGGTGACCTGAAAATTATTCAGCGTTCGGTTGTACTTAGCTCCACCCTCTCGTATCACTTCTGGTTGCAAATAACCAAGATGGTGACGGTCTAAATGCCGAACTCCAGGCTTCAAAATTGCAGTCCACAAACCAGTGGGTGAGGTCATGTTGACTACGTCCACTTCTTATATACAGTCTATGGAAATAAACAGGCTCTTTTATAGTAAAAAAATATAATAACTGCGGGATAGAGTATTAAATAAAAGCAGAGAGATGAGAGAAGAAGATGGGGAAAATGTGAATAGACACAAAGAAACATAGAGAACAATGAAAAAGTGAAGAGGAGGAAGCAGAGGCCAGAAAAATATGGTCAAAAATTAAATGCAATATCTCAATAAAATATCAGAGTGAATGCAGCACGGATAATAATAATGACCAAACCAAAAGGAGAACACCTTCTCTATGTTTGTTTTATACATGCAGACACATCTATGTTGAGAAGCCTAAAACAACAATCTGTCTGTGTTTGGCAAGGAGCCTATTGTCTATTTTAGTCAGTTTTGAAAGAAATCTCTTCAGTTGTAGAGCTGTAAGACTTCCCCAAGCACATGACTCTCCACTTTTGGCTGCAATCATCCTTTAACTTTCCTGACAATTACAAAGAATATGAAGAGCACTGCAGTCTACCTATGAATACACAGCAGCATCTTGTGCTACACCCTGTGTTGTTAGGTTTAACAGCGAGGCACAGGAGTCTGTGTTAAGAGGAATTACACAATGAATCTTCCCCCAAACTAACACTCGTGAATTTGCTGAAAATGGCGCATTTCCGTCGAGCCAGCGCCTTATGTACAAGCCTTAATTATGCTTCTGTCAGCAAAGAGCCTGGGAAATGGTATTAAACATTCATGATGGTGCGACTCTATTATTTTAGGCCATAAAAAGACTAATTTGGGCACGGTTATTTACCCAGAGTGTGACAGTGGAGCTGCACAGCGGCGGTGACAGCAAAGAGGGTGTTAAGGGACAAAGAGGCATAGTTCACTCGCTCAGCCTCCGGGCTAAAATAACAAACACACACGAAAACACACATGAAAACGTGCACGCTGTTATGCAATAACATGGGCACACACATGCATGCCTACGCACAAGTATGCGCTCACCATTAAAAAACACACAACCAAACTCCTCAGGGCCAAAATAACATGAATCTCAGCTCCTTCGCTGCAGCCCCCGAGGGCAAAAACAAGAAAGTCCTTCCGTGTCCCTGCAAGTGGCTTCTGAAGTGATCCGTGGGGAGCAGAGTGGATAAAGGATGCCCTTCTTACATCTTCTGTGGTCATACGGACGCGCGGGTCACGGTGTAACAGCCGGGATCCGTGCATCGCCGTGTGAACGCTGTTTTGATACCAGATTTAAGAAAAACAGCATGAAGACATCAAGAGTCAGTGTAGCTGGTCCTTAGAGGTGGAAGTTTCTCTTTTACACTTGTGTCAGTGCTCTCTCCAACACCCACACACACATATACACACTAATGTGGGGGCACAACCAGGCGACACACTTGGCTTGCTGTATATTTAATTAGCTCTGTGGCATGCAGGGCGCTGTGGACCGCAGCAATAGAGCGTCTGGAAAACACATATAGCTACACACACACACACACACACACACACACACACAGTGGTGTGGGCTGTCGCTGCTCTCACAATGATCAAATTGCCTGTGTTTTATTGTGTTGTGTTCAGGGGCAATCTGCACAATGCCTTTATTAAAACAACTCGAGACCACTTCTGTGGATTCCTGCACAACTTCACTTTCATTGTCTGCTGGTTAACAGGAGACAGTGAACAAATAAATAAACAAGAGCTCGGTAACTCCCAAGATAACAACAGGCTGGAGAACACAGCATGCACCTGTCTCACTACTGTTAGTAGTTGGGCTTAAGATGTTTTACAACCTGTACAACTAAATTAAACATTATATACATGCTAAAATATTTTTGTGGAGAAGCATAATGGTAGTAGAACATCACATTTCTTTAAAAACATCTGACAGAAGTTTTATCAAAAATAATTCTCAGACATTTATATAACACTAGCGAACGTTTTTACTGGTAGTTCCTGTGGCATTTTCATAAGCTGACTGTACAAAGTTGTGGAGGTCACTTTAAAGTAGAGGACAAGGACACTTAGCTGCTGTTAACCCAGTGCGTGGGCTTGTGGTTTGTCTGGTGACCACATCCTCTGCAGCTAAATGAAAGCATCCATTTAATAATCCTCCATCTGTTACATCCATTATCTCATATTCCACTTAGTGAGTGAGTTAGTGTCCTCAACGCATTTATAACGTATGTGGTTTTAGTTGCAGTGCATTGACTGTATTCATAATTTGCCAACGTCACAAACGCAACTTACAAAACAAAACACGGGTCTCGTGGTTAGAAGTCCTGTGTTTGTTGGACCCATCCACCTCCCCTCTCCTCCTCCACCTCCTCGTCTATTCTACGTCACTAGCTCTGACTGCAGCATGTTTACGTGGATGCGTTTACATTGCAGTCAGTACAGACTACATGCCGTACAAATGACATGCCTAAAGCAAGAAAGGCGTTCTTATTGCTCGCCAAATGCCTTGCAAATTATCGTGGCATTCATACGCCTTTTCATGCGACCGGGCTGCTCTTGGCCAGATGCTAAATTAATTAGGAGGGCTGTTTCTAGGAGGGATATTTAAGCCAAAAGTCAAATTTAAACAGTGTTTGAAATTTTACTTTTGAGCTGAGTTTTAAAAGTGGAGCTCAGGAAGCTCCAATCTGAGGAAAATTTGACCAAAACAATATAATTTGAATTGTGTATTATGACACAGTGATCAGAAAATATAATAACAGGTCAGTGATGGTCAGTGGATATCAGCTAAATAGCTTGTGGATACAAATATTATTGAAGTTGCACTAATAAATAGAGATGTAACAGTTACAACACACGTGGTAATATACTGAGCCACAACCTTTGCTATAAACATAACTCGATGTCCAATACTGTCTTCCCCTCACAATTAGTTCTTCAACACTTAGAGCAACGGTTTTACCCAACATCTCTCATAACCGGCAGGTCAAAGGTTCAGCGGCTCTCCGCGGCAGCTAATAACAAATCTGACCAAAATGCCCTCGAGCAAGACACCGTTAAACCAAGCTGCTAACTCTATAGATATTTAACAGCTCCAGCTAAACACTTGAAGTGTACATTTGAATTTAGAGACAACGGGGATAAAGCATTATTAACTTTTTATACATTATGTATCTGCCCTTTATGCTACTCTAAACAACAAAACAATACAGGAGAAATCTGAGGTTATGTTATAAAATATTTGTAGTAGTCCAGGTTTCCCCTCATGAACCATTAGGGAGAGAGGAGGAACTGTACCGATGTCTTATGTCTGCACTGCAGCCACATTAACCATTTATGTATTCTGGACATAAGGGGATTTAACACGTGGTCTTTACGACCGTCAAGATGCTTTATGGGGTCAAAAGTCGCAGAGTTTCTCACAGTAATGCAATATTATGAGCTCGGCAGCGGACGCTTGTGTCGGAGCACAATTCAATTTCTTTGACAAATACCTGTGAAACACTATATATAAATTGGTGCAATATACAAAAAGGACACTCATAGCTGGCTGAGTAGATAAATAAATATGATTCAATTTGATGAAACGATGACATTAAACGTACATCAGCGTGATCTTTTGTATGTACATCTGCTCACACTGTTATTTTTGTACCAGAAATTAAGACCCTCAACTCACGATTAGACCTTGAAAACTGGATCTTTAAAGTAGATGATGATAAAAAAAGGAAGGATAGGAGAGCACTATAATTTGACTTTTTAATACTGCTTGATTGCCAGAATACACGCTGAGGAAGGGCGTCTCGCCCCGAATGTCTGTTTGGAAATATTAAAAAGTCTAATTGGAGTGCTGTCCTAGTCTGTACTGTTTTACATGTCTGCTATAAAGGAGTGTCATTTAGGTGTTACAGGTTTAATTGTGTGTCTTTTGGGTTACATATCAGTCAAGAACTTGGTATGTGGAAAGCCAGTTAAGACCACAATAACAAAAGAGACAGTTTGGGAAGATTTAAGTGTGACAAAGTCCTTCCCTTGAAGGACCTTCTCCAAGCCAGACCAGCAGCAGTCCTCCAAGTGTTATTATAGAAACTGCCCACAGCAACACTCCTCACAGAGCTTATTAGGCAACGCTTTGAGAGAGAATAACCTCACCTGGCTGCCTGTGGCTGTGATGGTTATTGCCTGACTGATTTGTGTGGCACTCACCACCAGCTCTGTCTGCACTCACTAAGTGCTGAGCTGGTCCCACTTTTAACAAAATTTAACACCTTGGGTTTGTGGTAGTGTGGTGCACACACCGGATACACATTTTCTGGTTTAATTCCATGCTTTCTTTACATTTTCATCCGTTTGTGTCTCTTCCAGTATTTTCTGTCTTTCCCAACGTTTTACTACAGACACAGAGATTATTTTCAGGCTGGAGCTCTTACAAATATACAGACTTGTTTCGAACCCATTTGGGGTAAAAGGGGGCGTAACAGTGCTATATCATTCACTTAGTCTGGACTGAGGTTAAAAGCTTTATTTTGTTCTGTTTCTGTGTTTGCACTATAGACTGTATATAAAGATGGACGTCATGACAGCTCCCCAAAAGTGAAGCCAAAACATCTCCATCGCCTCCTGGTGGCTGGCTGCAGTATAGCTCATAAATCCCGCCCCCTCCATGTTAGTGGATGGGACATGAGCCAAACTAAAAAGGTCAAATAATTTTTTCCCAAAGATGGTTTCTGTCATTTTAGTTAGTTCTTATAAGGCTGATGTTTGTCCAAGTGTTCATTTTTCTGATCAGTTTGGTTTTAATTAGTTATTTGATGCTATAAAAGGTGGTGAGACGTCATGATTGACAGCTGGGTGAAGTAGTCGCGGATTGTACGAGAGAGGAGATGTAACTTTAACTTTCCATAACCATCACGAGTCTGTGTAATAGAACATGTGTTAATTAGATCATAAATGTAGTTCTAGAGATATTATGGTTAGTTGCTGTGTGTTTCTAGCCAAACAGCTACCGTGGTGCTAACGTAGCAGCTAGGTGGCTCACGCTAGCAAGCTGCGGCAGGGCTCGGCTCGTGATTGGCTCGGGCGGGTGTGTGGGCGGGACCTCAATACCGCGGCTCCAGCCCCCCCGATCACTACTGCGCAGACTCTGGCTCCAAATGACGTCAAATTCTCAAGATGGCAGCTCCCGTATCCGGGATGTTTTGGCTTCACTTTTGAACAATGGGAGGAAGTGGAGAGCGTCGTCCATCTTTATTTACAGTCTATTGTTCGCACCAAAAAAAACCTAAAAAAACTCCATTTATAGAAAAAACGTTTTAAAAAGGCGTGTCATGTGTTTAAAGGAATGAATATTCACATTCAGAACAATAAAATGACTATGTGTGTAGATAATGTCTTTATACGCTGCAGTAAACAAGGACCAGTGAGTCACCCTTTCACAGCCAACTCCTTCGCTTCCATCACTACAACATTATTCTCTGTATCTCTTTTCTCAGAGTCCCATCACTCTTTCATGTCCTCTCCTTCCCAAGCTGGACCTCTCCTCACACTGAAACAGAGTACTCTTGCTTGCAAATGATAAAAAAACACATCTGGGCTAAATAATTGCTTCTTCAGGTGACGTTGATATTGGTTTATTTGATTAGATATTTATCTATTATTTATCCTCTTCACTAATAGTAGATGTTACACAAAGGCAGAGTCACATAAGGAAAAACATTCACCAGCTATTGCATTCTTTGTTCCCGTAATAATTTCCTACATTTTTCTAATCTTGGATCTTTTCTATGTTTCATGGCCGTCTAATCCTCTAGTCTCTGCCCCTCTCTCTCTCTCTCCATCCTCATCCTATTTCAATTTTTCTATCTGCCGATACACAGGCTGTGAGCCTGCCCGGAGGCACCTCCCATACTTTATAACACTGCCTTCATTACCCAGCCCGCTGCAGCCGGCCATAAATGAAAAACTGAAGATGTGGGAGGAGGGAAGTAAAGGAGGAAGTATAGCAAAGGAGAGGAAAGGGTCAAACACCACAGAACGAGTCAATCGTGAAAGAGATAGTAGAGAAGGAGCTGGAGAGACTGAGAGTGAGCAGGAGCTACAGTATTCAGAGACACACTGAGAAGGGAAAAAAAGGCGAAGAAGAGCAAAGCCATAAAATCTAAGTTGGAAGTTATTGGAGACTGGCTGGATGAAAAATGCCATCGCCATAAAATAATATTACAATCGGTCTGGCCTCATGGCATTGATGAATACAGATGCTGCCCAGCGGGGTCTTTGGCTGGGGGGGGGGGGGTGGCTAATTTGAACAGCCACCCTACCTGTGAGGGCGGTAAAAAATATTAAAGGAAATGAAAGGAAAGGTTCACTGTCAGTTGTTTAGTTTATAGCCGCACATTTCCATCTCATAGCAGGTTAAATGTCAGACAGAAGTCCCACTTGCTACAGTAAGAATAGCTACCAGCGGGGGGGGGGTTAGCCATGTGTGCAGGATTTATCATTGATGTCCCTAAAATTAACTACAAACCTGAGTAGAAATGGACCCGCTGCAGCTTTGAACAAATATAATGTATGAGAGGAATCAAACCTTCTCTCAACCTTGCACACTGAAATAAGAGCTTATTTTAGCTCCATCCAACTCCAGCACATCGTCAATAACCGGCCCGGAGGGGCCGTGAGTATACTGACAAACTGATGACAGCTGAGTGAAAAGGGACCAGCTGAAATCTGATCAGCTGTATTGACTGAAAGGTATCGAGAAGACAGCTGGACGTCTTAATTACTGCAACGTCACGGTGATGACATTTTATCACGTTTGAATTTGGGTTTACAGAAGACCATCAGAGAACCATGAGGTCATTCTGACGACAAAATGATTCCTTTAATGCCTCTCAACAAAGATCAATGGTACAATGTCTGCAGAGATTGACATAAATTATGCTGTAAGAAAACAAGAACGATGTACAGTATGTTATCCATTTAATTCGAATGAATTGGCACTGTAGTTATACCAAGCCTACTGAAAACACCCATACGTGTAACGTCGCTCTTTAAGTGTTTTAAAGCAGCAGTGGGTAGAAATGGAGCAAATATGATTAAAAAAAGTTATATTTATAAAACGGTCACTGTATCCTGACAGTAGTGCATGAGACAGGTAATCTGAAAACAATCATGTTCCTCTGTGTCCTCCTGTGTTCCTAATGGCATCTACAAGATTTCACAGATGGGAGGAAAACAACCAATCAGAGCCGAGCTGGAGCCTGTCGTCTCTGAGCAGCTGTCAATCACTCGCCAAGGAAATACCAAGCACCGCCCACCAGCCGGAGCAAACTTTCTCATTTTACAGCTAAACAGTAACTACAAGATGTTTCTGAGAACATCTGAGGAGAGAAATAGTCATTACAGTAACAGAATATTGATTCATATTTGATCAGCGCGGCCTAGATTGACCGTTTGATCGGAGTTCGCGAATGATTGACAGCTTCCTCCGTTGAATGAAGAGCCAATAGGAACGCTCTATCTCACCGAAATGACCTGTGATTGGTCAAAGTCTCCCATCACGGTCTAGATGTTTTAAAGCCTGAAAACAGAGACATGAGGAGGTGCAGAAGTCTCTCAGAGTACTTGAATTACAATATGCTGAAAGGTTATTATGGATTTTTTTGCTCAATGATGCCAAAAAAACATTCTGCCTACTGAAGCTTTAACAAATAAAATAAGATCATTCTCGTAAAAATCTACATTTCAACTGGCGGTAGCACTTCACACTCTCCAACTGATCCAGGAATAGCACATTACACATACTTAGCAAAGTGTCTCCGCTCTTATAAATGTGTCTTTCCTTCAGTTCCTTTCTTTTTGCGCCGCCGAAGGAAACCCACCATGAACCACTTGATTTATGTTCCATTCCAGTGTAATGGTTATTTTCCCAGAGAAAACATCAGTGTGTGCTACGAGAGCCCGTGGTATAGGTCAAGATAATTTCAAGCCTACACTGCGTGGTGTAACCTTCATGGAGAAGAGAGAGTCGATAAATAAGGGACGGAAAAACAAAAGGGGAAAAGGGGGGGAAAAAAAACACACAGTAGATAAAGCAGACCAAACGATGGGGACGAGTGGAGTCTTCTTATCTCCTCACGGTCTGCAGGACAGCTTATAACCAAACCATATGTCACCCTATTGTGTGTGTGTGTGTGCCTAGTATGGTGGTCTTGCTACTAAATCCTCTTCAGGCAACTCAAATTCAGTACAGTTAATTTATGTGTCAAATAAAAGGAAACATAGATTTTAGAATATGAGAAAAAATGATTTTCTAACCCAGTGGATTTAATACATTTATATCTGTAATATCTCGTCCCCATATATTCTTTTATATCCCGCTGTCTCTCTATCAACGTCTGACAGTCGGCCTTTTTGATCAGTAAAACACAGTTTTCTTATCTTGTCTCCACCCAGCACAATGCTATAAAAGCCTTACCTTACTTGACTATGTATGAGACACTGGCGAGCTGCCATAAAAAATCCACACTCCTCCTGGCCATTTTTTAATGTCTACGGTGTGATGGTTTCAACATCACAATGGCTTCGCACATTTTTTCCAGCCATTCTCTCTTCCAGTGTTTTATGTTTTACCTCTCTGCAGCTGTGCTCTACATTTCACCGTGTTGCTCGGCTTCCTTCCTTCTCTCCTTCCACACCTGCCTCCTTCTCTCCTCTCTCCACCTTCCTTCCTTCACACTCTAAAATTTTGTATTTGTCAAACATACTTCATGTTAAACAAATCCTTCAAACAGCTCTGCTTTTAGCCGTGATGTAGTACCTCAGCGTGGAGAGGTGGCGGGGACACAAGCGACCCCAAACTGTCACGGAAACCCACGTCACATGTTATCAGTGACTCACCACACACTCGACCACTGGGAACCCTGGGTAAGAAGGGAACTGTGGGGAGGTTGCAGTGGGAGGCACACAGTGTTGTCTGTGCATGCTTGGATACACACAATCACTTAAACTCATTCTATCAAAACCTCATAATTTTACACACATAGAGACATTACTGTAGGTCACCCATATACTGTACTGTACTCACAAATCAACCATCCTGCCTCTGTTCTAGCTGCAGGGGTTCGGTCCCTTGGAGTTGTCTTTATGGACGGGTACATTTTGACATGAATCTCTAAGGTATTTCAGAAAAAAGCGTGAGCACACATACTCCACAAAAGGAGGCTCTCTAAGGCCCTCTCTACATGTATGCAGATATTTTAAAAAAAACGGATATTTTCCTCTATACGTTTTGGCCTCTCGTTCACACGCAAACAGAGTTTTGGGTCACAAAACGGATTGAAAAAGCCTTCTAAGGTGCAGATTTTTAAAAAACTCCGGTTACTTTGTATCTGTGTGCATGTGTAAAACAACAAATGCCCATTGTTGCTTTGTGTGATGAGCATGTGCCAGAAACAATAACAAAGTTGGTGGACTACTGGCTAGTTTACGCTTTGTTAGAGCTGCTCGGACTTATTACTACTTTACATTTGAACTCAATATTGCTACAGACGAACGGCGGCGTCTGCTGCGCCCGATGGTATTTGGTCCACCTCAGTATCCCGTGGTTTAAAGTCCGCCAGAAACGACGGTTTTGGATCAGGCTCGGTCTAACCAGCCGATGGTGGGACAACTTCCAGAGAGGGGTTGTTGTCTATGAGGAGTGGAAGGAGAACTTTTGCATGTCCAGAGCATCGTATCGTTGACGTAGCCTTTATCGCCACCTACTGTGGACGGAGATATTTTGTAAAATGAACATCGTGTGGACAGAAATTGTATTTAAACGGAGGGGAATATATGGTAACACTTCATTTTACAAGTCCGCAAATTTCATGGTATCACAAGCAGGTAAGGACAACTTAGAGCTCTACTAAAAACTGACCTCCTCTTCACTATGTCCGTGTTAAATTTCCCCTCGGGGAATAATAAAGTGCCTTTCTTCTTCTTCTTAAAGAATGTAAGCCTAATTACAATCAATTAAATTGGTAGAATTATATAAAATACATTACCAGCTAATTATCAACTGCTTATTGGGGAATAGAATACAATTATTTGGATGTAATTTCCAAGAAATTTCAAGAACTTATATGCTAACTATCATCTACTGACTAGTAAAGAGTGGACCTGGGAATAAAGCGTTTGTAATCATGCTTATCAATTACCTTCAAATTACTTTCCAGGTAATGTATTAAAGAAACTGCCAGCTATTTATTACCTGCTTTGGGAAATAGCGGAATATAATTATTAAATAATGTTGGGGTAATTTTCAATACATTTTGAGGTAAATATAGGGGTAATTTCAAGCGCGTTACTTGCTAACTATTACCTGCTTACCATGAAATTTGTGGACCTGTAAAATGAAGTGGTCAAAGTCTCCCGTAGATGTTTTAAAGCCTGAAAACAGAGCCATGAGGAGGAGCAGAAGTCTAGTTTTCTCTCAGAACACTTGAACTACAATATGCTGAGAGATTATTATGAATTTTTTGCCCAATGATGCCAAAAATATTCTGCCTACTGCAGGTTTAACTGACCTTTTGTTTAAAAAGAAAGCACAATGAGAGAGATGTGTCTCTGGTTGAGGGTTTCTGCAACAGTGGAGATCGAATGTGTTTATGATCGTGGATCGTCTGAGCAGATATGTGTGTGGTGTCAGTCGAAGCGTAAAGCACGATTTCACAGACTGTGATTAAAAATTTCTTAAGTGCTATTAAAAGAGGCCGTCAGAGCGATCTCACCGATATCTGAAACTTGGATCTGTTAGATTCTGCTGTGTCGAAGGCAGTCTGACACAACTAGACGGTGCCTGAAATTTGGATAAATGAGGCTCCGTTGTGACAGTGTAATTGTAACATGTCATATTAAGCATATGTCTGGGAAGTGATGACAGGCTGATTGTGGTTTGTGCTCATCACCTCCATCTGCTCGTCCATCTGTCTTGACGAATACAGCTGATATGCGAGCGAACTACGGAACTCCTCGAGTCGCACTAATTGGGGACCTTTGATAAAGCGGCGTTAAAATGACCTAATTAATTCTGTGATACGATGCCGATTGTCTATAGGCTAAACTAACATCGACATTAGCTATTGTAGCAGTTCCTCTTTATAAATGCTTACTTCATTGATAATGTGCTGCTCATCTGGATAACTCTACATAGTGACATCACATAGATTCAGAGTGACGGCTCTTTAAAACAGCTACTAGACAAACTGAATCAGTTTTCTACAGCAGCAGTGACTCAAACCGCCTGATACAAGTGAATGCGTGCAGTAGAAGGACCAGTTGAAACACTGTTATCTCGCATGACACTTTCACCCAGGCGCTGATGCGAACCTTAATTTTCCTAATGGGAGCTGGTGATACTGTTAACACTTTGTCACACGGTTTATTGAGGAAATGGCAACCGCGCTAATTACAACCGGCGTCTGCTTGCCTGTCACGGGCTGTTTTTTAAAAGCTGCTCGCACCCAGCGTGTCAGAGGTGAGTCAATACAGTTCAATACACACAAGAGTGATATAACCTCAGCTGTAGTTACAATAAAAAGGTATCTTAGAGCAGTGCCTGTCAATATTTAAGTCTCTGAAACCGTCTGCTGCTCTTAAAATGGTGTTTAACATTCGAGCTGGAAGTGTCCTTTATTTGAACTCCTCCCTAACACCAATACAACCAACACAATCTCAAACAGTCCAGCATGCACAGCTCTCTAAAAGTCAGAAATATACCTGCCACGTGCGTTGGCCTTCACCCTTTGCACTTCCCATCCTGCCGATCCCTCACTGAAGCCCTGTGTGACTTAATGCTATATAATTGTCCCAGCTGAATGGTCCTCCAGGAAAACCAAACGACCTCTCACAATAGAGACACCAGGGATAGAGACGAACGGAGGACATAATTCTTGCATAATGAACAAAGTAATTAGTCCAGAGCAACAGCACTGTGACAGCATAATGTTTAAGGAACACACCGATACGGTCAATGGGTCAATGGGAGGACGTTTAACTGGAGGCTTCTCCATGTGAAGCACTTCACCTGGACAATGTATCCTCATACAACGGTTCGTATCTTACAAAGTTATTCCTCATTTACCGTGCGTTGTCCAGCAACACGTGATGCACATGTCAATCTGTTACATCCATACAGTCTTTTCAAAATAAACTTCCAGGAAACAACTTGGTTAGAGTTAGGCAACAAAACTACTTAGTTAGGTTTAGGAAAAGATCGTGGTTTGGGCTAAAATTACTCTGGCAACTGAAGCAACTTAAGTACGAAAGTTATTTCGTAGTTTCTCAGCGGGAACGAACAGCGGTCTCCTGGGCTGAAGTCAAAGATTTTTTGACTCGCCCATCCACCCCGACCTCCTCCCTACGCTGCGTTTGTTTTTTTTGGTTCACAATTACATGGATTACATATGATATATTGATTTCGTGGTATATACACAATTACAGTGCATTACTTTTTGTAGGTCGAGCTACGAACGGTGTATGAGAACAGCCTGACTTGCAAGACCACGTCTTTTAGGTAGCTCAGTTCTTTAAGGCTGCTGATGAAATGATTCAGGACCAGTTCATTGTTTTGATAAGTGTGAAAATACACTTATGAAGCCAACAGCACTTTAGTTTAAGCAACTAATTCCATGTACCTTGGACCCTTTATGTCCAAACGGTGGCACTGTCACTGTACAGTCCAGTATAGGAAGTGAGGTACAAATCCACAATTTAGCAAGTCAAGTGCTTAATGGACTGAATTAAAAACATGCAGTGGTATTAAGGAATGCAGACAAAAAAATGTACAAACAAGAGAGTTTGTTGCAGTCGTAGTGAACGGAGTCCATTTAGAGAGATTAGAAAAGCCTCCATGGAAATGAGGTTGCAAAGTGTCAGCGTACCTTTAAAGGTTTGACCTATAGCAGCCCCATTATGCAAATCAGTGTCATTTGTAAGCATAGCTTTATGTGAGTAGCAGGTTTTTTATGATAATCATATTACGCTGTAAGAATTAGTGCCTTTAAAAGATTAAAATTCTGACCTGTAATTTTATCACACCTATCAGACAAATTAGTGTAGTTTTTAATACCAGAACATGAAACAAAAACGCATCATTTCAGAAAAAAAAGAAAAGTGATGTCTGGGATATCATCTGAGCGATATCACACTTGACACATTTGACACATAGTAAAACGTGCTACCCCTTATGTGGGAATATTATTGATTGAACTATGAATTTACATAATGAAAACACATATAAATGCATTGCAAATAGAAGGTACAACATAGGCAGCATCGCCACCTCTGTGTGAACGTTTCTAAAGGCTGAGGTATTATCATCTTCCTCTTTCACCGTCATCTTCACTGTTGAATATTTTACATCACAAGCATTTAGCTAAACGTTGCTCTCTAGAGGAACTTATAGTACAACAACTTCACTCTTTTATGTGAACGTCACTATCTATAACATTACAAAAATCCCACTACTAAAGAGATACAATGAGCAAGAAAATATATCTCACACGAGGCCAACCTTGTTAGGTTTTAAAAGCAGAGAGGATTTTTTGTTAAATTCTGTTCTCTTTGCTGATCAAAAGATTTGTGGGATTCATTTAAGTGCTTTTCCCTGTTTGGTTTGATCCATATTCTCTTGGACACAGAGAAGCCATTATCTGCAGCCGTGGTTTTCTTGATGTCTCAGTATGTTCCTGCGTCAAGGTGACACCGCCCGACTTGTCAGGGGATGCGCACGTCAGACAGTAAAAGATGCTTTTCGCTCGAAGGCGAAGGCTCTGCTAAAGACTCAATCCAGCCCTCTAACCCCCCCCCCCCCCTCGTACCGTACGTGTGCACACGGTGTCTGGCAGCACAAGAAAATAATTAGGCCAGGTTGGCTGTCTGAAGCATAGAGATCCATTAGTAACAGAGCTTATACATTACATGCTGTCTTTACAAAGGTAACTGGGGACTGATGAGTAGGGCAAAGAGAAACCACCAGGTCTCAGGAGGAACACACTCCTGTTTCACCTGCACTGTATTTACAGCACCGTTATCAGCTAACACAGAGGACCGCTGTACACGTGTATCTAATAGTTTCTCTTTTTGACAAATACCTGAAATGCACATTTGGCCAATTGTGTGCATTCAACTAATGGAGGTACTCAGGTAATTCTTTTAGAAAAGGATGGCTTCCCCTTTTCTGGACTCACCAGTTTCTACTTATGGAAACTCCACACCTGCTAACAATTACCAAGAAGGACTGAATCAGGGTGCGTTTTTGAGGGCGCTAAGCTGAACTTCTGTTCACTAACTATTTATCAGCTACATATTTACACCGGCAATTTCAACATCGTACACTGAAACTGAAACACGAAAAAAACTGCAATCTGCAAAATTATGTTTTAATGTCACACAGCACTGTGGAATGTGTAGTGATTTGTGTTTATAGACGTTTACTGAAGAAAATGTGGAAAACAGAATAACATCCTGGCATTTGATTAAGTCTGGTATGATGAAGGAAAATCCTTTTAAATGAATCATAGTGAATAAAGTGAATTATATGTTGAAGCAGCATTCTGGTAAACAGATGTCACATGTAATTAATAAAAGAAAAGATTCTGCTCACACGTGAGGACAGATGGGCACCGAGTAAAACCACCACGATACATACTCACAGTATTGTCACTATGACAGAGACATTATATTATTTTTAGTGTCATTAACTGTGTGTCATTAATACTGCATTTATACTGTACATGTCAAGAAATATTCTTATTTATACTATTCTTGCATTTATATTTAACACACGTAATAGATCCCACTTCTCAGAATTTTGTATTTACTTATTTGCACTGTGGTTATACTGTATGTCATATATTGCAAATATTTGTAAATATTTCTTATCCTCTCATTTTTATTTTTTATTATTTACTTTTATTAAACAGCTTTGCTGAATACTCGATTCTGATTGGTCAATCATGGCGTTCTACGGTCTGTTATTTCTTTATAACAGACCGTTGCTATGTATAACAGACCGTTGCTATGTATAACAGACCGTTGCTATGGACGCAGTTCTGATGTCGGACTCTGGAGGACCGTTTTTGTGTGAAAATATTGATTTCTTAAGTAAGTAGCCGTGTAAGCAGCGAGCCAGTCATGACCCCTCCGCATCGCCCTGTTGGGATTTATTTCACAACAATGACCGGCTCACTGTACATTATCCCTTACATATTTCTCTACATATATTGTGTTATTGTAGCATTATGTACATAATTTAAATATTACATATATGCACTCCTTTATTTCTATTTCCCCACATTTCTTTATGTTTATATAAGAGCAGCTGTAACAATCCGGGGGGATCAATAAAGTATTTCTGATTCTGATAACAAGACACACTGTTGTTGTGAAATGTCAACTGTAAAACATTGTAATTACTGTTAAGGACAGTTTAAAACAGAAAAAGCCAAACAATCACTCGTTGCCATCCTGTTCACAATGTTTAAATTCACATTCTGTAATGTGTATATATAAAACCAGTAGTGTGATTACATACAGTCTGCGTAATGAAGCTTTTCTCATCATTTAACCCAACAGCTTGCAAAACCAATCTACTACACAGTGCTAACACGTGACTGCACAAACACAAACACACACACACATATATACACACACACACACAACAGTGCAAAACAAAGTGGAAAAGATATTTTTATTATAAACACACCCAGGAGAGGGCTGCCTTTGCCTTCTGAGCACTGAAAATAACTCCAAGGTCAGCGAGCTTCCATTAGGGATTCATACCATAGCAAAGTGCTAATTAATTAGGCCTAATGTGAGACAATGGTCGGATTGTTGGCTCCTTCCCTCGTAGGAGATATGCGATGCACCGCTGGTCTTTTGGAGGCTATTTCAGATCAAATGAAAGCCTGTTTTTTGCCTTAATTTAGCCGGCAAGCTTCGTCAGCTGTGCATGCTTTATTTCAGCTATGCTCTAATACACGTGGCCGGCTAAGCCACATTACCACTGAGCAGCTTTTCTGAAGAGCTTTTCTGAAGTGCCTCACATTGATGCCTGATAAGAAAAGCTGCTGTTGTACTACAAAATTAGCAGCTAAGTGGCAACACCATCGCTGCAACAATGGTGTTAACATTTAGCTTTTAGCGCGAGTCATACTCTCAGGTGAAGAAATGATTAAATCCTTTTATTAACGAGACACATCCTCAGCTGACACAAAATAAAATGTCTTGTAAGAGCAAAAATTGGAATCTAGAGAAGTATGTGTGATCATGACTCAGATGCCTTTTGACAGCTCGTCCATTCAAGGACCACAGCAATGTTCTTTTACTGTAAATCACAAGAGCTTTATATTACTGATGACCATTTTCAGATCATGCTACACTCCTATTATCTGCCTTCCACCAGTTTTCAGTCATTTCTACACAGTTCATAAAGACTGCTAACATAGTTCTTCAACATCTCCTATCGTGCAGTCTACGTCAAATTAATTCATTTAATTACAGATCAACACAACCTCCTCTCCACGCCAAACAGATAGAGCCAGAGCAACACAACCTCCTCTCCACGCCAAATAGATAGAGCCAGAGCAACACAACCTCCTCTCCACGCCAAACAGATAGAGCCAGAGCAACACAACCTCCTCTCCACGCCAAATAGATAGAGCCAGAGCAACACAACCTCCTCTCCACGCCAAATCGATAGAGCCAGAGCAACACAACCACCTCTTGACACCAAACAGGTAGAGCCTGAGCAACACAACCTCCTCTCCACGCCAAATAGATAGAGTCAGAGCAACACGACCTCCTCTCCACGCCAAATAGATAGAGCCAGAGCAACACGACCTCCTCTCCACGCCAAATAGATAGAGCCAGAGCAACACGACCACCTCTTGACACCAAACAGGTAGAGCCAGAGCAACACAAACTCCTCTCCACGCCAAATAGATAGAGCCAGAGCAACACAACCTCCTCTCCACACCATCGTAACTTTTTAAACGATACTCAGCCCTACTCGCGAAGACAAACGTAATCCGCGACTAAATACGTTTCCCTCCAAACGTAATTGAGAATGCAGTTTAGTTGTATGGAAACGTAATTTTTAGTAGACAGGGCCGACCACCGTGTTGACACACAAGTCAAATAATGTTCAAATAAACAGCGAGCTAAATAATTAGCTTTCTCATAAAGCAGATATGAGAGAGACCTTGAAGCTGAATGCTGAACAAAACCCATCTCCTTCGGTTTTATCCAAAGGACTTTAGATATCAGACAGATGAACTAAATCAAAAATACGTATTCATGAGGAACAGGACAATAGCTCCCTCACCTTTTCATATCTCCCTGCCTTCCCATATCTATGGAACATCTTTTGCCTGTTCAGTCATAAAAATAGGAGGCACTGAGGGACTAAATTAGATTTTATAGAAAGAGAGGTGTATTATTTTCCTTTGACAATAGTCCTCCTGTTGCTGCTTTGCATACACACCGTCAAGCACATACACTTAGACACACTCGCACATACTGTTCAAATTCATTTTTCTCTGAAGGACAGACAGACACGACGTCTCTTTTGCTCACAAACGCACACAGACGCACACAAACATGCACACTTTCTTCTATTAAGGTGAGACCATTCGTCTGAAAGAGACTGTGTGAATATGTGTGGTTGGTAATGAAATCCATCATATTAGCTCTGAAGTGGTTCTGACAACGGTATGATAATAATCTGGTGGAGGTGATAATAATCATATTCTCCTCCTTAGATCAAATGAGAACTCGGAGGGACTAGGCTGGCTCCATATGGTGCAGGTGTGTGTGTTTTTTTTTTACTGCATATTGTGAGTAAAATTATTTCATTTACATATTTGACTGGAGGTGAGATAGTGCTAATGAGAATCTGTTACATGCACAGAAAATGAGCAAAGAACATGACCGATAGGCTTGTCTATTACTGTGCATATTCTACCAGTAAATATTGAATAAAAGCTGCACAGCTCTCCCTTGGATGTTGCTTCATCTATTTTATTTTTTCATCAATTGCTATCTGGGGTCACGTTAAGTTCATCTACAACTACTGGGCAGCTGCTTAGGAATATGTACGGTATAACTCTCTCACAGGCTTACATGCACAGAGACCACTTTGTGTGTCATGTTTGCTACTGCATGGTAAACTCAGATGTAACCAACACAATAATGGAAGCACATTTGATTCTACAAGAAACCCTGGATTTCAGTATCTCTGGATATGACATGCAACATGAAAAAAGGGGACACCATTTGGCCTGGGCAGTGTTATATATTCTGCACCTCCGGGCCAAAACACAACAGTGTCTTGCTGAGAGAAGCCTGAAGCTGTTTGCACATTATCAACATCAAAATATTCAATGTAGCATCAGGACAATCTTTTCTGATGGAGAGAGCATTGACACAGCAATGCTGATGTAAGCTGAGCTGTGAAACTCAAAGTTCCAGTAAACAACTTATCCTCATACAGAGGTTTGTATGATTTCTTATGAAAAGTTATTCCTTATTTTTCTCGCGTTTTCCTACAAATGTCCAGCAACATGTGATGCATGTGTCAATTTCCTCTCCAGTCATTTCAAAATAAATATCCGTCTTCACAGGAAACAACTTGGTTGGGTTTAGGCAACATAACTACTTAGTTAATTTTAGGAAAAGATTGCAGTTTGGGTTAAAATAACACCGGAAGTGGCGTAACTTAAGTACGGAAGTTACGTGACAAATAAATCAAATTCTGGTTTCACACGTGGTACGAACGCCGGTCTCCTGGGCGAAAGTCTGGTGTTTTCCACCCACCAGCCCGATCTCCTCCCTACGTAGTGTTTGTCGCTCTCCATACTTTCTGGTTCACACAAAATTATATTTCGTAGGTATAGCTAAACTTTATTTATATAGCACCTTTGAAACAAGTCAAATGCAATTCAAAGTGCTGGACAGACGATTGACAAAAATGTGGAGTGTTAAAAATGGATTTAGAAACTAATGCACACCAAAACAACCAATATTAAAGTTCATTGAATAAGAAAGCAATAAAAGATATAAGGTATTTAAGATAATAAAAGATAAATAAAATACAAGGAAATAAATAAATAAAAATTATGAAACTACACAAAATAAGCAGATTGTATTAAAATAATGAAATTTTAATGAATAAAATAGAATAAAAGAGATAATAATGATCAGCAATAAAATGTTGATTAAAAAAATATAGCAAAATAAACACTATAATGATGATGATAAATAAAATAAGAAAACCATAAAATTATAAAAATTATAAAACACTGCATAAAAGACAGATTAAATAGATGGGTTTTTAGTTTACATTTAAAAATATCAATATTTTCAGCTCCTCTCAGTTCCTCTGGAAGGTTGTTCCAGCGGCTGAAAGCAGCACCACCAGATTTATCATATGAAGACCCCTCTACACATGGGTTAATGTTGTGCCTACATGCTGTATGCAGAGTTATTATAAGCTTCAACAACATCGACATACCATCACTGCACTGTATGTAATTTGGTAGATGGTTTAATTCAGAGTGCCTTGCTGCTATATGAGTGCCTGCATTTTTGGCAGACGGGCCCAGTGGGACCTCGACCCCTAACCCTGACAGCGTTAGCACCATATTAAACTCACTGAGCTACTGAACAGCAGCGCCACACATCACTAAAGTGGAACATTTTTTACTTTTAAGCATGTAGCCGTCGGTGCCGACTGCCCCAGATAGATACTGACAGCTCACAATGAGTGCGAATCACAATGTGGATGTTCAGTCTACATTTAGGTATTCAAGTGAACACCGCTGTAATCTGGACATAGATTTTAAAAATAAATCAGTAGTGTAAGGTCTAAGGTCGGGATTTGTGTATTTCAGGCTCCCATGTCGTACCATCGCTGAAGACAACATGGTCTTGTCCTTGGTATTTTTTTCATCTTTCACTTAGTATTTCTAAGCCTCTAAATATTAAGGTCCAGCATAGAGACTAGAGTATGGATACCCAACCTGAGCCCGTTCAGAAAAATATTTACAAATTATGTTCGGGTTCGGCCTACTTGACATGGTGCTCCATTTTTTTTTTTTAATGAAATTATTGTGTAAAAATAAATAAAAATGCTGGACATACTGTCTGTGTTGGGCTACTCTTTGTTCAGTGCTTGGGTTTATTATTTACCTGACTGTAAATAATTACTGTAACCATGGAAACAACAATTATCGTGACAGGGTAACACAAACTCAGTGCTTCAGCTCACATTAACTGTGTGGTGCTCGGGTCGGTTCGGACATAAAAAAAAGTTTGTCTGGTTCAGGTCGGGCTCGGACAGAAATATGCGTCCCGAGCTGCGCTCTAATGGAGACAACAACAAAAAAAGAAACATGTAAAGTAACAGTTTTGAATCTTCGAAGACCTCAAACTGATCTTTAAATTAAACAAGAAAATAACTAGAATTACCGCATCACGGTTGTATGCCTCCGCTAACTAGTGAACTAGCAGCAAATGTCATCACTTCATCATTTTACCTGATTAGATATTTGTGTGAAATTGTCATAATTAGCATATGAATTATGGAGTTTGTGTCAAATTTGAAAAAATTCGCTCATGGCGTTCCCGAGATATTACAAGAATGGGATGGACGTGAGGTCACAGTGACCTTGACCTGACGTCCACCAAAATCTTGAGACCAAGTGGGCGAAATTCCCAACAGGCATTCCTGAGATATCGCCTTCACGAGAACGGTCCGTACATACAGATGGACGCACAACCTGAACACATAATGAGAGATTTGAGAGCAACCTTCATGATTTAAAAACCTTGTGATAGAAAACAAGTGAAAGGACTACCTGAGTGGATGTGAAGTGTTTTGAAAGAAGGACAGAATGTCTGTAGGACAACACACATTCAAGATCCATTTACTGTATCGTCTTTTATGCCCTTCTGTATTCTGAACAGGTCACCCTGAGACAACTTCTCTTTTGAGACAAACACTTATCTGTTCATGCCCTAAAACATGTCCCCAACTGTCTCTGTCCCTCCACTCTTTTCTCTTTCATCTGTGCCAGCTCCAAGACATTTAAATGAAGTAGATTTTGTTCAGAGGAAACTTGTACAAAATGCAAACTCATCCTGCTAAACTAACACACAGACAAACATGGTGTCCAATTCACCTGCATGTCTGTGGACTGTCAGTGGGAGGCAGAACCTGAGAACTCCAGCTGGGTTCAACTCCAGCCGTCTTGCTGTGAGGTGACAGTGCTACCCACTTAGCCGATGTGCCATAATTTATCTATTTTACACTGTTGTGAAATTATTATGGTTGACTAAAGTGTTTCCTTCTGTCACAGGCAGCAACAAGAATATCAGACTGCGAGGAGGAAGGAGAAAGATGAGACTTGTGGACAGATGACTGCTCTGCATGCAAGCTGAAGCATTGTACTGTATGAGGTTTTGTGTGCAAGTCTAATGTTCTTGTACAAGAGTGAGAGAGCCTACGTGTATTCCTGTGTGCATGCAACATATAAGAATGTATGTCATTGTCAACCCATGTAGGGAGGAACAGTAGATATGAGTAATGTGTTCTCGGTCTAATGCTTATGCGTGTATGCAATTGCATCTGTATTATGTAAGGGATAATGCACAGCGAGCCGGTCATTGTTGTGAAATATACCCAGACAGGGAGATGACACTGGTTGGTTTAATTCCTGCTCAAACCACACCTGTGATTAATTAAGAGACTAAATACAACCCCTCTGCCTCTTGTGCTTTACTTTGCGTCCACATTAGGCGCCGTTCAACTTGCAGACACGGAACTGGACACGCCCTAAATACACTTGCGCCATGCACTTTAGGCCATGCGCTATTCATCGTTTAAATACGACCCTATGTGTGCAACTGAGCCTTCTTATGTGTGTTTACGCCATGCATTTGTGAGTGCTAAATCACCACCTATTGTACCTGTATGGTGCATCTAAAAGGCAGCCTGCCGTCACCTTTGGTGCCCCCCCACACTCTGTCAGTCTGCCACAGCATGCTCCTTTTTCATAAAAGAGAAAAAATAAAGTGGGTATGTTTTACTGTATTCATTTTTAATACGCTGCTTGACTGAAGTCTGTCATATTTGTTATTGTTTTATATGTATTTATTGTATTTTGGATTGTTCTTGAAACTGTGATGTTATATTGTGATGTTATATAGTGTGTTTATTGTGACTACAGATGGAAATTAGCTTCCCTGCTAAATCTGGTGCATCCATCTTTTTGTTTCTATGTAAACAATTAATGTCTGTGCACACAGTCCTTTTAAACCAATAAAATAAAAAAATAAATAAAAGCACAGGTAGGACGGCTTTGCATCTAATAAAATGGAGAATCACTCCTTCACGATGAGTGAGATGTTGCTTCCTGAGTGAGTGAATTCAGAACTGTATTGTATTCATAACATTACAGTATTTCATCAGAGTGGTTATGAAAAGTTTTTTTTCTTCTTTTTCTAGAAAACAGCAGCTCTTTCCTGCTCATTGTGTGTAGCAGCGTTTTTGGATTTCCAGGCAGCGGAGGCTCGAGGGCGCTGGGATGTTGGACAGAAAGGCTCGCTCTCTATTCCTAGCCCACTTGTCAAATACATTTTAAAGATTTCACAGTGGGGAGATGAATGTCTGAAGCTTTAAAAGGCAAGGGGTTTTGCAAACAAGGCAAGGTTTTTTTTTTCCCCACTCATTGGAAGCCTGAAGTATAACACAATGCTTCAGGATGCCTCTGATGTAGATCAATAAGATCACTCAAGCAGCAATTTCACAATTGCTGCCACCAGAGATATAATCTGAAAGCTGATGGTAATGAAATTGGTTTTCTTTTGTTTCCTATATGATCTGAAATAAGAGGAATTTATACGTCCATTTTACTGTCACTACATGTTATGTAGTCATAAGACTATAGACTCCCTGTGACCATCAATTATATTTACTGTATCCACGCACACACACACACACACGCACGCACACACACACAGCAGATAGAGTGGCATAAAAGAACATGTTGTCATGGCGGAGCAGAGCAGCCGATAAAATAGGGGACACCGCTTAAGACAAGCGTCACAGCACTTTATCTTACATATATAAAAGCGAACAAAATGCCTCTGTTCTCTCCTTAATGATGGCAAATGTTTGCCTTAATACTTAATATATATATATTTAATTAACTCATACAACGCACACTAGTGATTCAAGCATGTGGAGTCAGATTTGGTCTGGAGTCCACTAATAAAAAACGAGAGCACAAAAGAGCAAAAGAGCACATCTAATGTAGGATTGCAGATGTTAGAGAACACTCCACAATGCTTTTAAGATAAATCAGTTTTGCTCTGTTCCATTAACTAACATCATATACTTGTGATTCACGTTAACGACTTGTTCATGAAAGGTTATTAGATTATATTTAAACATCCATCTGCTGGGAACACTGAACCTGAAAATCCAACATCCGGCTACACAGACTGTAGTTTTCTGCAGCAGTTTGTTTCTAATAAACGACAGAAAAAAGTCGGGTGTTAAGTCTCAGTGATGATTGAACAGACAAAACAAAGGTTGCTTCTCACAGAACAACAAACCAAAAAACTCCACACTAGACCAAAGATATCAACGCTTTGAGGCGAGCAAGCAGCTGTATGCAAAAGTAGACGACACAGAGAGATGAAGATACTGTATGAGTTTCTCTTTACTTCACTGTCGTCTAAACAGGGTGTGTCTACTGTACATCTTATTATATATTGTTAAGGCTGGGCAATATGATGATATATGTTGTGAAAACGATATAAAAATGTCTATCATATTTTTTTCTATCGCGATATAGGCCTATATTTATTTCTTGTTTCTTTATAATTTAACTGAAAACTGTTAAGTTGTTAAATGAGTTTGTCAAGTATTTAATTCAGAAGGGACAAAAATACAAAAATAGGCTTTACCACGTGGTTATTTCATATAGACTATTTATTTATTGAATTACCAGAAAACATGCTATATTGTGATATATATCGTTATCGAGATATGAAATGACCTATATCGTGATACAAGATTTTGCCCTATCATATATCACCAACAGAATCTCACACATTATAACTCCGGTTATTATTTAAATGGCTTGCAGTTTCAATGAGCCTCATGCAGGAAGCGAAATAAGAACAAATTTCTTTTTTTATTTTTGTTCGTAACAATGATTTGTTCTTATTTTGTGAGTTCCCATTGATTTCTGGGACTATTTTACAACTGGTCGAGAGCACTTTTACCAAGATAAGAAAAAAACATCTTGTCTTCACAGTCCATAAATTGTTTGTCCAATGCAAGGAAACATACAGTTTAAATTTGAGGAACATAAACAAAACATAAATACCATCAAATTTATATTATCATATGTTTTAGAGTAATTGTAATGATTGGATTATTAAATTTGTGGGCTAAATAACTACTATTGGTCCATCGATCCCAATTAAGACTATAAAACCCTTGGATGATATTTCTGAATGGCTAACATACTGCTCTTTGATTCTTTTTGATTTTCCTGTAACGCATCACATCTTTACTTTGTTTAAGTTTATTTAAAATTTCACTACTGCTGAAGTCCTTCTTCTTATGGCCAGGTTTTGGTGACATCTCTTCAATTCTTGGCCATGTGCCAGAGTATTTGCACACGGCACAACATCTGCACTAACTTAGTGTTTAGGGGACGTTACCTAGTGTATGCTAATAATAAATAATCAACCGGGATAAGAGCAGGTTTGGATGGTTAAGAACGTTTGGTGCATCTGGAGTTGAATTCTCTTATATTTTTTGTCTTAACAGAAAATATAAGAGACATTTAAGAGAGTGTTGCTACATGAGGCCCATTGTGTATTATTATAATAGTGCTTTCTCACTCTGGTATTGCACATGCTGGCTCAGTGACACACCTAAAAGGACCAGAGCCTTTCATTGATGTTATTAATTACACCTGTTCTTTTGGTGCCATGACACTCTCAGTGATCTCTTTCATTTCTATAAATTGGGCAACATGAGGAATTCATGGTCATTAACAAAGAATACCGTCTAAAAATGACTCTGGCAGGTGAGTAAGGGTTCTTTCAAAAGCAGTGCAGAATGAGACAGTTTGATCTATTGAGAAGCTGACACACAATGCCCACAGTCTTATAAAAATTCCTTTTGAATGCGTCTGAAAATCAACAGGACATGCTGCATTTTCTCCAGGCCAAGGAGAGTTTCCAGATCACCGGGAATTTGACTTGATCCGTTACATTTCTAATGTGCTTGTTCTAACTATGTGCTGCAGATCAAATAAGAACCATGGAGCTTCGAGGTAATAATAATAAAAAAAGCAACAACCATATAAACTATATATCAAAATACAGCTCTCCAATAACAGTACAGCATGGGAACAACGGCCAGACAGACAGAATACGAAGAGTGGACGGGGGATGAAACTAACAAAAGAAAGTAGAGGAGACAAATCCTGCAGGAGATGAGGCTGACCGACGGAGGAAGCACAACCAGACCGAGGAAATCACAAAGAAGCATGCACAAACAGAAATATATATTGAAAGAGCAACAGCGAGTAATAACGCACAGAGAGAGATGCAGCAGGGCGCCACGGAGATGAAGATAAACAGAGAACGTTGGGAAGGAAGAAACACGTGGATGTGAGATGATGAGCAAAGGGAAGAAAGTTTGTGTGACTCAGACAGTAACGCAGCGGCCCGGTGACTCTCCCTGTGGCTTCAGCCTCCATCCCACTGAAAGGTCAAAGCTTCTTTTAAACTACCTATTAACGCACCTCTCTTTATCTCTCTGTCTATACCACACACTTACTTGCTTCCTGTGTCAAAGTGTGTGTGAGTATACTGTGTTTCCACCCCTCCTGCTCCAGCCAGGACCGGTGTCACCCTGAAGCACAGAGCTTCATACGCTGGCCAACACGGACGGACTAAATGCCACCTAGTCTGCTGTTTATAGGTGTGAAAGTGTGTGTGTGCCGCTGTCAAAAACACCAACTCTAGGCCACTTGTATAACTGGGTTGTTGTTTTTTTCTAAAGCCACAGTGCTGGAATAATAGATAACACATTCTTCTGTTGACTCCCATAGCCGGTGACAGTTAGGGTGATAACTGCCAAAGCTGTGAAAGGCCTTGTGTACATTTGGAGATTCATATACTCCACTAACAAATACTGTCATCACTGACAACTGGCTAGTGCCAGTTACTTTGAAAAAGTATAAAAACTGGAAAATCAGCCACCATGTCAGACTGTGAAACCCCCTCCTTTAGGGTGAGGTGGTAAGTCTGTTTTGCTGTCTTTTGCAATGTTCTTTACTCCAGTGGTACCCCGTCAAGGACCCCCTCAAGGACCCCTCAAGGACCCCTCAAGGACCCCTCAAGGACCCCCTCAAGGACCCCTCAAGGACCACCTCAAGGACCCCTCAAGGACCCCTCAAGGACCCCCTCAAGGACCCCTCAAGGACCCCTCAAGGACCCCCTCAAGGACCCCTCAAGGACCCCCTCGAGGACCCCCTCGAGGACCCCCTTTTGAAATCTATTAGCTAAATGAAGGAATGTCAATCAATTTTTGATATATATATATATACTGTATACTGTATATATATATATATTACACAAATATGTTTACACAAACATTATATGCATGTAGGGATGTTAATAATTAACAGTTTAACCGTTAACCAACATTAAGAATTTTAGCCGATTAACGCTATCGGTTAAACGGTTAAAAGAAATGTTAATAATGAATTGAAAAGCAAAGCTCAGAGGAGCAGCTCGTCACTTAAAGGAGAAAAGCTGGTCCACCTTAACAGTCCACCTTAAGAGAGTCTGAGCCGGAGTTAAAGATACAGGAAATTGGCTCAGGTCTTGAGCTGAGGAGCATTTACAGTATTCACCAACAAATAAACTGTACACACACACTGTCTGCTACAGCTACGTTCACAGCTATAACGCCACCGACAACTCCACACTCACCGCCGCCACACAACCACACAGTCTGTCGGACACTCGCTGAAGATACGCCGCGCTGACAGACCGTATGTGTGTGACTACGGCGGGCACGAAGCCACCAGCAACGCTACAGATGCTAACGTAGCACAAACACACACACGGTTTGTCGGACACTCGCTATCGTTACGCCGGGCAGACACACAGCTGACAACCTGCTAAACTAAATAATGTGGTGGAGAGTTTTACTGGGAAAGTGGCTGCATGTGTCCACGACGATACACGCAGCACCGTGGCGGCTGCAGTAACGCTCCCGGACGGTAGAACTGGGTTATCTAAAGTTATCTGTTTTGCACATACACTGCAGCTGGCGCAACGTTGCATGCGACACACTGATCTTGTCGGTTAACGGTTAATAAGCGATTAACCAAGTGTCGGTTATCGGTTAAAAAATAAATCAAAATTAGTATCCCTATATGCATGGTGAATTACAGTGTTCGAATTACGCCGTAGCTTCCGGGGAGCCCTATTTTTAGGGGGTTGGAGGGCAGTCTCAGATTAATGATGTAGTATTAGAGCTCGTGTTAGGAAGTTAAACAGGTCATAATTGTCTCTCTAATATCTATTTTATATTGCTGTTAAAAAACATCTCCTTCAAACAACTGGATTTATTCAAGTTTCTTGACAAAAACACATCATGATAAAGTTAGAATTTACCTTCGCCCAATAGTCATTTTTTACTGAACAGAGCTTAAAGACACCACAATGTAACTAGATTACCTGCCACTGCCAACAATTTACCCACATTTGGCGGGTAGCGGGTGCTAATCTCAGACCCTGCATGGGTTTCATACACTTTCTTTAACAAAAACCTCTAAAAGCAAAACCAGATGGGGGACCCTGGGACAAAATAAGTGGGGGTCCGTAGTCTAATTTGTGTCAGTTTAGGGGTCCTTGACGTGAAGAAGGTTGGGAACCACTGCTTTACTCAACCGTTTCACAGAAGCAAGGCAAACAACGACTAAAACCAGACAGAAACAATCCTGCAAAGGCAACAGCATCATGAATATCATCATCTTCATCCTCGCTTTCACAATATTGACATCAACATTAACATAATCAGCATCCACTTACCTGGTTGCGTCCTGAAGAGAGTCGTGTATCCACAGAGGATTTGAACTAAGCTGAGTTAATTAATACATTTAAAAAAAAAAAAAAATGGTCTCTGAACCAAGTCCATCCCATCAGTAGAGGCTACTCAAAGTTAAACCCCGCGAGCTCACTGCCCCACTGCCTCAGTGGTTAGAGTGCCAGGTCATTGGTCAGCTGGTTGATACAGGGACCGCCGTGTGATGGAGGTCTAACGGGGGGGGGAGGTTAACGGGTTGATGAGGTGTTGCTGAGTGAGAAGCATCAGTGAAGCTGTAGATTAATGGAAAGGTTGCTTTATGGGCTTTCTTCAGGTAGATTGACAGAGGGAGCTTCACCTGTATTTGCTCGTTAAGTTCATAGACTTTATAATTCGTTGCCTGAAGGTCTTGCGAGTGGATTCATATGGAAAACCAGCTGGCTGGCAGCAACTACTCTGTGTTAACTGATTTATTGAAATAGCCCTGTGGTTAATAAGTAAATACGTGCTGAATTAATAACTGATTCACAGGCTCGACTCATGGTATAGAAATAAAACATGGAGAGTGTAAAGAATGAGAAAAGGAGAGAGGAAAGGTTTCTGTGTGTGGAACGAAAAAAATAAAAAGGATGAAATGTTCGGATACAGATAGAGAAGATGAAGAAAAGGAAGGGAAGGAATGAGATACTGGGATACAGGGTGTCGGGTATATAAATATATATGTGACTTCTATTCAAAGTAGAATATTGATCATTCGTTAATCCTGAAACTCTCCACTCGTTCTCTCTCTCCCCTCTTCATTCTCCCCTACTCTTCCTCTTGCTCCCACACACTGCACTTTGAAGTGTGAGTGTGTGCTATTGGACATATTTGAGGATACGTCGTGCACCCTTGAAAGTGCGTCCATACTACTGCATGCATCAGTGTGCATTTGCATGTATGTAAATGCAAAAAGATGTGTGCGTGCTACCTATATGTGATTGAAGAGCAGGCAGCTGGGTTTGTACATGTGTGTGTGTGTGTGCAAGACGTCACATCACATATGTGATTGTATGAAAGGGAAGTTAAAGCCGCACACTACGGCAGAAGATGACCTAAAGCCAGACGCCGCTGTGTTTGGTTTAGCCTCACAGCTGAGAGGAGAGAGACCCAGCTGACTTACTTTACACACAGACACACACTAAATAACACACTGCTTCATCACGCACTGGTGTGTGTGTGTGTGTGTGTGTGTGTGTGTGTGGTGCAGAGAGGACGGCAGGAAGGAAGGAAAACATAAAGGACAACATGAAAGAAGGAGGAATAAAGAAAAAATTAAAGAGTGAATAGAAAGTGCAGTGTGTGGTCATTTCAGTTAAAAAAGCTGAGACATGGAAAAAGATGGAAATTGTGTGATTGAGAGAAACAGAGAGAGAGAGAGAGAGAGAGAGAGAGAGAGAGAGAGAGAGAGAGAGAGAGAGAGAGAGAGAGAGAGAGAGAGATGAAGCTCTTGTTTGTACCTCGTGAAGGTAACAACATGTTCTGCCCTCTAGTCCAATAACTGGTCTGTTGGGTGCATCCAAATTGAAAAGCATATGAGTGCATCTACCTCATTATGTGCATCTCTCTCTCTCTCTCTCCTCCCTCCCGAAAATATTTCCATTTCTCCTTCTCGCCGTCTTCATTTTTCTTGTTGCTTCTCCCTCCATCTGTCTTATTTTCTCATCTTATTTTTTCGCTTCTCTTCTCCCCTCGTCCCCATTTTTATGAGTGGAAATTACGACTACCTCAAAACTACAATCTGCTCGGCCGAAATCAATCAGCGCTCTTTTCTTCTTCCTTTCGTTTAGTTTTTTCCTGGAAAGGCAGAGTGCTCTTTAGGGAACTGCAATCTGACCTGAACATAACAACAGACAGGATCAGGATCAGCATTACTGTATATTCAGTTTATTGCGTTTAAAGTAGGGCTGTCAAAGTTAACGCGATATTAACGCAATTTTTTTTAACGCATTAACACATGTGATCTTTCGGAGGTTGTGGCGGCTTACAGATAAGATACTGGTATCATATGAAACTATAAAACCTGATGAATCCATCGGTACCAACCAGGTCATACTAGCTTGTAGTGAAGGAGGTTAAATAACGCTCCAAACTTACGCTAATTTTTGCAAGGAGAAACTGGCATGGCCATTTTCAAAGGGGTCCCTTGACCTCTGACCTCCAGATCAGTGAATGTAAATGGGTCCTATGGGTATCCACGAGTCTCCCCTTTACAGACATGCCCACTTTATGATAATCACATGCAGTTTGGGGCAAGTCATAGTCAAGTCAGCACACTGACACACTGACAGCTGTTGTTGCCTGTTGGCTGCAGTTTGCCATGTTATGATTTGAGCATATTGTTTTATGCTAAATGCAGTACCTGTGAGGGTTTCTGGACAATATTTTTCTTTACATTCTTTACACATTTGTCAGACTTTTTTGGGCCATTTTTCCAACTTTTTTTTTTAATTATTTTTTACTTGTTTTTGACATTTTTCAAAAAAAAATTTCGATATTATTCAAACTTTTATTTTTTTTTTTTTAACATTTTTCGTTCATTTTTCAGACATTTTTTTTTTAATTTTTGGAATTTTTTTTTTTTTTTTTTATATATATTTTTCAGACTTTTTTGGGGAAATTTTTCCAACTTTTTTTTTTTTTTTTTTTACATTTTTGGTACATTTTAGCAGACTTTTTTTGGGACATTTTTGGAACTTTTTTTTTTTTTACATATTTCATACTTTTTTCTTTTTTTAAAATTTTTTGGACATTATTCAGACTTTTTCTCATTTTTCTTTTTTTACATTTTACGGATATTTTTAAAAAAAAAGTGTTTCGACATTATTCAATTATTTTTTTTTTTTTTACATTTTTCGGACATTTTTCAATTTTGTTTATGACATTATTCAATTTTATTTATTTATTTATTTTTTGACATTTTTTGACATTGTCGAACTTAATTTTTTTTTTTTACATTTTTTGGACATTTTGGATACCTCTGACCTCCAAATATGTGAATGTAAATGGGTTCTATGGGTACCCACGAGTCTCCCCTTTTGGGGCAAGTCATAGTCAAGTCAGCACACTGACACACTGACAGCTGTTGTTGCCTGTTGGGCTGCAATTTGCCATGTTATGATTTGAGCATATTGTTTTATGCTAAATGCAGTACCTGTGAGGGTTTCTGGACAATATCTGTCATTGTTTTGTGTTTTTAATTGATTTCCAATAATAAATATATACATACATTTGCATAAAGCAGCATATTTGCCCACTCACATGTTGATAAGAGTATTAAATACTTGATAAATCTCCCTACATTTTGAACAAATAAAAAAATGTGCGTTATATGATCGCGATTAATTACGGACAATCATGCGATTAATTGCGATTTAACATTTTAATCGATTGACAGCCCTAGTTTAAAGTAACATTCTCCTTTCAGCTTGAACTACACTTATTTTCCTCTTGTGCTATCTCTGTAGGAAAACATGGACATATCAATCTGTGATGTCTCCCGTTGGCTTTTGACCGGGCTTTTTGGAGCCAGGAGTCTGTGTTTACCACTAGCTGCCTGCTGCCATCTTGTCAGTTGTTCGGAGCCAGAGAAGCCAAATTTTGGCAACAACGGTGGAGTCTGGATGGAGCAGATTTTGGTCAAACAGGCAGCAATCAAAATGACGAAGTATTCAGAGCTGTCAATCAAGCTATTCAGTCTGGCGGCGGCTATCATACGGGGCAAGAGGGGTCACTGGATGGTCAGATCTCAACCCAAGTGATCACTTATTGGAGATTTTTGAGCTACTTCCAAGTTTCACAGACTCAAAGAATCTACGGCAGGAGTATAGAAGCCTCACTAAGAAATCATGTGGTTTTATCTTTTAATATATCACGTCATGTGTACACTAATAGACATAAAGTACTGGTTCTGGTGGTCTTTCCAGCTGGTCTTCTGTTCAAACTGCATCTTCAGGGACACTCAGCTGTGGTGGTTACTGCTTGTTCCCTCCCTGCTTACGAACCCTCTTTCCTCACTCTCCAATCCATCTTTCCCTCCGCTTTCATTTATCTCTCTCTCTCTCTTTCTGTCTTTTTCTGCGGAATAGCTCGGGCTAATTGTTACATCGTTGTAGCTCTGAAGTCGCCCTGTGTAGGAAGCGTGGCCGATCGCCGCTGGGTCTAACTCGGCATGGGGGATGGGGAATTGAACAAGCATTGGCCGTCAGAGCTGGTTAACTTCACAGAGCTCTTGTCACAACTACACTCACAGTACAACCTGTTTACTACCCAGCACCCCCCCCTGCAATTACCAGCTCCCCAGCAGGCGCCAAGCTAGCGCCTGGGGAGAACTAACTCTATCAGCAGAAAGGGAGGAAGAAGGAGGGAGGAAGAAGGAGGGAGGAAGACGGAGGGAGGGAGCCCCATTAAGAGGCTGAGGCCGGGTGGTGGTGTAAGGGACAAATCCTAGAGGGACAAGCATGGGGTGAGCATGTGTGTGTGTGTGTATGTATAGTTTGGTGTAGGAGATTTGACGCTAAATTAGGTGTGGCAGACCACGGTGCTGCAGAAAAAGAGGCAAGTAATGGATGTTTAGTGTTATAGGGCCCATGGAAAATCAGCCTTTTTCTACTAGTCTATAAACCTACCATTAAAATGATTGAATCAATGAAGGAGGGGAACCGTCTGTGTAATAAAGTGATGTAACGGATGGGTTAGGATCTTAGGGTGCTGGGAATTAAATACAACTGTATAAAAGTATTGATGTGTTGGGTTTATATATATATATAATATAGTTGCGCGTCAGCCCGTCGCCATGACCTGGCCCCTGACTCACAGGAACAGTGGGGCAGTGAAACAAGCAGCAGCACGAGGCCCCTACAACACAACGCTGCTTCTCAACCGTCCGTCTGGATGACAAACAATAAGAAAAGACCCTTTATAGAGACTGCAGGGACACTTCAGTGGATGTGTAACAAGGTGTGATCTCTTAATTATCAGCCGATTAGTAATTGACATGCTAATTGTGGCAGGCACCGTCAAATCTGAGGATGTGACGGAGCGAGAAATGTTGAGGATCAGTGTGAAAAACTAATAACCTGAGTTTTTAAGAGTAGTGGGGACGTGGGTTTGTTGAGAAACAGCGTGTTAGGGAGCCCGTACCACCTGGACCAACTGTTATAAAACTCTCGATATGTCCCACAGACTTCACTTATTTTTTCCAGGAGTATCTGACAAAACAGGATTTTCTTTCTCTAATTACCCATACAATAAACCGATGGTACACTACAGGCAAAAAAAAATCTTATTTAGACCCCCCCCCCCCTCCCCCTTAATCCTCCTACCATGCTTTTCATCCTTTCCACCATAAGCCATCAGATACTCCTGGAAGCCATTCCCACCTGAAATCTCATCATCCATCCAATCTGTCTTTCATCTCCCCCCCCCCCAAATCTTTCCATCTCTCCTCATCTCGTCCTTCTCTAAAAGTGGGAATGGCTGCAGTGATAGTCAGCTGTGGTCCAGACTTTCTCCCTTTCCACTTACACTGCACATCTACGCGGATGGACTTGATGGCAGCCACCCCCACCCCGTTGTCGGCCTTGCAGTAGTAGCGACCCCCCTGCACCCTCTGGATGCCCTCGATGCGCAGCGTCTCGTTGTAGATGGATGTTTCCTGGAACTTGTCTGATGCACTGCCTGCCGTCTTCGTCCACCGTACCTGAAGAGAGAGAGCGGGGGGGGGGGAAATGTTGAATTGACGAAGATGCTGTCGGTGAAAGCAAGGTGTAGCAAGGACAGAATCAGTCACAGTGGAGTGGAGGAAAGTTAAGACAGCGAGAGAGAGAGAGAGAGAAAGACGAGGAAGGAAGACTTTGACATTTGATTTCCAAAAAAACTTAAAAGATACAGTTTAAAGAAAAAGCACCCACTCAGACATCTCTCTACCCAGACACATGTTTATGCACACAACTCATAATTACACCGATGAAAGTAAAATTTAAAAGAAACATTTTGTCCTCGTTTCCTACAAAGAAAAATGAGTGACGTGTGATTCTTCAGTAGACGATTTATAACCTTGACTGAAGATGAAAAGCAGTGTGTCGCTGCCCTCTCTGGTGGGAACTTTTAAGACTGTTTCTCTTTTGCAGCAGACACAAAGTAGAGCGGAGGTAGAAAGTAGGTGAGAAGTTAAAGCCGTCTGTGTTCTCTAGATAAACGACAGCATGTGTTTATGTTTAGTTAGTGGCAGTAGGAGTTACAGTATGACAATCACCCATTGGGAATGTTGTGTGACTGTGATATAGTGATACAAAGTCCTCATAGGGAGGTTGGATAGGCGGACTTTGACAGGGGAGTCATCTGTTCGTTTCCACGACAACGATTGTTCAACATAGGTCCTCTAATCTTAACAAAGTTGTAATCTTAGCCCAAACCACAATGTTTCCCAAACATTAGTAAATAAGTAGTAGTTATTTTAAGCCGACTATGACCTTTACCTGACCACATGGGTTTTGAACCTAAACATAAACAAACCTTATTAAACGGCTTTGTTGAATACTCGATTCTGATTGGTCAATCACGGCATTCTGCAGTCTGTTATCTCTGTATAACAGACCGTTGCTATGGGCGCAGCTCTGATGTCGGACTCTGGAGGACCGTTTTTGCGTCAAATTTTGATTTCTTCAGTAAGTAGCTGTGTAATAAGCGGGATAATGTACAGGTAGCGGGTCATTGTTGTGAAAGAATCCCCTTCAGGGCGATGCAGCATCGCCCTGAAGGGGATTCTTTCACAACAATGACCGGCTCGCTGTACATTATCCTTTACTTATTAACCATTGTGAATTACGTTTCAAGGGGAAACATATTTTGTTGCGGATTACGTTTGTTTTTGATGTATCACAAATACGTTTGCAACGATAGTCCGCGTAGGGAGGAGGTCGGGGGGGTAGTGGATGGGTCAAACAAACACAGGGCTTCACCCACGACACCGTTGTTTGTGTCCCGTGTGAAACTAAAAGTCAACGTTATGTCCGCAGCTTAATAACGTAACAAACAAAGTAATATTAAGCAAAACCATGATGTTTTTTTTTTAACTAAACCTAATGAAGTAATTTTGTTTGTTAAAACAAGCGGTAACCTCCGGTGCTGAGAAATGAAGCAGACATGGAAGTGACAAAATCTGCAGTTCTATAAATGGCCACTTGAGGCTGGCCCCCCCCCTCCATGTTAAAATGCCCGACTTTAGAGCAGATATAAACATGTTTACAGCCTGCTACAAAAAAAAGTTCTGGTGTCTATAGCTAATTTCCCCGTTCGTGACGACGGAACGGGGGGTGAATTTTTATACAACTCGCTCGTTTAAATTATATTAAGGCTTAAAGTTCGGCATAATTAGGGCGTGGCCTCTTTGAGTGACAGGTGGGTGCCGTCTCAGGTCGCTAGCTGCTAGCTGTCTCCTCTGCTGCTGTCTCACGAAGACTACGTCCATATTTTATACAGTCTACGGTTTAAAACTGTTTAAAACTGTTTAAAACCGCGGCCGTAATCTTGGAGAAAATACGCTTCCCTCCAAACGTAACTGAGAATGCAGTTTAGTTTGTAGGAGACAGAGCTGCTTGATTTCACTGGGCAGGTCATTAAATCTGAATAACTAGAATAAGTCTGAATAACCGCTAAAAATTATAAATGAGTTTATGCCTTTTTTGCTCGTTGATAAAATCTGTGTCTGCTCCACAGAGTGGAAGTTAATGACACTAAGCGCCATACTCATGGTGTCCATGATGCTAAACTCAGACCATTAAGAGTTTTGACAAACTCTATATGGGCTTTTTCACGCCTCAATTATCCCATCAAGCCGTGGGAACGCTGCACGGCCGACAGCTACATGATACTTTCACTCGATTAATCAAGAGCACAAACACCCACACACACACACACACACACACACACACACACCCTTCAGAGATACATGAAAGCCTGAAAACTCATCAGCACTGGGATGCTGTGTGTGTGTGTACAGTCCATTAATCCCTATTAACCCTTCTGTCTGTTATCAACCTCGACGAGACTATCAACCATGTCCTGTTGAGGAGGTCAGAGAGGATAATGGGTAAAAGTCACTGATACGGCGTGTTTGTGTGTGTGTATGCGCGCATGCAAATGTTTGTGCGTGGAAGTGTGTGTTTCCTACTTGTGTTCCTGGATATGTACACAATATCGGCGTACATATTCACTCCTGCGTGCGTGCGTGTGAGTGTGAGTCTGTTGGTTAGAAAGCAGGTTATATGGATTAGCAGATTATCAGAGCCTGTGTAAACGCTGCCTGTCTGTTTATTCAGCTCTGTTTGTGGGAAGGATTTGGAGGAGGCATTGATCAACGCAGCCAAGGTGAGCAATGAACCGAACCCTGTCTCTCCATGGTTTAGTGACTCCAGTTTGCATGCATGCATGTGTGTGTGTGTGTGTGTGTGTGTGTGTGTGTGTTTGTGTACGTGGGTGTGTGGAGCTTTGTGAGAGACAGAAAAAAGGAGAGAGAGTGAAAGTGTGCTTTTTGTGTTTTCCTGCTTTTATCCTCTCTATTCAAGGATTAAAAGATGAGCTGAAATCTTACAAATTACGGACATTTTGTTTGCTGTAGCTTTGGAGAGGTTGTGTTTTAGAGTTATTCATCGGATTACAGTTCAGGGACATTTAGATTAGCTTCATGTTTAGAATAATCTTAATGGCAAGATTATGTGATTTGGATTCTTTGGAACAGTAGAGTAAAATAATAATGTGTTTTAGTTGAAATCAGTTTACTGTGTCGTGTCCCTTTTTTGTGTGTATATAAAAGACCTTTGTGTGTGTTAAAGTATAATATGCAACAATTTCCAAAAATAATCTCTCTCAATCATCACTAGAGGTGTGTGCTGGTGTCTGTTTCTGCAGAGACCCTGAAGCCCTTTGCATGTATTTTCTCTTTTCTTATTATTTTGCTTTACAAACAGCCTTTAGGCCACACGTGGGGGTTTAACCCACAGCCAATAACAGCGCACAGGTGGTCAAATCCTGCCGCTTTGTCACGCCCCTCGGCTTCTGATACCAAGGCACCAGCATTAGGCTATACATCGATGGGCGCAGGTCCACCTTTAGATGCTTTGCGGCCATATTTGACGGATGAGAACGGGTTTGTTACATCGCTGTGAGTTCCCCTGTTCCTCTGTCTCTCCTCTGCTGTGTGCAGTGGCTGTTGTTTGCTGCTATCGATGTGTATTTCTCAGATTTGCTGCTTTGTTCTCACTATCGCTGCTCTCTCTCTCCGTTTACTCTATAGCTCTCGCTAGTTGAGCTGTGGAGGAGGATGGGTGGCCAACTTTGAATGCCGTGTGTTTACAAACAGCAACCGACAACTGTTGCATATTATACCTTTAAAAAAAATGGTTGAGCGTGAAATGGGGATGATGTGTTGCACTCAAAAGATTAGAGAAAGTCAATGGAAGAGGAAGTAGCACATGAGCTTCCACTAATACTGCTGGGAGTATTGTTATATAAGGAGATCCGGGGGTAAAAGGCACGAGTAAAGTATGTAAGAAAACAGAGAGAGAAGTGTGAGGAAAGAAAAACAGCGCAGAGTCGGTGAGGAATATAGTAGGCAAGGAGATGGTGAGAAATAAAAAGACTGCATGTGTAAGTGAAGAGTTTCAGCGAGCGAGAGCGAGAACGAGAGGGAATGATATATATACAGTATCGCTGGCAGCTGTGTGACGGGGAGAGAAATAGTGCATCACACTCAGAGTCGCTACATCGGGGAGGCAGATGAAGCGAAATAGAGAGAGGTGATATTGTGAATAAAGGGGACATTGTGTGCGATGCAGATGACAGGCAGGCGGCACAGGAGCCTATATCTGCCTGTGACACCGGCAGCTTAAAACCATCACCTGCGCTCTCTTTCTCTGACCTCGTTCGCTCCCCCCCCCACACCTTCTTTCTTCTCCCTTCCTTCAATAGACGTGTGACGCTGCTCTATTTTTTCCTCTCGGGTCCCGACGGATTGGTCTGGATATCTCTCCCGGTCCTTTTTCTCTCCCTCATCTCGTCCCTGTCTGGGCTTCTCTTCTCTTCCCTTTCCTTTATTTCTTTACACCGACTTGCCATCAGATCTAAATTCACATCCATTTACACACATTCCTCCAGACTTTCTCCCCCACGCAGATTCACACACACATGCTGGGAAATGAAGATGCATTTGTTGAGTCAGAGCCTTTTGTAATAATAGCTCTTACATTTGGTTAGAAGTGTAATGTGAAGGGAAGGTTGGGGATCCCCCCCGGGATCCGGCTCGACATGAAATGCGGCAGGTTTTGTTCGCCGTTTCTGTATTCAGCTGGGGGAGCGCTGTGCTGTCGAAGACACAGATGTTTCAACAGGAGAACAGACGCAGGCTTGTCAGAGTGTTGCGAGGAGCAAGTTGGGGACCACTTTGTGTTTGTGGTTTTATGAGGGGGGGGGGGGGGGGGGGTGGATGGTGCTACACGAGGCCCTGTTCAAACTGCGGTTATTGAAGAGTGACTGACCGGAGCCAAGTGGGCCAGTAAATGTTCCATTAGTGGTCACATGTGGTGTGATCATTAGAGACGGCTCGATACCACTTTTTAATGTCCGATACCAATCTGATACCATCTTTTTCTCTCTCTTAAACAACTAAATTTAATAACTTCTGTTGCTTTGCAGATTCAGATTATTAATACAAAATATAATGAATTAATAAATGATGATGTATTAATATAGATTTAACTACCCAGCAGTATATAATGTCATTAAAATGAGCTCCACATTTACCAGCTGCAGCATCAGTAAGTAGAATACAATAATATAATATATATTATTCTGCATAATGAGTACTTTAAGTGTATGTTGATGCTACTACTTATGTACTTTTGCGTGAGTAGCCTAATATTTTGTATGCAGGACTTTTACTTGTAGCTAGTATTTTACACTGTAGTATTACTACTTTTACTTAAGTAGAGATCTGAGTTTTTCTTCCATCTCTGTACGTTAATGTGTGCATGTTTGCATGCAATTTTCAGATACAGTTAATGCAGCGTAGTGCGTGCACTGTTTACCTCTCCATCATCTACTGCTGCTGTCTGTCTCTCTCTCCAAAGAGTTTTCACCTCTAGTAAAATGAGGCGTTTACTGTTTTACTTTGTTTTGGAGTGATGTCGTAACGTAAATAAAACGGCAGCTACAATCATGAAGAAGACAAAACGCCATTTCTCCTCTCCTCTTCCAGCTGTAAGTCACTCTAAGTCACTGACCGTCAGACCCCCCCCCTGCACACACAGTTGGTTTAGAGACATGCATTTACGCTGACAGTCAGTTCTGTAACGAACACTATAACACATTCACACGCATTACGTTTTCTGTTTTCTGTCGAGGCTACACTCAAAACATTCGGCAAAATGACCTGACAACGCCGACTTAGAAGAGTGTATGTGCCGGTCTGATCCCCAGACTGAGCCCCCCAGCACAGACCCCGACATAGAAGAGCGTATATGACAGAAATGGATCAGATTCTACTTTTTTTTTATCCTCCGATATCCAATCCAGTGATTTTGGTCAGTATCGGATCGATACCGAGTATCAGATCGGCGTATCCCTGGTTATCATCATTCACAATAATGTTTGTTTCCAACCAATGCACTGCAGTTTCTGCATTGATAAATCCATTAACGATAACAACTTGTCCTTGAATCTTCAACACTCACCTAGTTTACACTGATACAGACTGAGCCAAGTGAAGGTGTTTGAGTCTTCGTGCTGTTTGATATGAACAGACTCCAGAGTTTGGTGCTGCATTTGTTTTGAAATACATTTTTAGATTTTACCAGGTGTTACTCGGTTTACTGTGTCTTTGAAGTTTCAATGTTCAAACCCAGAAAGTGAAGTCAATATTGTTTCTCTTTCCCTTTAAGGCCTAAAGCGCGTTCAGCAGCAGTCCTCATGTTTTTCATGAGTTGTAGTTGAACGTATTGTGGACCTGGATCAGATAAACAAGACTTTATTGACATTGTCAACCATGTTGCGACCTGCAGCAGTAGCTAACAGCATCTCCTGCCACAGTAAATCCTGCTGTACTCCATAACATACGTGGATATTTTAACAACACACCCAGGTTCCAGTTTATTAGGCAACCCAATACACCAGCCCTGTAATAAAACCTAACTTTATAAAGCTTATAATGTTCAGTTTTCGTTGAGACAGCGGACAAATGATAGAGTTGAAACAACACCTCTCTGACACACCGTCAACAAAAAAGTCACATTATGAGCTTTGTTAAGGTGGGATTTACTGCAGAGCTCTTGTATTGGATTGCTTTGGATTTGGCTGTGTGTACTTAATAAACCGGCAGCTTCAGATCAGTAAATCTGTGTTGACTTGCAGGGAAGGACAGCTAATTATGCACGATGGATATGGATCAGAAACAGTGACGGTAGAGTAGAGAAGAGAAGGAATGAGAGGTGTGAGCTTCTCTAGGTGTTGAGGGAGAAGAAGGTTAATGTGTGTCAACCATACTGACAGGTCAGTGTCCTGCAGCTGTCTGTCTACACACCTCTTCTCTATGTGTGTGTGCTCTCAGTCTCTTCCCTTTCTTGTCTCTACAAGTCTAAAGTTGTTCTTTAACATCTCTCATGTATCTCGCCTCTCCTTCACACACACGCAGACACTCTTTCCCTCCCTCTTCTGAGCCTCTCACTCCTCTCCTCAGAGTGACACATCTCAACAGGCTGCAGCAGACACGGTCCGATGGCCGTCGGACTCTTTAACCCCGCTGTCTTAACTGGGAACTGTCAACACGACACAACACGACACGAGAGACCTTGATACTGAGTTAGCATCCAGCTTAGAAAAAAGGAGGTTGAGATGGTTGTTTTACACCTTGCTCTTTGTGTTTTATCAATATTCAGCACAGCTGTCACAAGTTATAAAAATAATGCAGACAAAGTGCCCTGATATGACCCAGAATTATTAGGATGCAGCTACCGAGCTGGACGGGTCAACTGTCGATCGCTTCACACATTTCTGCCTGAGCAATTAACAGAGACAATAATCCACCTGGCTAGCAAATGATATCCACATTGGTAACACTTTATTGTAAAGGTACATCAATGCATTCATGTATGTCCTAATGCAAGAACAATATGTTAAATAATGCAACAACTATTTACTATTATTTAGGGTCTAACACTTCATTTTACAGGTCCGCAAATTTCATGGTAATTAGGTGATAATTAGCAAGTAACCTATTTGAAATTTCTTTGGAATTACTGCCAGAATACCCCAATATTTACCTCAAAATGTATCAAAAATTACTTTATTATAAACATTACTTAACAATTATATGCTGCTTGAGAAGCTGCTGCTCTTCATCAGAGGTGGAAAACTAATAGAAGACACTTCTGATCAGACACAAATCTCACCATTGTGACTCATTATCTACAGAAATGTAACCTGGTAGCTGATGTAATGATTCAGGGAGTTTTTTTTAAAGAAATTTCAAAGAAGTTATTTGCTAATTATTATCTATTTACCAGCAGACATGAAAATAAAGCATCAATCAATTAACTTTGTATTCTTTTCCTGGAAATGTATTAAATAAATTACCAGCTATTGGGAAACAGTGGAATATAATTATTAAACAATGTTTATAATAAAGTAATTTTTGATAAATTTTGAGGTAAATATTGGGGTAATTTGGCTGTAATTCCAAATAAATTTCAAATAGGTTACTTTAATTCTCACCTAATTACCATGAATTTTGCAGAACTGTAAAATGAAGTGTTTCCTTATTTAGTATTTCAATCATCATGATTTCTGAGATATTAATGATGTTCATGTCTTCCTCATAGATACGTCTGCAGTTAAAGGGACAGGCTAGAGAACTGGCAGTGCACATGTTGAATTCCAAGAGTTGTATAATCACGAGTATGTGTGTAGGTGTAGGGCGAAAGTGTGTATGTCAAAACATGCCCCATTAAACACCCTTAAGGGCTATTTCACAAGCCATAGTCCGTTTTCCACATCAGAGTGAAATTAATACTTTAGGTTTGTTTTCTATTTAGTCTGGTTCGGTTTCACAGTGCACAAATCAAAGCGGACCATATTAAAAAATTAATTTGCGAATTTATCTTTTTCTTCTCGAGAGCTGCTACTTCTATGGAGGGAATTGCGGACTTTGATATATTGCTGTCAAAGTTTTGCCGCTTTGACTCGGCACTGATCGACTGTACGCATGAATCTCTCCAGTTTATCTCGAATTACTTTACAAACGACGCAATTTTTGTGGACTTTATTTAGCATTCTTTATGTTCTCTTTGGTCCAGATGTCAAGCAAACAGACTTCTGCAGTAGTCCTGATCAGACACAAAGGCAGCCTGTGTTTTAGTTCGCTTTGAAACGATCTGAGACCACCTCGCGCAATTAGAAATTAAAATTTTTCGTTTAAAACACACTAAATGTTGGCTTGTGAAAGCACCCTAAAACACTAATAACTCAGAAATCATGAAGCTGCTGCCTTAATTAATGCCTTGTTAATTATTGTACATTCCTGATAGTTCATGAAGTACAGTAATATGGTATTTTTATGTTCATTTTCTGGCAAAACAGTGTTTCTTTCTATGGTAAAAACTTGTATTTATACGGAAAAACATGGAATCAAACTCCAACCGTAAAATCAGCAAAACTAATATCCTTTTACCGTAATAGTAGAAAATGTTCTACCGTATTTATTACAGTGACATTCTGGCAACCACAGCTGCTTGTTTTTTTACCGTAAAAACGTTTTTTTTACTGTGATGAATGAATTCATGTTTTTCCTTGCATGAAGTCATGTAATTCCTGAACCCTTTACCTTAAACTGTTACCACATCCCCCTGTTTTGTGGACCCAGTGTTCATATTCAGTGTCATTCACCATCAACCACTGAGTAAAACACTGCTGTGAAAAGTTAAATCCTTCCTTGTTTGACATCACTGTAAGCAAGCCCCCCCCCCCCCTCTAAACCACTGCTGCTTCCTGCGGTGTCGAAGACTTTGAATCCTTTATGTTCCCTCTCAGTAACTCACCGAGAGCTCGCTAGGCCTGCCTGCTACAATTTTTCTAACTCTTTTCTTGATGTAGCGCCAGCGGAGTCGACGATACAGTGCTTTATCCATCCAACTGGCTCACTTACCGTGAATAGGCTTAAGATAGTAATCCTGTTATCGGGGAATACTACTTGGCACGGACGCAGACCCACACACACACACACACACACACACACACACACAGAGGAGCTCAGACATACACAATCCCACGCGTAAGCACACAGGATTCAACGTCTGAGGGAAAGTGTGGGAGAGGAAGAGAGAAAACAGAAAGAAATGACTAAATGACGGCGACAAAAAGAGGAGAAGGGCGGCTCGAACCGATGAACAGACACTGAGAAGTAATCGCTCCCACTTTGCTTTACATCCAGTGTCTAAATGGAATGACTTGAACTTGAAGTGACAAGGTGTGGATGACATACAGTATAAGACTAAATAAACTTGCACATGGAAATATCCATTCTAATTATCTGTCACTGGGAGGAGATATGGAGGGATAGCAACCGAGGAGGAGGTGCAGGAGGAAGAGAGGAGGAATAAATGGATGGTTAAAAGAGTAAGAGACTAGAGTGAGTAATAAATATCATTTCAAGCATCACCGCCCGAACGGACGTTGCTTTGCTGATTCATGGCATCATGTGTCGAGAAGAAGCTCAGGGGGAAGAGAGCGAAGAAGAAGAAGAAGAGATGTGTGGGTACAGGTGAGTACAAGAATGATAGTAGGCAGATAGTTTTCTTTCTTTTTCTTTCATCTGGAAATAAATGAAAAAAAAATGTGCGAGAATAAAAAGACAGGCTGCTCTCATACACCGTTCGTACCTACATAAAGTAATGCATGGTAATTCATATACTGTATATCCAAGGAAATCAATTCATATGTAATGCACGTAATGGTGAACCAGGACGTATAAAGAACGATGAACGCCGCGTAGGGAGGCGTTCAGGGTGGATGGGTGGGTCAAAAAACACGGGACTTTCGCTCAGGAGACCTGTGTTCGTACCCCATGTGAAACCAGAGGTCAGTGTAACATTACTTCTGTACTCAAGTTACGCCACTTCTGTAGTTATTTGATCTTTTTCTGAACTTAACTAAGTAGTCTTGTTGCCTAAACCTAACTAAGTAGTTTCCTGTGAAGACGGAAGTTTATTTTGAAAAGACTGGAGCGGAAATCGACACGTGCATCACGTGTTGCTGGACATTTGTAGGAAAACGCACACAAAAATGAGGAATAACTATTCGTTACAGCTTGTCCAGACCGCCCGCGTGAGCAGCGCGTGGCGGCTGCGTTACCTTTTGTTTTTTATTTCAGCGTCCATGTTAACAGGTTCGAGCAGCCACACGGCTCGCGTGAGACGCGTGTCTCTTCTAGAGATTTGAGGTCTTGCCTATTTTAAACGCAAGCAGCGCGGCTCACATTAACAACAGACAGTGAAAGTGATCTATTGACTGTATATTGACATCATTTCAGCAACATTACTACAGTTTTGATGTCTGTATCTGTAGAATATGTCACAGATATGAAAAAAAGTAAAGATTTATTTTTAAATCAACACTTCCTGCTTTCATTTAAAAATAAAAGCCCTCAAGCGTTTTTTTCTGTGGACAGAATTCACTCATTTGTTAACACGAGGCTTTTATTTGAAATATTTGCAGGACAGTGTTGTAGAACATGCAGTGACTTGCACGGCTCCATGAATGAATAAAGTACGGGATTTTAATTGTGAATTATTACTATTATTTACAATTACCACACGTTTCTTAACCTTTCTCAGTCTAAAATAAATATAAATGACATTTATAATGAAAGGAAATGGCCATTATGAAAGGAAAACTCTATGTAGAAAGAAAGAGCTGACAGCAGCAGAAACGCAGCAGAAACGCAGCAGGTCTGAACACCCGACGCGTGAATCACGCAGCCGTTCAGCGCTCCTGACGTTCCCTGTGTGGACAAAGCTTAAGATATCGTACGAACCGTTGTATGAGGTTGAAAAGGGGTAGGAGAGAAGCAATGAGCAGTGAAAAGTAATAAAAGAGAAGAGAAGAGGAGAGAAGGAACTGATAGAATTGAGAAAAAAAGATATGCGATTAGAGGAAAGGCAAGAGAGGAGAGGGCAAAGCAGGGTGAGGGACAGAAGAAAGGGTTAACAAGGGACACAGACATATTCGGGAGATAATAAAAGTTTGATTAATGATAGAGAAAATCAAAACAGAACAAAGATTGGATCCAGAAACACAAGAAAATATTAAAAGAAATAAGGGGAGTGCAGAGCAGACATTTAACAAAGCTGATTGAGAGGAAAAATTAGATGAATGTTCATAATGTAAGTTAAATGTCATTTTCATTATGTGATCTCCATTTAATAGCAATTACCTGTTTAAATGTATAATCAATAGCCTTTAGGTAATTGAAAGGACTACTGTAAGTAAGTCCTGTAACTGGATTAATATGAACATAATTGACTTCACATCAATAAGCTCTTACACAAGTCATTCAATGCAGCTGCCCTTATCTAAATATATATATATATATATATATATATATATATATATATAAAACTGAGCAACAGTTCGTCCTCAGTCCGTTTCATACACATATAAGAGTGAAACACCTCCCACCGCTCGGTGCAGAGATCACAAAGTTCAATAAAACTGACTCACTGATATTGAATCCACCGTCCCTCACTCTAACCTTGACACACAATACGAATGCCTTTATCGCTCCTTCTGCCGGTGTAATGTGAGACCGAGGCTGCGATGCAATGACAGGAAGCAGAAGAATCATCAGCATTTACGATAATGTCATGATCTTTGAAAAAAAATAATAATATATAAACCCTATATTTAACGTGTGTGTTCATGAAGTCACTGATGCTGATGATGTGCAATATGTTTGTTTGTAAGCGTGGATAATAGATAATAGATAATAGATAATAGATAATAGATAATATGACACAGAAGCTCAACAGATGTTTTCCATTGCTTGATTTTTAAGCATATTCAGATAATCTATTTACTTGCCTTCTCATGTGCAAAACGAAACTTACATAATTCACTTTTTTGTTGTTGTTGGAGCATTTCGTTGACCATCAGATTGATCAGATTGAGTCAGAGTGGAACAAACCGGGTCGGACAGAATCAGCAGCCGTAAGCAGCTCTCTCTGTGTGCAGCAGTGTCAGCCGCCACCTTACACGCTCCGCCCATGTTGGATGTGTTGTTGTAATGAGCGATGGCTAATTAGCACAAGCACGGCAGGAGATGGAGAAATCTGAGCTCTCACTTTTGTGTGTGTGTGTGTGTGTGTCCGTCTGTGTGTGTGTAGAGCAGATGATGTCATTGCTGAGTGGCATGATGATGCTGAGAAATGAGAAATGCAAGGAGGGAGGAAAGAAAAGCCTGACAGATACAGTCTATCTGACACATTATAGAGACACAAATGACCTAACGAATGCTTTTCATAAATCCAGCTAAAATGGACAATAAGAGCGAAGAAACTCGGACTCATAAAAGATTATGCAGGAGAGCAAAAAGAAAGTGGAAATCAAGTAAATTTAAAGTGCACCGTCAATCGTTAAACGATTTATTACAACGTCATAATAACGAAGTGAAGGAGGCTCGAAGCCAAAACTTTTCACAGTTAATCTCTGCTGATCAGCATAATCCTCGCACTTTATTCAATAGCATCAATAACCCCGTCGATCTCTCACAAACAACCGCAACCGCCTCGTCTCCAGCAGAGTAGAAACAACATTTGACCAGACCTCTTCAAGATGGCTGCATTCACTGGATCTGGCTGACATATACAACTTTCGGCCAATTTCTAAGTTGTCAATTATTTCAAAAGCACTAGAGAGAGTAGTTTTGACGCAACCTTTAGAGGCACTAAAGAACAATAACATCTTTGAAAGATACCAGAGTGTTTTTTTTTTTTAAAGCTACAGAGAACAGAAACGTCTCTCCTTCCTGTGAGAAATGACTGATTACTGGCTGCAGACTCTGGACAATGCTCTGTGAGACACCATAGAGCACAACATTCTCATTGAGAGACTGAGGAAAAGGGCAGGATGATGCGTTTACACTGCAGTCAGTACACCTGATCAAAACACTGCACACTCATCGTATTTCAAAAGTTAGTACTTGAGATACATTGTGCATTACAAGTGTCTCGTTAGCCATGTTACATACCAACACAAACTGTAATCACCCTCTGTCTACCTGTCTGTCTACCTGTCTGTCTGTCTGTCTGTCTGTCTGTCTGTCTGTCTGTCTGTCTGTCTGTCTGTCTCCGTCTAGCCACTATTCAATATCGAGAGCCTACTTTTTTTTTTTCCCACCGTTTCATTTAACTTTGTGAGCACAGACATTTAGACACCATCTTTATTATTTTTAGCCTCAGAGAGGGGCTCGTCTGAAAAAGTACAGTGCGTTGCCACGGCAGCAGACACTCCAGAGACACCATACAGACAAGGTATAGAGGAGTCCAGCCCAGACTGGAACCCCCAGACTCATCACCCGCAATATTAAGTGTTTTTTGTTATTGCTTCGAGATCGAATTTGAGTTTGTCTTTGTTCTCTCCTCTCCCCGCCGTCTCAAGTAGTCAAGGACACAGATGCAAAGAACTCGCTCTCTAAGATTCATCTGAAGGATTCCGGTCTTGTTGTGTTTCTACTTTCTCTTTGAACTAAAGTGTGAAAGTGATATGCAGACACGGCACAAAAGCTACATTTTAAAGTTGCATTCATCAAGTGTTGGATAAGTGGTCGCAGTGAAAAGGTTAATTAACCTACTGAATTCATCGAGGCACCTCTTCATGACGTCAGAGGCACCGCAGCAACTTTACCTACATCAACAGTTTTATCTCCGTCTATGATTTATGATTCACATTTTGTTGTTTGTCCTCTGTACTTACATTAAAGTGCCTGTATGTATAGCTTAGTAACAACCTTCCAAAACACTGCATGTACACCAAACGTTGCTTTTTAGTGCAGCACAAGATGCAGAATTGCCCACAGATGTGTACTCATCTGTATGTGTACTGTACAAGATGTTCTACCTCCTCTGCTACTGGAGAGCACTTCTTGGGTTGTTTTTATTTTTCATCTGTATTTGCCAGCTCATCCTCGTGTTCTGACCCCGTCTGTTTCGCAGTACGGTGCTCATCACTGCTATTCACCAATCTGCTTTTATTTTGTTTTATCACTTTTTCCTCTTTCTACGTCTTGTGGTTGTTAAGGTTGATTGAAGTGGTTTTTATTGTGGGTTTTAGAAGGAGTTGTATCATCAAAGAGAGTCAAAGGTCTAATACAGGGGTGCCCACACTTTTTCAGCATGCGAGCTACTTATAAAATGACCAAGTCAAAATGATCTACCTACTATAAAAATGCAAAACATATATTTATTTATAAATATATTGAGTATTCTTTATATGTACAATATATGTTGGTGTACCTTGCATAACTGCATGAACCCATATTGTACAATATAACTCTGTACATTTTTTGTCATTACCTTACTCTGATGACTTGCACTGAATGGAATCAGCTAGGGATGCATAGTCCGGACAGTAGCTGCTGATAGCCAGCCTCAAGCACACTTCCAAATGATCATCAGTCAAGGTGGAACGGTATTTGGACTTAATAATCTTCATGTGGGACAAGGCTGACTCGCATAAATAAGTGGAGCCGAATAATGCAGTCATGGAGGTAGCACATTTCCTCATGTTGGGGTACTTTTCCTCTGTGAGTAAGTTCCAGAACTGTCCATGAGCCCTGGACTTAAGCTGAATGTCAGTTTGTAGTGTCAAAATCTCATCCTCCACTCCAGATGAGTTCAGGTGAAACAGTGTTGCAATTTTTGATGCGAGTGAATCAACCTCAGCATCTTCCCGAAAAGGGTAGCACATGAATGTAGCGACTGGCTCCAGTAAAACAAACAAACAAAATGCGCTTGTTTGCGCATGCGTGGTGACCCATGTGTCAGAAAAGATCAGATGTCAGACTGGCTGCCCTGTATGTCAATCAAGTGACAAATTTCATAGTGAGGATGGATGATAGGCTGACGTCTATTTTTTTTTTTTTTTTTTATTTTTTTAAATTTTTTATGCCATGCGATCTACCCACACTACCTTCGCGATCGACCGGTAGATCGCGATCGACGTATTGGGCACCCCTGGTCTAATACATCAGACCGGCACACACAGGTACTTTGCAAAAAGTCAAGGCCGCGCCCCCTTGTGGGTAAGAGAAAACAGGAGATCCCATAGACTTCAATGTTGACGTGTGTTTGGATTTAAATTTTGACAAATTTGTATGCATTCATCCTTTGTTATACAAACGTTTGTTTGATACACACGTCTAATAATCATTTTGCGATCTTTCCTGAACCTGAGCATTCGCGATACCTTAATAAATTAAAGGTTGATCGCCGTCATGTCCCTTCAGTCTTCCCCCGTCCAACACAATGACCCCATATTGCTGATCCAGACTTCTCTACATATCTGATTGAATCACGTTAAGTGTTGTCTGTAAATAACCAACTGTTTGATCTATAGGCTGAGATTTAGTTGGAGACGACAGTCTGATGCTGCTATAACGTTAATGTGTGACTGTATTACTGCAGCAGCCTCACACTCAAGCTAACGTTAGCTAGCCATGCTAGTCACTGTCACAAGCATCATTTAGTGATTTACCACACTGACAGTGAATATTAACGTATCATATGTGCCTCAAATCTCAGTGTGAAAGCCTCGTTAACCCGCTACACAACAACTTTTCATAATTTTCTCTCCTGTGACAGCGAGTTTCTTTCCCCCAAAAGGGAGCGCAGCCTCGGAGATGCTGCTCTGGTCTATAGCTTGGAGCCATAAAGCTCCTCTTTTAAATTTTTGTAGGACACAGCAGGGGAACAAATCAGAGATTAGCGTTTTGGGATTTATTGTTGGTGCAACCAACTACACAGCAACTCTTCAGCATAGCGTTATTATTATTACTGGTTTGTTTAAAGTAGAAGTTTGGAGACATGTTTCAACTTCTTCTGTTAGCTCTGTTACCATCTATGAGGTTTTGTTTTTGTTTGTCCTTTATCATGCCTTCTTTCTACATTGTTCCTTCTTCATTTTGCTGCCATCAACCCGTCTAGTGACCCCCCCTCTTTAACCTTTTTCTACCCATCTTGATCTTCTTCTTCTTCTACTCTCTTCTTCCTCTTCTTTCTGTCCCTCCGTCCAGTTAGGGGTCGGGCAGTGACCTTGTTTGCGTCTAGGTCGTGTTCCCGCTGAGTGCCTGTGCAGCCTCGTGCTGCCACCCGATCAGCCTTGCTTTCAGCCTCACTATTGATCGTCTTCCACTCACCCCTCAAGGACGGAAATCCAAACCCATATTCCAGACCGCAGCCCTCGTCTCCCTCCTCCCTCTATCCCCCACTTCTTTCTTTTCTCTGCCTCTCCACTTTTCTCTTCTATGGCTCTCTCCACCTTTTCCTCTCTTGTAGAATTCATCACGCATACGCACACACGCACACGCACACACACACACACACACCGGTCTCAAGGTTGCAATGACCAGCAGACCCATGAATAAATAATAAGGAGGTAGGAATCACTTTCAGAAAAACCATTTACTCTCCTATTGTGTTCTTGAAGAAGCCACGTGTGTGTGTGTGTGTGTGTGTGTGTGTGTGTGTGTGTGTGTGTGTGCGTGTGTGTGTGTGTGTATGCGTAACAAGAACAGCTTTGTGAGCGAGACTACAGTGCTTTGTTAACTAAAAGCCCCGCTGTCCCTGGAGTTAACTTGAACGATGGTACAAGCACCTTCTAGGTGACCTCTAACATTAAGGGTTTCTCTTGTTTTCTTTGAGGAGTCTTAAAGTATTCAGAGAAACAATCAATGTGTTTGACATGACAGTATCGGAGGAAATCATTGCACATCATTGCCTCACTCTGTTGCCTTCAAACTGAAATGCTTTAAATTTCTTGAAATGGTCTAAGGTAATATTTGTCATGAAAAAGAGAAAATAAACTGCAGTTCGAACAACGCTTTGTTTCTTTTTCCCCCTGCAAAAATATGCACACAAAATTGACTTTTGTGGAGCCGAGCTGCTCCTTCAGGTGAACTAACTGTTTCTGACTTGATGTATGGTTCGTTGCAGTTGGTCTGAAGTGTAGAGAAGATAGAAAGCCTGAAAGAAATAGAGAAAGGGGGCAAGGGATGGAGAAATTAGGAGAGCTGGACAGGGACAGGAGAGAAGAGAAAAAGATCAGCTCGGAGGAGAGAAATAAGAACAGAGACATGCGAAGAGATTCGCGGTGAGCGATAGGAAGAGTGAGAAAGACAAAGAGAGAGACAATAAGAGGCTGCAACAAAAAAATGAGGAAGAAAGAAAAACAGAGAGAGAAATGATTAGATTTCTCTCTCCTCTGTATGGATCAGGGCGAGAGCTCCCTTTTCAATCCAATCAAGCTCAGGCAAAGGTAAACAATCAGTCTTGATAAAGGCTCGGATAAATCCTCAATCAGACTCATTCTCAGTAAAGCAGCTATTTATTGGGCCGGCCTCACATGGCTAAATTGGATCCTCCTCCTTCTGAGAGAGGTGAGGAAAGACAGAAACATGATGGGAAAGTCTACATCATCTCAGTCCGAGAAGGAGCGGATTAAAGTTTTGGGAGCAAAATGGTCTTTGCATTACAAAATAATGACTATAAAAGTATTTCTCCGTAATATATCTAGACTGAAAATGCAAAAAAATCACTGCCAATCACAACTCATACATCATATTCCTATGATCTTAAATGGAGCCATCAAAATGTGGGACACGAGCAGCTCTCTCCCAAAGCTAGAAACCAGAGACAGATAAAAGAAGTGCTATAAAACAGCTTATCTGATTAATAAAACATTAAGCTCTAATGTCTGTGAAGACTCTGTGTGGTCCGCTCTGCTGTGGGTGTGTTTATCAATAAATGTATTAAAAATGTTGTCGGCACAAATTTGTAAGTGCATTGTTTCTCTGAAGGGTGAATACAGAGAGCATTACGAGGACATGCACGCTAAACTGGAGTACATCCATAAATAATAAGAAAGCAGCCAGAAGACTTGAACATCTTGTGTGTCTGCCAGCACCTAGAGGCCAATACAAACTCCTCCGTGAGGATGGAAGAAAAGGAGACATGGTTCACTTTGCTAGCTCTTCAACTCTCGTGTTTTTTTTTTCTTCTTCTTTTTCGTGAGGAGAATCCACGAGTACCCCAAAGAATACGGGAGTCTTGTTCCAAAATAAGATGAAAACTCCTCTTACATCACTGCTGAAAGTGAAACACCACAGCATTCTTTTCTAAATGTTTTGGCTACAGTTTATTTAGATATCATTCTTTTTTGAAACTTTTGAAGGACAAAACTGACAAAGTCAAATGCAAACTCTGTAAGCAAGAATTTGCTTATCATTCAACAACATCGAGAACAGCAAACCACTTGAAACGGGTAAGTTAATGAAGAGCTAGACGGCGATTCAACGCTTATCTGGCAGATTCACTATAATGCAGGAAATAAGTCTATTTACAAAGCTATAATATATGTTATGTATGACTCTGCTAGGCCCACATACAGTACTCAAGATGACCATGGAGCATCTGCTTCAACCCAGACAACTCTAGAAAGGGAAACGAGCAATTACAGACCACATCGCAGATTTTACTGCACTAGACATGAGGCCTGTGAATATTATTGAGGGTGCAGGATTTAGTCCAGGTAAAGCAACAACAAATATGTGTTCTGAGTTCGTCACACCACAGAAAATGTGTTATTTGAATGTTTGAATTTGTTGAATTGATTTGAATGATTAAAAACTATAAAAAATAAGCAGTATTCTCTGCTCTGAAACACTGGGTGTGTGTCCGCCGAAGGCTCTGAAACCAATCGGCAATCGCGAGTGAGGGTTGATCTTCTTGTTGGCCATCTCACTGCTGCAAGCTACTCTTGCAGAATGATAACATGCATGCTCTATGGGCAGAGCATGCACACCAGAGACTTCTGCTGGCCGACCTGGCTAACTTCCGGTTTAGCTCTATGCTAACTTGAATGGGGATAAAATAATTCAATCATGAGGCTATGGTAGCCGAACATGAGGCTATTGTAGCCCAACATGAGGCTATTGTAGCCCAACATGAGGCTATGGTAGCCCAACATGAGGCTACGGTAGCCCAACATTATATGTAGCGTTGACAATTCAAATCTTGCATCATATGCAGCTGTCTTTTCTTGATTTGTAAATGCTCAAAAATATGTTCCCATGACTCTGCTGACTGTTAATGTGGTATAAAATCATCACTGAAACTCAGGCCAATGGAGTTTCTGATTGCCAGATATGGAAAAAAAAAAGAAATAAGGAAGGAATGGTCAAATCTTCGTATTGAACAGCCAAATCAGATTTGAATTTTAAAAAAAATCTGATTTGGGTACAGTCCTCTGTTTTTGGTAATAAATCTTTTCACAACATGCTGCCTCGTGTTTTGGAATGACAGCTTTCATGTACACAACATATTTGTCTGAGGTTGCTGCTAATTGGCTAAACCTTTAAAAATGCCTTTGCAAAAAGAGCCTTTGCAACACTGCAGATTGAATACACTTCTGGCATAGATGTAAATCAAGTTCACGAGGCGGACAATTACCGCATACAAAGCTGCCAAAAGGAACAGAAACTAACCACTTCATTTTGAGAAATGAATATATGTTTTTGAGACACGAATTGCTGTAAACTCCTCAAGGTCAATGTCACAGATGAGTTTCATCCCTGAACTTCCTGCTTTGGGTATTTTGTCTGAACGTGTAACCAATAGCAGTAAAATGTTTTACGAATTTTTGCTCAAAATAAATATAACAAAAGATTACGTCAGAAACCACAAGTTTGTGCAATGACAAGACAGTCCATGTGTGAAAAAAGAAGAGGAGGTATGGAAAGCTGTAAGGATGGATGAAGGAGAGCTGGGGTGACAGGGATCAGGTTATCAATACGGCCGATGGAGCGCAGTGGAAACTCAGTAAGCCCAGAGGGACGAGCTGCAGAGTGCTGCAGTGTGCTGCTCCAGCACAACGCACTGGGACAGAGGTCACTGTTTACTTCTGTTCTGTTCTCTGCTCGCAGGCGAGGAAGACAGACGCTTATCTGACTTCTCTGGCTATTGTTTTTTTTTTACTCATTGTTGGCAGATTTGGACAATTTGTCTCCCGCATCGGTTGTCACCCTCCGCTGGGTGGTTAAATCTAAAAAGACAGATATGAGATGACATGTGACAAAGGTCGGGCCGTCAAACCCTCATCGTTGGCACGCAACAGCTTCTAAGATGTACAAAAAATCTCTCCTATTTTCTTCTACACAACTACACGTGTTGTGCTTGCTTGAACATAGTAGTAATGCACACAGTGTGCAAGTTGAGATGAACATACGAACACGCACACACATGCAGACATGATTATCTTGACTTTGAATACCCTCTTTATCACAATAAGCATCACCACTTTATCTCTTATCACTGTATCTCTCTCCATTCCTCCCGTGCCACCACAATCTGTCATCATTCAATCTCTCTTTTATTGTCCTCACACTGTTTTCATCCTGTTGTCATTATCTCATCTCTCTACCTGCATGTGTGTACGTGTATATATATATAAATATATATATATATATATACCACCTTCTTCTTGACAGCCCTCTCCTTGACAACAATGTTGTTGTCAATATGTGCTGCATTCAAGAATAGCATAGACAGTAATACTGCAACCTGTCTGTTTGAATTTACGTCTATTATGTGCTGACATATGTGTACATATGGGTCAATTACTGTTTGTGTTTCACTGGCAGGGCGTCTAACCTTTACTAGGTTAGACGCCCTGTGGGGCGCGGGGCTCAGGTTTGATGCATTGTGGGTGTAAGACACAAAACCGTTTGTCTATTTAATTGGTTAGAATTCATACAGTGTAATGTAAAATAAGGAAGTGAAATGGGAATTATCAGAATTAACGTTTTGTACGCTAGTTTCTTTTCCCGTCACCATGGTGATAAGTGCTAGTTGTGCTGTTTGCATTATATTGTTGGTTGCTTCCCTTACAGCAGTCAAGGCATGGATGTATAAAGAGAACTGGATACAGCGTTGGAGGCTCCCGTTAATTCCTACTGTATGAGAGTTGCTCAGTGGTGCATGAAGCCAAAATGGCTCGACTGCTGAGTGATAAAGTACCCGGATCATCCGGCGATCTTTCGTATCCATCGGGCCCGTGGAGCAGGAGCAGTAGTGTTTCCTTTAACTCCGCCTCCAAGCCCTCGCTCCAGCCTCGGTCTGGGTCTCATTCACATGAACGGAGGAAGACAGTACTGCCGTTTGGCCACTACGAAAATGTGCATCAAAGCACGGCGCACTTCCTGGGGGCTTGAGTCACCTTGAGATGTGGGTGAAAGCTCAGAAATCTACTAGTAAATGGACCTTGAGTAAGGATTAGTTTGTCAATTATACTAATCCCAAAAAGATTTTTCTATGCACAAAATACATCCAGGTCATAATTTCAAAAAAGTTCTTGCACTCCATAAAGTCTTAGTGACACGTGCGTAGGATCACAAACCCAAAAAGCAAAGAATCCCACACACTGTCCATCACTTCAACTAACCTTCATCAGGCAGAACTCACACAGAGGTAAGTATATATATAAGATATGTTGTTTCAGCCTCAGTGTTGCTGTCCGAGGGCATTAAGCCACTGAAATGTTTTCACTGCTGCAGCTCCTTGCCTTAGTCTGTTATCTGCTTCTTTGTCTCTGTCTGCCTTTGTTTGTTAGTGTGTGTCTACATAGGCTATGCATTTTCTCACAGACACACACACATGCAAACACACACTCACTCAAACAATGTCTCTTTGCCAGAGGCAGAGTAAGTCTTGCTTGTGCACACGCTATACAGTATACTGCATATTTTACATTCTGACAATGTGACCAATGTGATCATTATTCAAACTACACTACCACCTCCGACCCACAGAACAAGCAATCACTGACGCAATTTCCTCCTTCTTTGAACTGCTCCGGGGGAATGAACTAGTGTAGTATGTGTTTTACAGAGAACGTCTTTATAATAATGATTATTATTATTATTCTTATTCTGGCAACGTTGAAACTAAAAGTTTTATTTAAAGTTGGTCTGTATTTGTTCCTAGGGTGCACGGCCTGTAAATGTGGTGTGTGTGTGTGTGTGTGTGTGTGTGTGTGTGTGTGTGTGTGTGTGTGTGTGTGTGTGTGTGTGAGAGAGAGAAAGATGGATGGATCAAATGAGAGAGAAATGACAGCCACAGTTAGCACAGGCAGGTTAGGTCAACAGTTCGCTATGTAATTAGATATTGCAGCTACATATAAATGATTAGTTTGCATCTGCCGAGTCGCACAAGCAAGCTGCCTCTTACACACACACACACACACACACACACACACACCAACAGAAGAAAACAAGGCCCAGACACAGGCACTGTTTTATTCATGTTGATGTGATGCCAGTGGACATGCACCCGTGAGGAACGCTGCTTTTCTCACCTCCCACACTCCCACACACACACACACACACAAAACACACAATCCCACTGCAGTCACCTCAGTTCATTTTACATCTAGCTCTGTAAGCTCTCACACACACACACACACACACACACACACACACACACACGCGCACACACACACGCGCACACACAGACCGTGGTCCAAAATGTTTTGCTTGAGTTCAACCCAGGAAACCAGATGTGTCCACTATTGGCTGAATCTCCTGCTGTGCGTGTGTGCGTGTGTGTGTGTGTGTGTGTGTGTGTGTGTGTGTGTGTGTGTGTGTGTGTGTGTGTGCTTAAACGCTCTCAGAATATGTCTTCATGAAAAAATAAAGGCCACGCTCTTTTTTAACCAACTAATGAGGCGCAACTCCAAACGCAGCATGTGCTAGCCAGTCTGAGCTGTTGTATAATAGCATTTGTTCTTCTTCACTTCTTTCCAGTGTAGCTAAAAAAGGACAGAAGGAAATTCAGTGGTGCAATGAAGTGGACAGCAAATAATCTCATACTGTGATTTATCATGTATTGTATTGTGTATTTATCTTAACACATATGATCCTTCTTGTGTCTTGCACAATATTTTTATATGTCATATATAAAAGATCCACTGGTGCAACTGCACAGTTAACTTTGCTAGAAGGAAAAATGTTAGTAAATTGTAACTAGATCTGCAACCAGGGTATCTGCATTGTTTCAACAAGTCAAATTTAAGACTTTTTAAGACCTTTTTAACACCACTATGAATGCAATTTAAGACCTACTTCACGTCCATACTGACAAGAAAGTACTAAGGATATGAGAGAAAATTGGAACCCCTGGAATTACTTGCAAAGTCAATTAATTTATTCACTGAAACACATTCCTTCCAGCAGTTTTCCCAGTCTTTGTTCCAGGTTTTCACAGTTTGACGAAAGCAATATTGGCGACGTTGCTCAGCTTTTCACTTTCCGCGAGGTTTCTCCACTAATAAGCACACCGCTCCCCTTGACTGCACCTGAAATGGGTGTGCTCCGATAAATTCTATCCGAGGAGAACAGCTATGGTTCTGTTTTATAGTTCTGTTACGGCGTGCTGAAAAAACGAAACATTTAAAAGCAAGATAATGCATTTCTTTTATTAAATGAAAGTAGCGTTAATGAATTTTTAAAAACTGCCAAAATTGTATTTAAGACATTTAATGAGATTTTAAGACATTTTAAGGCCTTAAATTCAGGTTATTGGATTTTAGACTTTTTAAGACCCCGCGGAAACCCTGTACAACAATTAATCAATTAGTTGTCAACTATTAAATGAATCGCCAATTATTCTGATAATCGATTAATTAGTTTGAGTAATTTTTTAAGAAAAAAAAGTCTAAATTCTCTGATTCCAGCTTCTTAAATGTGAATATTTTCTGGATTCTTTGCTCCTCTATGACAGTAAACTGAATATCTTTGGGTTGTGGACAAAACAAGACACTAGAGGACGTCATCTTGGGCTTTAGGGGAACACTGATTAACATTCTTCACCATTTTCTAGCATTTTACAGACCAAAAAACTAATCGATTAATCGAGAAACAAATCAACAGATTATTAATAAACAATGAAAATAATCGTTAGTTGCAGCACTAATTGTAGCTGTTTACAGCGAGCAGAGCACATTTAGCCTACCAGCTGGAAATCAACCCACGACCTTTAAGTCACAAGCATATTCTCTAAATCCTGAACTACTGCTGCGCTATTTCATCAAATCAGTATCCATAATGCGTCACTAACAACAGAGATTACTCAGGTAACTGATATCAACATCCACCTGGGAACACTGCAGCAGTGCTTGGTGTTAGTTAGTTCCACTGTGAGGCGAATTAAGGAGGATTGTGTGACTCAGCACAAACACACAGTGACACTATAAACATGACTAATGATTCGTGGATATATCGTATCATTTATGCTAGCCAGGGCATGACATGATTTGTAACTGATGCTAGTCACAGAATGTGTCCACGTCGCCTGCGGTCTTTTCAGTCACCAGCAACGTGCCATCCATGTAAACAAAGGGAAGTTTTGCCAGATTTAAGAAGGTGTTCATTTATTATAACAACATCAACAGCTTGACAAGACCTCAGGCTTTGCTATATTTGTGTCAGGAAAATGGGACTCTCATGAGGACAGAAATATTAGGTTGTATCTGAGACACATACGTTAACAATCCAGCAGGATTTAAGTAGGAGAAGTCTGCAAATTTGGGATTTCTTGAAGATGGAAGCGGCCTTAGTGCTGATCACGGCTCACTGATTACACCGTTGCCACGGAGAGTCCTCGACTCTGATTGGCTGGAGGATAGATGGGTGTTATTATGAGATAACGGCTCTGATGTAGCGCATTGATCACCTACATATATTAATATCCAAATAGAGAAAACTATCCAGTCATCTTGATGTTGATTCTACTCTACATAACATTTTGTGTAATTTAGTTGTGAAAAATATATAAATTCTTTAACGCATTAATGCAACTTGCAATATTTAAGTTAAAGCTACAGTGAAGATACTGGTATTATAGTAAACTATAAAACCTAAGGAATCCATCGGTACCAACCATGTCATACTAGGTTGTCATGAAGGAGGTTAAATAACGCTCCAATCTTACGCAAAATTTTGGCGAGAAAAAACTGCCGTGGCCATTTTGGAAGGGGTCCCTTGACCTCTGACCTCCAGATATGTGAATGTAAATGGGTTCTATGGGTACCCACGAGTCTTCCCTTTACAGACATGCCCACTTTTTTTGGACATTTTTCCAACTTTTTTTAAAAAAAAATTTCGACATTATTCAAACTTTTTTTTTTTTTTTTTTACATTTTTTGGATATTTTTACGACTTTTTTTTGACATTTTTTGACATTTGTCAGACTTTTTTTAGGACATTTTTGGATTTTTTTTTTTTTTTTTACATTTTACAAAAAAAAAAGTTGGAAATTTTTTTTTTTTACTTGTTTTTGACATCTTTCAATTTCTTTTTCGACATTATTCAAACTTTTTTTTTTTTTTTTTAACATTTTTCGGATATTTTTCAGACTTTTTTAAGGACATTTTTTTACATTTTTTTTCTTTTTTTACATTTTTGGGAATATTTTTTTTTTACATTTTTTTTTTTACATTTTATGGATATTTATAAAAAAGTGTTCCGACATTTTTCAATTTTTTTTTTTAAATTTTTTTAAATTGTCGAACTTCTTTTTTTTTTTTTTTTTACATGTTTTGGACATTTTGGACACCTCTGACCTCCAGACATGTGAATGTAAATGGGTTCTATGGGTACCCACGAGTCTCCCCTTTACAGACATGCCCACTTTATGATAATCACATGCAGTTTGGGGCAAGTCATAGTCAAGTCAGCACACTGACACACTGACAGCTGTTGTTGCCTGTTGGGCTGCAGTTTGCCATGTTATGATCTGAGCATATTGTTTTATGTTAAATGCAGTACCTGTGAGGGTTTCTGGACAATATCTGTCATTGTTCTGTGTTGTCAATTGATTTACAATAATAAATATATAGATATATTTGCATAAAGCAGCATATTTCTCCACTCCCATGTTGATAAGAGTATTAAATACTTGATAAATCTCCCTTTAAGGTGAACAGATAAAAAAATGTGCGATTAATTTACGACTAATCGCGATTAAATATTTAAATCGATTGACGGCCCTATTATGAATATCTGTGTTTGCAATTTGTCCAAACACTGGAAAAGCTTCATTCATCCATCCAAACATCAGGTGCTCCCTACCTACCTGCTCACTCAGTGAACGTCACTCTGGATAACCGGATCAGCATCAACATACATGTCAAACAGTCCATTAACAAATCCTCTGACACACACACACACCCTCTCAGCAGGTGGTCTGGGAGCTTACCTGTGGTCGCGGGTGTCCTTTAACAATACACTGAAGCACTAGTGTGTCTCCTTCCTTGATGGTGTAGATTCTCTCGCTGATGTTATCATCCTTGACGTTACACGCTGCGCCTGAGTGCACGATCTGGGCGTTGGCTGGAGCTGTGAGTGAACGCATGGACACACACACACACACACAGGCAGAGACAGGCATGTAGCCATACACAAACACACACACACAGAAACACAGAGGGAGAGAAAACACATTACATATTTAGTAACATCTCTGCAGCAGAAAAAAAAAGGTCATTGTCTTGTGGGTGTATGTGTAATTCTAGCGCTAGTATCGATGACTCAGATAAATAAATATATCACATTACTCCCGCATCTGCAAGAACAAAGCCTTTTGCAGGAATGCTGGAGTGTTGCGTGAGTCAGTGTTTGATGGGAGATGCAGGTATTTATTGGGAAATTGAAACTTTGGTCTCCATTAGAAGGTCAAAAGGCTGATTTATTCACTCTGGGACAGTGTGTCTGCCTCATACAGTAGAAAGAGTGCAAGAACAATTAATTGTCAATTTTACAAAGGGAGTTTGAGGTAAATATGTTGTTTAGCAGTAGCGTTATGCTAACTTGTATTCTGCGTCAATTCATGTTGTATTCTGACTGGCTGCTTCGTAAACTTGAGCCGTAACAACACTCACTTAGGCCAGTGATTCCCACAGACTGGGTCGCGACCCAAAGGTGGGTCGCAGGAGATTTTATGATGGCCGCCAAATAATTTTGCAGAATTTCTTCTATTGAATTTCTTCCATCGTCATTTCTATCTGCAGTTCACCTTTGAGCCACATGAGGGAGCCTGAATGTTCATATTGTTCTGATAATTGTAGCCCACTGATAACATTAAATCTAATATGAAAGGCTTGTGTACATTCTGCTGTTTGTCTTAAAACAAGAGCCTGCTAACTCAATAACAAATGCATAAAACAAAGTTCTGATTTATCAAACGTATATCTCTTCGAAATGGCTGGTTTACCATATCATCGAGTATCATATGAAACTAGAAAACCGAAGGAATCCATCGGTACCAACCAGGTCATACTAGCTAAATAACGCTCCAAAGTTGCACTAAATTTTGGCGAGGAAAAACTGGCATGGCCATTTTCAAAGGGGTCCCTTGACCTCTGACCTCCAGATATGTGAATGTAAATGGGTTCTATGGGTACCCACGAGTCTCCCCTTTACAGACATGCCCACTTTATGATAATCACATGCAGTTTTTTGCATACAGTATAAATGTGTTATCGTCTCCTTTTCTAAAATGATGTGTTTGAATATTTCTGCATACTGGGGTCCCTAAACAGTCTTGGAATTGCATAAATTGGGTATCACTGTAAAGCTGAGACTAGTGACCTTTCAGATTTTATGCATATGGTGTGTCTTTCTACCAGTTTTCCTACAATTAGATTTGAAGAAAAAAAAAATCGCAATATATCGCCTTGCTTACAGTATCACAATATACTGAATCATAACCCCTTTATCATGATACGTATCCTATCGTCAGATTCTTGCACATACACAGCCCTAATTTACATGCTTGTCAGTGACTTCACCTGAGAACCATTTATCATCATTGGGTGGTAAAATGTATTGTTCATTTGACTATGTTTTGTCATAACCAAAATTTCTTCATACTCGGTCTCCTTTACAACACTGAAGAAACAACAGGCTGTGACAACAGCTGCAGGAATAATGGATGACGGATGCATGATGGGAGATCTCGGCAGTGGCGACAACTGCAATATCGGCGTCTGCACAGCGCTGACCCATGAGGAGGGCTGCTTGCGTGCGAGCAGCCTCAGACGGCTTCACCTCCCATCCTCCCGTGTGATGAAGGCAGACAGGAGCGAGGAGGAGAGAAAGGGACAGAGCGAGAGAACCAGCGGGCGAGGAGGAAAAAGGCCAGAGAGGAGTGTGAAACCCCAGAGAGAGGAGTGGCGGACGGGGGAAGCACAATGATGTGATTAGCATCGATTCGCAGGGGGAACACATTTTCACTGCGCTCCACGACTGTTATCATTGAACAGACAGGAAGGAAGTGGGCAGCATGTTCACCTTAAACTTCAACTCGATCAGACGTTACGATGCAGAAGCGCGATCACGAGCCAAGAAATCAAGTTCAAAATAAAAGAATCTGTCGCTGCACATTCTCACACATGGAACAAGCTGGAGCTGTTAATAGCTGGAGGTATTGGGACATCGCGAGTGCGCCTGTCCTCTTATATTTGTACATTTGAGTGACATTCTCACACCTTAATAGATAGGGATTTCTTTTTCTTTTTCAAGAAACAGTAAAGGAAAGAGACAAAAGAAAAAAGGTCAGATTCAGTTGTGGTTGCAAACATGTGACTATTAAAAACCTGTGCTGTTGTCTTTTGGCTGCTCCTAAGGTAAATGCACTTACAATAATGTCTTCCAAAGTCCGAGTACGATATCAAAAATAAGCCTCCGCATTTTGAAGATCTTAAGAAAATACCACAACACATCTGCACCTTACTGTAACTGACAACTGGAAACAGTCGGCTCAATATTTATCCTCAGCTATCATCTCCTTTGTTCTTGTTTTCTGAAAGTGGATGTTTTGGAGAAGAAAAGAGAAAGCAAAAGCGTTTGTGGTGTGATTCCCACAATGCCTTACTGCACACACGCCTTCCTCTGTTTGTGTGTATTCCAGTGTGCGTACTGTAGAAATGTGTGTGTGTGTAAATGCCTGTTTGAATATGATACTTAACGCTCCGCGCCGTCGTGTTTGAGGAGCTCATCAACAGAGCAGTCAATCATTCACTCCTTCAGGCTTTTCATTATTCTTTCAAAGACCTCTTTAGCATACCAAAGCCTTCTTCTCCAAAGTAGCAAAATACACGCATGCATGCAAATACGCACATACTCGCAGAACATGCATGCTTGTGCGCACACGCAGCTACATGTACGTATACACGGTACGGTACACTAACTCTTGCAGCAGCTCTCTACATTTAAACAGGCTGCTTGTGTTCTCTGCTTCTTGCTCTGTTGCCCTTTGCTATCCTTCGTCTTAACCTCGGTGTCTCTCCGTCTCTGCAGCACATGGTGTCTGACTTAAAGGAGAAGGAAAAAAAATCATGTGGAAGAAGTTGAAGTGCACTTGAGAAAAACCCCAAAATATATTCAAAAGTTGTGAATATGAGTTGGATTTTAAATGCTACTTATTTAGTTTTGACATTTAACTAAACAATTTACACATTTCACCATGGACTGGTTGTCTGAGCTCCTATTCAGCAAACACTCAGCTTCAGATTCATACACATATTCCCCCACAGGACCTGCTCAGTATAATTAGCATCTTTATCTGCTGGACACCGAGCAGATCCAGTGGAGCAGCTGGGGGTTAAGTGTCTTGCTGAAGGGCATGTTCATAGCAGTTGCTGTGAGATGGGATATCATGTCTTTTCATTTATGTTCCCTTCTCCCAGGTTTTCTCAGTTAGCTTACTGTTGACCAACGATCTTCCAGTAACGAGCAAACCTCTCCAGGCTACAGTTTCAAAACCCAAGAAAGGATAAAAGTATTAAAATCACTATGTGGGGTAACAGCGCGGGGTTCCAGAGGTGTGCTGCGCTAACTCAGAAAGACGGAGAGCTGATATAAATGGTGAATAATTGTCTCCTTACAGCTTATTGGCGTGTCGGCATTAGTTTGCCTCTCCGGAGAGGGAGGGAGGTCGAACAGAGCGGCTCCTCTGTCTGCTCTCGCCTCCGGCAGCTTGGCTGCTTCAACTGTCTGATCGACTAGGGAAAGGGAGGCCGAGAGAGGAGGAGGAAAGGAAGGCGAGAGAGAGAGGACGAGCAAAAACACAACGGGGAGGGAGACAGAAAAACAGCAGAAATGTACAGAAAGAGGGAAGAAACTAAGAGAATACAAAAACAACAGAGAGGGGAGAAAAAAGCAAAGTTGAAGGAGAGACAAACAGTAGAGTGAGAGAACGGGAGGACAGAGAGACGAATGAACGTAAGCTGGGATTTGATAATAGAATTGAAAAGTGATCAATGGGAAGGGGTAGTTAAGATGAAAGAAAGAAATCGAGAGTGAGTGACAGCTATAGGCCAGAGGGCAGAGAGAGGTTGGATGGACGGAGGCTCCTCAACAGGGAACTGCAGTCTGAAGCAAAACAAAGGACTGATGCAAACAACGTACGTGGACTCGACCTGTTACACTACAGAGACTTTCCCTCTCTCCTCCACTCTCACACACAGCAGCAGAGATCACACCATGGAAACACAAACTGGACGGCCTACATACAGCCAACTAACTAACTTTTGCAAATATCCGCTGAAGCAACATGGTGTCCAACAACCTTTCTGGTTAAATAGAAGTGTCGCATCCCCACGTGTGCATAATCGTTAATGTATACACAGCATCCACTGCTTTGTTGCTTAGCAACACTAAAGGGAATCACTGATTAGTTTACACACTTTGTGACTAACTGAAGTAGCGAGATTGTCATGACTAAGGTAGAATCTATTACATCCATTACTCGGGGTGGGGGAAAAATCGTTACAGAATAGTATTGCGATATTTTGCATGGCAATATTGTATCAATACACAGACGTCTAGTATTGATCTTTTATTATATAAACTATTAACCGCTTAACAATCCGCTATTCTGTCTTTAATTACTGATGAGCTCTAAAAAAAGGCCCTGAAAAGATCCGTCATCTGTAGCTGCTGTAATCCTGTAACAACGTCTACCAATCACTGCCTCGAGGTCCGCTTGGAACGAACCAATCAGATGCCTCCCTGCTCATACTCTACCCTCGGCGTGCGCCAGCCTGAACTCAACGGAGCTTAGACGGAGCTCCTGAGGCGATGCTACTTTCAAATTATGCTAGCTCTCCAACATCGTCGACCCTATCTTTAAGCATCGTGATAATATCGTATCGTGGGGCCGACTACAATTACTTTAATGAAAACTGACTGTTTTTTAATTGTGTGAATATCAAACTAAATATTTTCAGATATTCATGTTGTTTAACTGGCTAGCTGTGAGATTTGGGTTGTTTTAATCGTAAGTAGTATATCAACAGCAAAAACACAAGATCCTAAAAAGGCAACAACAAAGTTCAGGAATAAACTGTCTCGATCAGGCCAAAGGTAGAGAATATAGTAGAGAAAAAAAACAAAACATGGGAAGTAGTTATTAACACAAACACCGGCGCAGCGTTGTGTCCAGAGGTGCATCATTCAGTTAGCGTGGAAGACGATCATCAGTCATAGAAAGCTGCTGCTTTGACAGCAATCTATCCGACTCTGATGATTCATCGATCAAAACTGTTCCGGGGAATGCTGATTGAAAGTGTTGTCCGTGCATTATTGGAAACTTTGAGACATTCAATGCACATTAGTTGTAAGTGAAACATAACTATCGGCAAATGCCTCGCCTGATTAATTGATTCGTCGCCGCCTGCCATGTTTGTTTTTGTTGAGGGGACGGGACATCTCTCACTGAAACTAATGATGAGACAGGAGAGCTGGTGTCAAGCTGCAGTGACTGAGCAGCGCGTGTGGTTCAAAGAGTGAATGAGAGTGTGTGTGTGTGTGTTGATATGTGAGCGTTCATACATGCGGGTGTCAACGTCTGTGGGTGTTTCTGTGTACGTTAACACTGACTCCTGCCGGAGGAATCCCACAGAAGGTCATGAATCCTGTCGAACACGAAGACACGCAGAGAAATGATTGATATGCGTAGTTACTTTATGGGAGCTGCTCGTGCATGCCGATGAGCTCTGTCTCAATTCACTTCATTCACAAGAGACCATTTAGATGCTTTGGCCCTTCCCCTGCCATCACAAGTAGGCAGCTACAAAGGAAAGGAAAAGGAAAGCGGGAGAAGGAGATAAGAGTAGTGGAGAGCGGGTACCCGAAGGAAAAGTCACAGACTTTATTGATTAACTGCAGTCGGGGGAAGTGTTCATCTGAACCAAAGAAAGACTAATCACACACACACATAACTACACACACACACAAAAACAGCCTCATGACCAAAAGCCCGGCTGACTCACATTGCCTCATCATTTTTATCAGGATTCCTCTCTGCAGACAGGACGGAGGGAGATCAAACGGTTGATGTCGTGACCCCATCCTTTTCATTTTGGCTCGATCGGAGCTCCAGATATCAAAACGCGTCTGGGACATTGATTTAACTTTTGACCTAACCGTTAAATGGTCGTTATAAATGAAAGGATTAACCTTCAGTAACCTCTTTGGTGCTTTCAATCAACTGTAAATGGCGGTTTTCCTGCTTACACACTCATATAAACAGACACACAATGAAAGAATACATTTATTTACATATTTTCTAACTGCAGAGTTATTTTCTTCTGCATACGCTTCAATGAGTCAGTGTGTTTTCCCAGTTTATTTTCATAAAGTCACCCAAATGTATCCCTGTGCCACTAAATAGATACAGCCTCCCTTAAGCCAGTGTTGTGTCTTCCATACAAACATGAATTTTTATCAGTGGCAGGTTTCCAAAGCCTGGATAAAGACGGCAAGAAGCCATTTCTTTTTTTCACTGCCTTGCGTCTCCTAATTTGATTCTGGTTTTTGGAGCCATCTTCTTCTGAATATAATTTCCCTTTTGCCCTTTTTTTCCTACAGGCAGATTCAAAGGTTAAAAAAGAAACCGGAGGAAAAAGTGATATTACTGATATATATTATAATAATAATAATATAATACTGAAGTCCAGTCACAGATACAGAGACAGATAGAAAACACAAGAAAATGTCCAATAAGTGCCACGACTTAAGATTATTACAATTATGTGTTAGCTACCACAGCTACCATTTAGAGTGACATAAGCAATATATAACATTTTGTGCTGATATGCACAATCTGTGAATTGTATTGTTTATATAACAAAAAAAAAAAAGCAAATAAGCATATATTTGGAACTAGAACTACTGCCATCAATGTCTGTCATCACTTCATCATTTTATCCTAATAGACATTTGTGTTAAATTGTCATAATTACCATATGAATTCTTTATGGCCAAAAAATCACAGTGACCTTGACCTTTGACCACTGAATTCTAATCAAGACGGATCAGGTGGACGTTTGTGCCAAATATGAAGAAATTCGTTCACTGTGTTCCTGAGATATCACATTCATGAGAATGGGACGGTCGGACGGATAGACGGACGGACGGACGGACGGACGGACGGATGGACGGACACCCCGAAAACATAATGGCTCCGGCCATGACTGTCACCTCCTCGGAGGGATAAAAAAGGTGAATTGAGAAGTTAAGTCATGGTAAACTGGGGTTCTTTAGTCTGTCGAAAAAGTGATACTAGAAAGAGGAAGGAAGCAGGCTGGTAAGGACAGTGAAAAACACAGATATCACCTGATCACACAACACGCCGAGAGGTATTGATTAAATGACCACGGTGGAGGAAGAGACAATAAGCCGAACGGTAGCATGTGAATCAATTACACACACACAAACACGCCAGCACCAATCATCACTTCCCTGAGGGGGGCTTAAAGCGGAGCGCAAACAGAAGAAACACAGTGACAGAAAAACACTGATAGAACAGAAAGATGAGGAAAAGCAGGAGAGGAAGAATTTTCTTTTCAAGAGAAACTATATCAAATAATAAAAAAATATGTCTAGTAATTCAGTATGTGTTCATGTGCATGGATTCATCTACATTAATATGTGTGCTCATGCACCCATGCATTTCTGAGCATGTCTCTATGCATGCTTGTGCTGTTAACGTTAGTGTATACATGTGTGTGTATTTACGTCATGTTCAAATTGTTCATAGTTTCCTGTGTGGATCTGACCACGGATGAGACAGAGTGTATCTGTTAGCCGACAGCACCGACTACATTCAGCCTCGATTCAACTTTCATTTATTTCATCCACACCAATGGAGGGCTTTTCTAAGATCATGAAATGGGCATGTCAGGGTGTGTTTGATGGTGTGTGATACACGCCGTGATACCTAGCGTGTACGTGTGTGTACCCGTGTTTGTCAGTGAGCGACCGGTGTGTTTTCCACCACAATCACTGTAAGTGGAGAAAGAGATTGTGCGATCAACAAAAGTATCAGATGACAGCAGAAGCTAATAAAGGGGGATCATTGGAGAGCAGAGGGTAGATTGGAAGGGCAGGGAGGTGGAGAAACAAAAAAAAAACTGTAATGGAAAAGAGAGAGAGGGAAGAAGAGCAGCAGTTTCCTGGCAGCACCGCAGGCTTCATATCCAAGGACAGTGAATCTTCTCTTTGAAATATTGTTCAATATAGATTATTGGCAGGCACAGAGCATGCAATTTGAGAGGAAAAGGAGGAAAGAGGAAAATTCAACAGATCTCCATAACTGAGCTTCTTTTAACATGTAAGATTTTGTCTATTTTCTCACACTTTTTCAGCAGTCTTGAGAATTACCCCCTCGTGCCTCACCCTGATCTTATCGTAATATCCCAAAGAAAAATTGATTGCACTCCGACGGTATTTTGTTCTTTGCTCTCGAGATATCAAAAAGATCCAGAAACAACTGCAGAAATGTGATTAAATCTGGCTAAAGCAGCAAAGAGAAAGTTAAAATTCCAATTAAGTCTGCAAATACCCGACTTATTATATCAAACACTTCATGTTAGGGAACAATTGTGCACTGTAGCACACAGGTCTGAGGCCAAACGAGGCCACGGCCACATAAACAAGTGAGTTTAATATGGGAATAAAATGACGGAGGCTTTGTGAATTGCAGACGGAAAGAGGTGGAAAAGAAGACAGCAAGTCACCGGTGGGGGTGTAGGGGTTACGTCTGTTTGTGAAGACTGGAGTGATGTGAAGTGATTAGGGGTTTGTAGAGCGCGGTCAAACACAACTCACACTCCTCCATAGGAGTGCGGTTGCCGCACTTGAGCTTTCCCAGGATGAAAAGATAAAGAGAGGAGAGAGAGGGAGACTTCCGACAAAGAGATGAAAACCGCTAAGATCTTTGGCAGAGACGGACGGAGGGGGAGACGAGAGGAGAGCAGGGAGCGAGAGGGAGAAAGGAGGGAAGGACGGAGAGAAGAGGAGAAAATAAAGAGAAATGTGTGACTGGCATTGTCTTTGTGAGCGCTCCATTCACAAAGCCTGTCGTATCCAGTAAACAGTGTGTTGAAACTGACAGGCCGAGGAGCAGGAGAGGAGAGGAGACAGAAGAAAATAGAAAACACAGACAGCTAACAGTCTTATTGGGTTTCATGGTTGTGTTGATATCTAACATTTCTGCACACAAAATGCTTCCTATATCTGCTAATCTTCATCTGACCAAGTGGGCCGAGTGCCAGTTCAGAAGTGGACACATTTTAAGGATATTTAGTTAATCCAGGACGTCTATAACGTTAACCACCAGTTGTAGTGGTTAGAGAGATGTTAACATCTGCAATATTACTCACGCTGTTACACCCAAGTGGTTCCCTTCATAGCTATGCATACGGAAAGTAATGCACTGTAATTCATATAAATCCAACAAAATCAATTTGTATGTAATTCACGTAATTGTGAACCAGGAAGTCTGAAGAGCGACAAATGCAGCGTAGGGAGGAGGTCGGGGTGGAGGACTTTGGCCCAGGAGACCGCTGTTCCTACCCCGTGTGAAATCTGAAGATAACGTTGATTTATTTGTCAGGTGACTTTCATACTTAAGTTACGCCTACGCCACTTCCGGAGTTATTTTAAGCCAAAACCACGACCTTTTCCTTTCTGTTTTCAGTTTTCTTGCCTAAACCTAAACAAGTAGTTTCCTGTGAAGATGGACATTTATTTTGAAAAAACTGGAGCGAAAATTGACACGTCGGACATATGTTGCTGGACATTAATAGGAACAAATGGTAAATAATATTGCTGGATATCGGAGCAGTCAGTGTAATTCAGCCTAAAGTAAAGGAAACAAGATCCTCAATTAACTTCATTTTGAAACTGAACAATACATCAGTGTGCAGTTAGAGTTACAACAGCACATATTGATATCTTGATTAGAGTTGTGTTCAGACAAAGTCACACACACGCACACACACACAAACACACACACACACACACACCGCTCTGAGTGGAGCTTTGTGCTGCTAAAATCAGCAGTATCTTCCTGCTGGGGGGGGGTGGGTAAACAAATCATGGCTTCTTGCAGATTACTTGAACCAATTAAGTACAAAGTTTGGCTGTTTTGACACAAATAAAAAAAAAACACATTGATGTGAGACTTTCATTCTAATCTTCTTACTGTAATTGTGTGATAGGAGACTTTTTTCTAATGTTGAGCCAACAGTGTAACCTAAACGTCTCAGATCATATCAGACTTCTCAGAGGCTCTATTTGTTGCATTTACATGCGTCCTGAGTGATCCGATCACAAGTGGACAGCTTTAAATACGTCTGTTAACACCTGGTATTAGAAAGCGTCTCCAGTGACCACTTGTGATCCGATCTCACTTCCCCGCTCTATATGCAAATAAACACGTAGTAAACACATGGGTAATACAGCAGACGTTGTGACGTAATATTACATGAATGTCAGTAGGAATATCCTACTTATTCAAAGTACAGAGCTTCAGAGAGCCGGGGAGGAGAGAGAGCGAGCGAGCGGGCGGGTGTCAGCTCTGTGGAAAACACCGGAACAAAAACACCGACAATATGATGATAATAATGCACTTTGCATGCCTAGTCTGACAGCCTGTAGATTATGTAGCCTATAGATAAGATATATTTTAATAAAATACAGTTGTACTGACAGAATACAGAAGAGCACAGAGGCCGTTTCCATGCTGCGAGGCAGACCAGCACTTGCGTCTGCCTGTTTATTCACCTGAGGAGCGCAGAGAATCCGCGGATCCCAGCGGGATGTCAGTAGAGTAGGCTGTCTCACACATTTGCGTACACACTGCTAAAAGAATGTGGCCATATGTGGCCCAGACCACCTCTGAATGTGGTCTGATGAAGATCTGATCTAAATGCGTCTCGAGTGCGTTCACACCTGTACTTCATCACTGAGGACTCGTGTTAGAACCAGGTCTGAACGGAGCCTTACAGAAACACACTAATCTCTCGCCTTCAACTACAAACCCCCCCCCATCCTGTGGGATTTTCAGAAGTTATCCTCACTCAAATCTTTTAATAGTGTGAGACGGAGCTTAATGGGGAACCCTGGCGAGCAAGCTGTGAACCCCTGCTATCTATTGTTTAAGCTCATCTCCTGACTGTCACAGGTCGTCTAGCCTCTCTCTGTGTACTGACTCCACCGAACACTCTCCGTTGTGTTTAATGTCATTAAGAAAGAAATCAATCTTAGACGACAGGTGGTCGGAACGAGAGATGAGACGGGAAGCACAGCCGATTCTCACACGTCACGCGTTAGAAGTGCAAGTGATGTTTGAGATTTGCGTTTCACACTGCCTGCATCATCATTCCCACCAACCTCTGGGTCTCTCAAAGCAACACGAGCATCTGTTACGACAGGAAAATACAATGAGAGCAACGGAAAGAGAGAGCGAGAGGACAGTAACAGCTGGCGGGGCTTAAAAAATGCAGCAAAGGTTTTGCTCCTTTCATTGTGTGTGTTGTTTCTCTCTGTGTTTGCACAGCATACGCCACACAAACCACCTTAGGTGTAACATATGGTTATTCTAGTCAATGTAGAGCAGGATAGGCATGATGAGGAGAGACAAGGAGAAGTCTCTCCACTCTTGAGTTTCTGTGATTATACTGTGATGGAGAGGAGAGAGATGACAGGAAGTCACAAAGCAAGAGAACAAAACAGTGAAATGACGGAGAGGAATGAGAGCAGAGGAGAGCAGCTCTGGATCTGGGAGGAAAGAGAGGAAGACGAGTCGGTGTGGTGTGGAGGTCATGTGACCCACATCATCTGTCTGCCTGACTGTCAACCTGACCTTATTCTATTCAACCATAATGCTCTGACTCACTCTGATGGCGCACACACACACACACACACACACACACACACACAAACACATCTACAGCGTCGGATAACAAGAGGCACACTTGACTTTACACACAGTGGCAGCGCATGAGCAAAGAATTCTAGTGTGCGTGTGTGTGCGTGTGTGTGTGTGTGTGTGTGTGTGTGTGTGTGTGTGTGTGTGTGTGTGTGCGCATCTCCAAGGAAACTGCAGCCGAGCATCCGACAATGCATAGCGGTCAATCCAGGTGAAGTGGAAGGAAGGAAGGAGGTACTGAGAAAGGATGTCGATAAAGAAGAGAGCGAGAAGAAACGCTTGAATAAAAGGTCAGAGTAAAAGCCGGAGGTAAGGTAGATGATGCAGGTGTTTGTGTTTGGAGGGGAGGAGGGGGGGGCGAGGGAACCTCACAAGTAGAGTGGAGACAAGATATTATATATTCTATCTGTTTTAACGGTCACGCCGATAAAGTGACTGAAATTGGAAAATTGAAACTAACAGAGAGAGGGAGACAGAGACAGAAATGCTGAGGCAGACAGAGGTAGAGACTTATTCACAGACAGAGAAAGAACAGTAACAAGCGTGATGTGTAAATCCTGTAGAGAGGGAGACTAGGAAAAGGTGAAAGGGATAAAGCATAAAGAGCAGGTAGAGATACAGACGTAATGGAGTGAGAGACAAAGAGAAAAAGGCACGAAAAGGCAGCAATTACTTCACAACTTAAATGGAACTCCTGGTGAGGCTTTCAAAAACAGCCAGACTAAAGATATCGATATCAGATATCACACTAAGGCTGAGACGATCCACCTATCTCCTGATTCGATACCATCACTATCATACTTGGGTGCTGATTTAATATGTATTGAAATTCGATGTTATGATTTATTGAGATATTTGTTAACTTTTTTAACACTAGACCATGGAAAAGGTTGAATCATACACTTCTAGGGACTTTTACTTTGGAAAATCTCTAAATGAATCCAGTAAAAATGTTTGATTTTCAGCATGTATGTAGTCAGAGATGTATTGAAGTCAAATATATCAGTCATTGTCAGGAATTATTTCCTGAATTATTTTTTCCAGCAACCCAAAAATCAAATAATAAAGACATTTAACTCACAGATTAGTGGTATTTTCTTTTTAATTTATAAGGGACATGTAATGTTTTATACTTCTGGTGAATATAATCCAATCAATCTTATTTTCATAGATGTATTTTGTATATAGAGTTCCCTTTGTTAACACCTTATTCTGAAAACCGGAAATAGTCACACGTGTATAGTGGCTTTATTGTGAGCCACTTTATTGTATTCATTGTTCAAATCAAGACTCAAGGGAGTGTTGCTCTCCTCAATGCCACAGAAAAAGTGTCAAAAGTACAGTGCAATAAATATGATGAACATAGAGCAGAATACAATTAAATTAAAAGTCCTTGAATGGTACTAAACCACACATTGGAGATGTAATGCTGATCGGTAGAATGCACAAAAAAAATGCAATGTCATTTGTTTTTCTTTTCTTTCTGAAGTTGCCAAAGAGAAGAATGGATAATGGATAAGAAGCAGGATAAATCTAGGTAGGGGCCAACAGCGCTTGCCCCTCCCTCATTACCACCACTGAGGTGCCCTTGAGCAAGGCCCTTAACCCAAACCGCTCCAGTGGAGCTCCTCAGAGTCCAGCTGCTCAACCTGGGGTTGTACTGGGCAGCGTCCAGGAGGGAATGTGTAACTGTGTGACTGTGATCAGAGCGGTCCTGCTCTCTGAACCTCCCTTGAAAGGTGAAGAAAAAGAATAAAGAGATGGGTGGCAAAGAATTGTTGTAGTAAGGTGTTATGATCCTCCAGAACAGCTCGTTGGCGTTTCTCTACTAGAGGGATGGACGCCATTCTTGCTAAAGAGATTCCCTCACTTGCTATTTTGAGGACGGTGGTGGAGAGAAAAATCTGGTGACTGTGAATGATTCATTCATTTTCATACTCACCAAACCACTGACTGACTTCTCTAGAAATGCATTACTAATGTTTCTCCACTCATTTATTCATGTTTGTCCTTTAATTTGTCACCAGCTGCTTTAAGATGTTAGTGTTCGTTGCTTGTCGGGAAGGAGGTTAAATAACGCTCCCAAATAAGGCTAAGTTTTGGTGAGGAAAAACTGGCATGGTGATTTTTCAAAAGGGGTCCCTTGACCTCTGACCTCAAGATATGTGAATGTAAATGGGTTCTATGGGTACCCACGAGTCTCCCCTTTACAGACATGCACACTTCATGATAATCACACGCAGTTTGGGGCAAAAATCCTGCAGTGTTATGCATGCAACATGCACAGCATGGATTTTTCTATGATGCTCCTCAAGATCTCGGTGTATTTATGTGGTGTTTTGGAGGGATTATTGACAATTTTTTATCAATTCTCGAGTGGTAAATAAAATCTGTGTAACAAATGGTATCAACCCAAAAATTGCTGCAACAACTTAGGAGACATAAGTGAGCATGGGGATGACCATCATATACTTCTATCATAATGTTCTGAGCCCTTATACACAATTTATTTTAATGAATGAATAAATTAATTTCTATTTCTTATTTATAACTAGAACAACTTGACACACAGTGCTGAGCTGCATCTCAAATTAATCTCCAGGTTCCCAGCTTTCAGGTGATGTACAACACTTCTATGTGACATCTACTGTTGACGTGCTATCTCCCCCTAAAGGCCCCCAGTACCCCCCTAAAAAAGACTGAATCCTCTTGTGTGCATAAGAGATGAGTGAATAAATCTGGTCGTGGACTCAGCAAAGGAACAAGGTAGAACCACAAAAAACAATATGTGAAGCATTAACTGATGACTCTCCTTTTAAAAAAAACAAAAACAATATCTGAACTGCATGTTTGCCTTATCAATAACTTCAAAAGTTCACAAGTAAACTTACAGAAACTACAATTAGAGATAATTGCTTTTAATCTTTTTCATTCATGAGCACAAAGGCTATCTAGGAGCACAAACTGCATACCAGAGCTACAGCTGTATCTGGTGTTTATGATACTTATACGGTAAATTGATGAGTTAAAATCTAATTCTATTTAAGTTGAGTATTTACATTTTAAGACATGCAAAGAGTGTAATGTAGCACTGTTTTCTCTCTCTGCCAAACTGTGAACTTTTTATCATTCAGAGTGAGAGAGCTGTGAAAGAAGGTTCGGGGGTACGGGGGGGGGGGCTAACATCTGGTGCATTTGGCAAAGACAAGCCATGATAATTGCAATTACTGAAGGTGTGAGTGGATGAATTTGAGGAAAGAAAAACAAAAAACAGAGACAACAATACATGTTAACAACTGTTTTGTGAAAGCGTAAATCTGTCTCATCTGAAAACAGCCTGATTACACGCTCACAAAAACTCTACCTCCATAAAAACTGCGACGTTTGCTGAGGACAACTGTTATGGAAATCACCACATGGTCAAGTGGTTTATAATACACAACAAACATAACCCTTCTAAACATATCATCCCACTTCTTGTGCATGATGTCCAGAGTCGGTGGAGGGAGAGAGACGGAGAGCTGGAGAGGGAGGGAGGGGAAGGAGGAGAGGCGAGGTTTAAAGGATAACTGCAAGTGAGCGACTTCTTAAGTGATGGGAGGGAGAGATTTTAATTCAATTTGCTGTGCTTTGGAATTTGTATTCTGGGTGATGAGTAAGAGGAGAAGATGGGTCTGAATTCTTACCGAACACACTCACAGACAGATGCACAAGCTACACACACACACACTATTCCTTCCTGTAGGCTACACGTTTTATACAGTATGTTTTAATGTACTTCAGAAAGCTAAATAATTCAGTTTTTAGTGAAAACCGGAACTGCTGAAAAGTGAAACTCAGAATGTGTGTGTGTGTGTGTGTGTGTGTGTGTCACCCAGTACCATCAGCCATGATGGATTATGAGCTATAGGGCTGCCCTGGATGAGCCCTTAGATGAAATTGGAGCAGCGAGCTGCGCGCTAAAACCTGACAGGGACAGCTGGCCAAGGATAACCTTCATGCGGCAGTTTGGCTTGAAAAGCCAAAGATTGGTCAATAATAAAAAAATAAATAAAAAACAGTTAGTCTGCAGGTTAATCTGGAGTAGGAAACTTTTTTTTTTTTTTAACACAGGTCATCCATCCGTCACAGGGCCGACACATACAGACAAACACCCACATTCACACTTGCAGATCATTTCCAGTTCACATGAACTGTATTTGTACTGTCCACACAGACACTAGGAAAACATACAAACGCCATGTTGCATTATTATTATTATTATTATACAACGCAGACAACGAAGTGTAACGTTATACAGACATAACAAGGCTGCTGAATGAGAGAGGCATCCGCCGATACGTTACACGGAAACACACCGTGTTAATAATAAGCCGACCACGTCACGGTACCGCCAGCTGGGAGCTGTGATCTGTTTTTAAAGTCACGCGTTGGCGGAGGTCTGCGCTCTCCGAGTGCACTTCTAGTTATTATTATTATCATCATTATTTTAATTAGGGCTGACCTGAATGCTTCGAAGTATGTAATAATAATGTATAAATCCCAAAACAGCCCAAGAAATAAGGAATAATCACACAACATTATTCCTAATTCATATTCAACATTAATTATTTTTAGTTATTCTCAGACGGATATCACAGTTTGTTATGTGTAGAGGTGTGTGTGTGTGTGTGTGTAGAGTAGTGCGGCAGCGACACTGTCCTGAAGCTTCATTCGAATACTTCTCACCGAAGCTTCAAAGCCCCAAAAAATTATATTCAGGAAAGTCCTACTATTAAATGCAACAACCTATGACGAGTCTATTAAAGAGATAAAGTCTAAGCGATATTAGACTACAGTGAGTTTTCAACTCACATAGATAGATTCCTTCCACATCTCTGTAATTATCAGTCTGTCTTATCTGCCTTTTAATACCTACCTGTAACCTAGCAACGTGTGACCAGCCACCTCCTGGGCTACACAAGCTCACCAGCATCAAATATATCAATGGGAAGAAAATAATTATTATTCTGTTTTTTAAATCTATTCGTATCTGAACGAGTCTTTCATTAGCTGTAGACGGGGGTGAACAAGGACACGTAGTTCTGCCTGACTTGCAACTTGTCCTGTGTGAACTGAAAGTTTCTTTTCTAGACACGTGATCTCTTTCTTCCTCATGAAAAATAGAGGCTGTAGTGGAATCCAGAGCTGAATAATTTCTTCTTGAAGTTTGGCTTTTACTAAATTAAGAGTGAAATAAATAAAATATTTAACCATAAACTATAGGCTGAATATTTCCAGGTGAACTGCTGAGCAGTGTAATAAAATCAATCCTTCGATTCAGAAAGTTCAGAATTTTCTGATGTGTTAAACTTGGAAAAAAAAAATCAAGCCAGAGATACCTTAAAATGACTTCAGTGAGAGTAAAGACTGTGCAACAGAGAAGAGAACCTGAACAGAATAAAGTCTCACACTCTTGAAAGGTATTCATGTCAGTCTGTCTGTCTCCTGTTGGCGTATTAGATCTCTTTATATATGATAATGCCTCCGTCCTCCATGACACATTTGATGAAATATATATCAGGCAAACTGCAATCTCACACGAGCAGAAGAACACTGAGGAAGGATAAAGATCCCGATGGATTATCTTCCGACTCAGGATGCATCGGATACTGACTTAGCGAACAAGTAAGCCCCAAAATTCACTGCAAGAGCGAGGCGGCATCACGCCAAACCGGCGCTCGGAGTCAAGACGTGCAGCTAGGGCCAGGCGATATGGCCGAAATCTTCTATCAGGATATAGGTCATTTCATGTCATATCTCCATAACGATATATATATATCATAATATAGCATGTTTTCAGGTAATTCAATAAATAAATAGTCTATATGAAATAACCATTTCTGTAGACTCCTGTGAGAATGAAATACTATTTTCTCATTTTAAGAACTTGAGCGCAAAATGAGCAGTTTTAAGTGAAATTATAGAGAAATAAACATACTGTAGGTCTAGCCTATATCGCGATAGAAACAATGTAGAAAAATATATAAGGTAAAAGTGGACAATCTGCAAACATACCCTTCTGAAGAACACTGTGTCCGTTATGAACAAAATAAAAGAAGCAAAGCACCAAATATTGCAGCAGTACTAGTGTATTTTTAAAAAGAATATGGTTCATGAGCCCAGCCAGGGCGGGAAACTGTGCCTTGAGGGTCCCGACGGCTTGAAAAGGCTGCTGACTTGTTTTTCCGAGGCATTTTTTTTTTTTACAGGATGAGAGAATATTTCCAAAATTTGCTATTTAAGCCACAAAAAAACTGCTACGCTAAATGTGTTTGAAAGACAGACAGTGACTCATCAACAATGTGTTATTTAACAGCAGATTAAATATTAACTTGCTGAGAACAGTCAGACTGGAAACCCCCGAGGAGGGCGGATAGTAAGACAATAACAGATTGACGGAGAGAGAGAAAAAGAGGGAGCGAGGACGAGAGATGCACCGAAAGGACGAATGTGCAAATGTAGTATGTTTAGTAATTTGTCCTTTCGATGCTTCTCTCTTGCTCCGGCAAACAGGAGAGGATGTTAGGTGGTGGTCAGTAGTCGCTGTGTGAATCCAGACACTCTCTATTTGTATAACGGTAAATGTAAAATGTAAATAGCAACAACTAACATGGTATCCTGTTCACCGGAGCATGTGGCTAAAAACCCCACCGTCACAACACCCACCACCTCAAGTCAATCTGACGGCTTATTCTGTGATGATTAAAACTCTCATTAGCTTAAACCGCGCTATCATGAATTAATAAAGGCAATCATGACATCATGTTCTTAATGACTCTTCAAATATGAAGTGAGGAAACTCTGAAGGGAAAATCACAAGCTGAGTGCCACTCTGGATACGTAAAGAGGGCAGTAATGAATTTCAAAAACAGAGTGAAATTGGTCATGGGAGAGTAATCTTGTACTTCCAACACACAAAATTATAGTATTTAATCAACACGTTTAACAGAGCAAGTTTCAGTCCGTAGTGTTACAAATGTGAGAAACAATGAGTGTAAATCAGCGTACAGTATATAGACGAAGTCAGCTTGAGTGGCTTCAGCATTTAGTCATTTGTGTGTGTGTGTGTGTGTGTGTGTGTGTGTGTGTGTGTGTGTGTGTGTGTGTGTGTGTGTGTGTGTGTGTGTGTGTGTGTGTGTGTGTGTGTGTGTGTGGTGTCCTGTCTTTGTAGCAGGCTCAGTCTTAAAGCTAGAACCACGTCATGTTAGCTTGTCGGGAAGAACGTTAAATAACGCTCCAAAGTTAAGCTAAATTTTGGTGCAGAAAAACCGTCATGGCCAATTTTCAAAGGGGTCCCTTGACCTCTGACCTCAAGATATGTGCATGAAAACTCTTGAGATAAACAGAGTAAAATACTCAGCATATCGCAGAATGTTTAAAAATTGCAATAAGATCATAATGTGACTTCAAGGTCCCATATCCTGCTCATATTCAGGTTCATACTTGTATTTTGTGTTCCTACTAGAACATGTTTACATGCTGTAATGTAAAAAAACAACTTTATTTTCCTCATACTGCCTGTTTGAATATACCTGTATTCACCCTCTGCCTGAAACACTCTGTTTTAGTGCATTTCAACGGAATTGCGTTGCTAGGCAACAGTTTGGGTCCATGTTTACGTCCTGTTAGCTGATGTCATTCACATCCACTGCAACAGGAAATAAACTGAGACACATTTAGTATGTTTACATTTAAAACCGTGTAATGGTCTAAATATTGTATATTTGTGACATCACAAATTGACAGAAATCCTAACGGCTTGTTTCAAACTCACAATTTCTGAATACGGGCTGTGTGTGTTTCTCCGTATATTGAGCATTTTGATAGTCTAACAGTATTTATAAAGCACTTAAACCTGCTTTATAATATAAAAGACATGAAAACCTCACTTTTTACAATATGTGACCTTTAAGTATCTCTATAGATCTGCCTCTGGTGATTCCCAAACCCTATAGTAGATATGTCTCTCAGATACATTTACATACAGAAACTGAACACACAAACACACAAACCGCATTAACCTCCAGTTCACTTTTTTGCACATACACACACACACACACACACACACACACACACACACACACGAAGTGTCAGGCCCTTTGAGCTCTCTGTGTTGTCATCCCGGCACCTCTGTAGTTTCACTCTGGGCTTCAGAAAGAGAGAAGTAAGAGAAAAAACACACAAGACAACAGAGTCTTTTGAAGTCTCCTCTCCCCTGTTGTGTCAAATAACTTTGACAAGAGTGGAGGAGGAGCGTTGATGAGAGCAAGAGGAGATGGCTCCTAATTGGCTGCATGAAGAAGGGGAGGACGAGGCCGAGGAGGCTTCCTGATAAAATGCAGTGCTGTGAGCGACAGCATGCGTGTGTGTGCACGGTGACACACACACTCACAGGCTAGTACTCCACAATACACACACCTGTGTCAGCTCTCTGACAACCTACAATCTCACGAAAGACCAGCCTTTAAAATTTCATGGTGAACTCAATTCACTCCAATGATATCACTGCAATGGTTTTATTTACGGGTAAAAGCCGTTTCTTACTAGCACGATGCGGAAATGCGGAAAATCTGCATTCGAATTTTCTGCATTGACAACTATGCACACCGAGTCCGGTGCGAATTATCCACGTTGCCAGACAGAGAATGTTAGGGGGCTAACGTTAACTACACAATACATAAACTAATCGGACCAAAAATTTGATGCTAATGCTATCTTTAGCTGTTGTGGCTAGCCCCGTTCCGAGACCAGTATATAACATTAGAAAGTGCATATCAGCTACATTACCATCTTCATCATATTCCAGCTGTTGGGCGATCTCAAGCCGTATATTGTTCTTTATTTGGTTGTAAAGGTAGTGGTGTTTGTCGTACATTATAGGGTGTTGAGAAGGGGACAGCCCATTGTTATTCCGAAACACCAACAGTTTAAAATGTCCCATTGGACCGAAAGAACCCCCCATTTGTCCGACAGTCCGTTACCCCGAAAACGAACACCCATTGTTCCAATGCCCCGAAAATACACACTCTCTGTGCAACAAACAGAAGCACAGGGCTAATTATTACGCAGAATGACTGCAATCAGTTGGAACAAAGGATTTTATTGCTCAAACATATATTTCTGCAAGCAGAAATCCGCTGAAATCGAGGTCCATCTGAATATTTTACCCCCCCGCACGAATGTTCCGCAGGTGTACAAGAACCCACAAAATAAGTTTTTATAAATTTCCGTGCAAAATGTTTGGGACGGAAATCCGTGCTTGGTGTGAAACGGCTTTAAATTCGCACTAATTTTTCGCATTGAGTTAAACTTTGACCCGCAAATTTGCGGCATTGACCAATAGCAAGCCTTCTTGACAGTGCTGACCTCAGAAATCAGCTGTGTTGTACCATTTACTTTTATTTAAACTCTTCTGTCAGAGTATAAACTGCTCCACAAATGGTTTCAGACAACTACAAGACAGAAGTCAATGGTTCAAATACATCTTTTGAATTAACTGAATGAACTTATTGTCCCATAATAAGTACTGCACTAATACTGCAGTAGTAATGACGAACAGATTGAGGATAGAAGTACTGTAGGATGGGGGATTTCTACAACGGCTGTTACTCTACACGTTGCTCAGAAGCATGCGAGCACACGGCAACATCTTGCTCAAGGACACCGTAATGAGTATGAAACACAGAAGCAACAAAGCTTTTCCTCTGCTTTTCTCACATACTGTATGTACAGCAATGCAGGAGACTAGATTTGCTGGATATTCTGTCAAACTGAGTATTCTGTCACATCTTAACAACGTCAGCACAATGTGGGTCATTGTGGAAGGAGCTGAGAAATATATGTCACAATAAAAAGACAAGCGACTCCATAATGTGCACGCATGCACACACCCACACACACACACACACACACAAAACAACTCGTTGAGAAAAAACCCAGATGCTGTTTGAGGCTCGCAACCAACTTTTCAACACGACCATTAGAAGCCGTGAAGAGTGGAGGAGGTGGACGAGATTGAGATAAAGAGACAGAACGAAAAAAAAGAGAAAAATGAGAGGGAAAGAAAGTAAATTAAAATGTCAAGAAAGAAAAGAAGCAGAAAGAAAATAAAAGTGAGTAACAAGAGAAAGTGATGAAGGAGAAAGAAAAAAGAAAGAAAGTGAGAATGGCAGAGCACAAAAGAGAGAGAGAGAGAGAAAAGACGATGACAAAGACGCGGGGAGAGAATGCGAAAGTAGAGAGCGAGCGATGTGCTGCCACTGAGTGAAATGCCACCCGGCCTGTCACATATCTCTACAATATTAATTACATTGTGCCACGCTTCTGAATAATGGAACAGCCCTATTTAACCAGACTGAATAATTTAGCAGCTACTTGGCCTAGTGTATATAACGGGATCGATAAGCACCGAGTACAGGTAATGAAATTCCAAAGGGAAGCTCAAGGAGGAAAGTTGAGTTCACCTGCACTCAGAGTTAGAGTGTTTGTCTCTGTTAATGTGTATGTGTTTGTGTGTGTGTGTGTGTGTGTGTGTGTGTGTGTGTGTGTGTGTGTGTGTGTGTGTGTGTGTGTGTGTGTGCATTCTTTTGTGTTTATTCACCGCATTATATGTACTTAAGAGTATATGTACTTAAGAGTAGAGTCCCTTGAGAAGCCTTTGTGTGTTAGCTTGCACTCACACTTGATGTATTTATGCATTATGCATTATTCATTTTGTCTTTCTTGTCACCAAACCTGGTGTTAGCTCTGATGCTGGACTATCAGTGGCTACTCCATTTAAAGCATTGTAAGCTTACAAAGTTCTGTATCAGATGAATGTTTAAAAAATATGACACCCACCCGAGGGAAAGTTAACTTCTCAGCAAGAGTTAAACTGCCCTCAGAGCAATGCTATTTCCTACAGAAACACCCAGTACACACTGACACAGTTTATACACATGCACACCTGGAAGTTGCCCGGTACAACCAGGACAACCGGGTCCTACCAAGAACCACGACAGCATCAGGCGTTTCAGCAAGTGCCCCAAAACAATACATGTTGACGTTGAAGTAACAAAGCACTATAGAGTGATGCAGGGATGACGTGTTTTTGTTAGCCAACCAGGAAGTTAGCGTCGCACTGATTCCCTCGACATAAAGCCAATGGGATTGTTCCATTGGGTTTTGGATTTTGCAGAAAATAAGCTCTTTATGCAAACACACGTTTATGATAATTACACATCTTGTTCAACAAGATAATCTGAATCTGCAACATAACCAGTAACATTTCTCTGTCAGGTAAATGTGCAGCTATAGCTGTTTGGGGCCCTTTTATTTTGGGGCCCCCATGTTTTCAACCGGCGCTGCACTAGTTCTTTCAAACAGAACTTGCTCACTCATCACATGCAGCCCGTGATGAATGAACGTGTGTGTCGTTCCCCTGGCTCCACCTGGCCTGCATCAACAAGGTTTAGCCCACTGGGACCTGCTCACTGTAGTTCTACGCTGAGATGATGTCACAAAAATGAGCTCTTTTGGGCTCAAAGTAGGTTTTAAAGTTTTTTGAATCTTCATGGGTTAGAAGTTGATACAAAGTGCAATAACTGACATCCTGTTGGAAATGATCCTGTAAACCATTAATAATGGCGGTTTATACTTCATGAGGTTTAAATGCTACAAATGTCACGTATGTGACGATGCTCTTTAATCAAGGCCAACCTGGTGTGTGCTGCCACAACTGCAAAGATCGCACTCATTACTGCAGACTTAACGTACACTAAGATTCAACAAATGTTGCTTTACAGATTCACAGATACAGCACAGATTTAGATACAACTAAAAACACAACCATATACATATACTGTAAATATAGCATAAATAGGCGCTCAGACACAAAATGGTCTCGGTGGAGGAGTGAGTTGCATGTAAGCTGCTCTATTTGAGATTAAACATTCAGATAGGCTAGTCCCTGTGAGGGAAGCCTGCTCTGCTGGAAAAAGGTTGAAGAAATAATGGCATTGTCCTTCCAGTGAACGTGGTTTTGTGCTCACATTGTGCATGTCTGTGTGTGTCCCTTAGGTAATAAAGCCCTTTGCACGCATACACATGTGAGTGAGTGTCTATGCAAATATCTTGAAGGAGCCTGTGTGTGTGCGTGTGTGTATGTGTGTGTGTGTGTGTGTGTATACGTAGGAAGGTGATTCGGCAGGGCACGGCAACCCTCTTCACAATTAATCAGCCCTGCCATCCTTCCCTCCCTGGGAAATGGATGTAAGCAAAAAGTTAAAAGACTTAATTCATAAATAAATCACACAGTAAATAATAGGTGTTTGTGTTGCCCGCGACAGTAGACAAGGCTGTGTGCAAGCCAAGGGAGGGAGAAGATTTACTCTCCCACGCTGCACATGTTGGATGAGGCAAGACCGCTGAAGACAATAAATATGCATTACTGGCGGCTGGTAGTGACTACAACAGGTACAAAAAGCTACGAATGAGGAAAGAATGGAGGAGATGTAGCAGAAGAGGGAAGGAGACAAGAGGGAATCATGAAGGAGGAAGAGAGGGAGCAAAAAGGACATAGAGAGAATGAGAAGGTGTGCGGATGCAGAACGAGAGAAAGTAGAGATGATCAGGTATGGTGGAGATGGAGAAAAGAAAGGTACAGTAGATGAGGAGATAGAGATTTATTTTATAGTAGGTTATTTATAGCAGCATTTTGGAATAGAAGCAGATAAAACTACAAACACTTTTCTGGTTTCAACTTGTTGTAAAATCGCCCTGGAGACGACTAAAAAGCAAATGCAATTTAGCTCAACTGTTGTGTTTACACGAATAGTTTTGCTGGAAAAAAAAAAGAGAGATATCCACTACTAATTCAAATGGCACGAAAATACATTTTATGGAACAGTTGCTCGTTTACAAACTTGAAAGGATAAAATCAGATAATAGTTATAATTTTGACCGACAGAACGCTAACCCTTTTAACATGGCCTACAGCCTTATAGTCAGTGTATTAACATCACATACAGTAACACACACAAACTAAGCGATCAATGCAGCGGTAGACCAGCAACTCCCATGATCCTCGAGGTGAAAACTTTGTGAATGGAGTCTGGTCTGGTATTGAAGACCGCGATATGACGGTTTCAGTCCCCCATCGGAAAGGGCTGTGATGGTGAGGTAAAGCAGTGAAAATATTCTTAATATAAGTAGCGTAAACTTAAAGTGACATTGATTTTTTTAGTGGATAAAATAATTTTTTCTGCTGCTCCCGTGTACAGCTGCTTTACCTCGGCGTCAGACAGCCCGTTCCGACAGTAACTGAAGCCGTTATATCGCGGTCTTCAAAACCAGACCAGACTCAATTCACAAAACAGTCATTTTACCTCGCAGAACGCGGGAGTATACATACAACCCCTCTTCAAACTTAGCACAGCTAACTTTGACTCAGCAAGTGTTAGCATTCACATTATTTATAACCTTATTGATTAGCTTTCATTGGAAACCTACGTCACTGATTTTTGCAACAGCTGAGTGGGCGTTTCCATTTGAAAAGAAGCGCAACAGAACACAGATGGACCCGCCCTTTACACAAAAGCAATATGAGGTGTTGAACTGAAGGCAGACAACGCAGCGAGAAGCACAGGACCCATTGCCACTGCTTTACTTTTTAAACACACTTACTCTCAACACATGCTCGACACGCCATGAAGTGATTAAATATTCACACACAAAGAGAGAGGGAGCGAGATAATCACATGCACACACAATCGACTTGCTCAAGCATATATATTCTAGTTTGCTATGTATCCTTACGGGCACTGAGCCGTAGCCTATAGAGTTATTACACCTCCACGTCCCCTCGCTCGCTCTCTCTATTTCAGCTTCTCTGGGTGTCTCTCTATCGCTCTCCCATAATCAACTCATTCTCTAGCTCGGTTTCTCAACTCATCTGGAAAACACAGCCATCGCTGAGGTCATTGTCTCTCAGTGAATGGTCATTAGTTTTGGGATAAAACGCACTTCTGAGCACCGCCTGGAGCTACAACAACCTTGTCCATTAGCTGGCTGCCTTTTGTAGCCATTTAAATTGGTCAAGGTAGAATTCAAATGAAAAGTGATGACGCCTCAGTAGCTAAAACGCCATCTATCAGCATGCAGTAATATGTACTGTGCCAAATTATGTATGAGCATTTCCTTTTGATACCCATTTAGATTCTTTGCATCAATATGTAATAAGTAGATTGGGATGTAAATACAATATAGCACAAAAAAGGAAAAGGAAAATGCACCATGTATCACAGACTTATACAGTACACTATACCTGACATACAATAGTGAGATGAACAGGAATAAATGAATCCTTCCTTTTCCTCTATTTTCAATGTCTTGTCTATAGGAATGATGGATGTACTGCCGGGCTGCTTTTCATTTGGTCCAACCATAGACTGTATATAAAGATGGACGACATGACAGCTCCCCAAAAGTGAAGCCAAAACATCTGGATCGCCCCCTGGTGGCTGGCTGCAGTATAGCTCATAAATCCCGCCCCCTCCATGTTAGCGGACGGGACATGAGCCAAACTAAAAAGTCAACACGTCAAATATTTTTTTCCCAAAGATCGTTTCTGTCATTTTAGGTAGTTCTTATCACGCTGATGTATGTGTTCATTTTTCTGATAAGTTTGGTTTTAATTATTTATTTGATGCTATAAAAAGGCAGTGAGACGTCATGATTGGCAGCTGAGAGAAAAGATGAACCTTTAACTTTCCATAACCATCACGAGTCTGTTTAATAGAACATGTGTCAATTTGATCATAAATGTAGTTATAGAGATATTATGGTTAGTTGTTGTGTCTTTCTAGCCAAACAGCTACCGTGGTGCTAACGTAGCAGCTAGATGGCTCACACTTCCCAGCCCCCCCCGCAATCACTACTGCGCAGACTCTGGCTCCAAATGACGTGAAAAACTCAAGATGGCAGCTCCCGTATCCGGGATATTTTGTCTTCACTTTTGTACAGTGGGAGGAAGTGGAGGGTATCGTCCATCTATATATATATACAGTATATATATATATATATATATATACACAGTCTATGGGTCCAACCCTCACAATCCCTCAGTCTTTTTAACTGGACGTAAAAAGATACCTTCAAAACGTGATTCTGCATAACAACCTGTGATATCTGTTGAAACCCTCAGATGCATTTTGTGTTAACACATTTGACAAATAGCAGAATCATCTGAAATTTCCAATTTTCTTTAAATTTCCTGCTGTTTGTTTGTGCAGGCGAGCACCAACTGAAACGATGTTCTTACAGGCGGAGATCATCTGTCTTTAACTGCACTATGTAGTTGTTGTAGCATTTGTGGCCACACAGATGCTCCATACCTTATACTGTACAATTCTATTTTGGGTTCAAACCTTTTCACACAAACGCACGTGTACACACGTGTGCGTCTTCAAACATCCCTCCCTATCCCCCGGCGGAGCCTGCCTTTTTCCCAATGACTTTCATTTTTATTAGCGCACTTGGCATCTGATTAAGTCCCATTTGGAGTGTTAATTAGCTGAGCTGCTCTGCTCCGGCTGTCTATGCGCTGAATAAGGTCAAGACAACAATGACGAGACCATCAGGTTTCTTCGAGAGCAACTCACAAATTCACTGACTGTGACAATACAAGCCCTTTTTCTCATGGGACAAGAAGTCTTTATATTCTAACATGAATACAGTAGCAGCCGAAATAAAAGAGGCGACCTGCATAAAAGTGACTGAATTCAGCCAGTAGTCTGAGTACAGCTCTAACAAGACTGTCCTCACCAGAACTATAGCTGCATTGGACGTTTGTTCAAACTCTTACAAGCTCCCGTTTATGTTTCAGCAACCTCTTGCTATACAGTATCTTGCGAATGTCTTCTCTCAGCAGCAAAGGCCAATCAGTGTTATAGTCTTAGGCCGTGTTCTTGAACTCGGCTTAAGTTATTGGATTCCTGTGGCCAAACAGCAAAAGGGCCCAAAAGGCATTTTTCCTTAGTTTATGAAAAGTTGACATTCTGGGACAATAACAGTAGATGACGTTGCCTTATGTCAAGATGTTTCCAGTGCGCTGAAAATTGAGTTTAAAAAGGGACATTTCTTCATTGATGAACAACACAAATGTCTTGTTTTGATGTCATCCCGCCAGAATAAAGAGCCATGGCTGCTTTGCGGAAAACATTTTTTTGCACAGAGCACAAAACTACTGGGAAAAAAGTTAGTAGGGGAGGCAAAGATACCAGTTTTTCCCCTGACAGTAGCCTCAAAAGACTAATATGCAACACGGCTCTAAAATACAAGACTGGAAAAGCTCACTATTGAGTTAATTTAGTGTTGGTTTCTCCACCTGCACATACTGAATGCAACAGTCCCAGGTGTTGTCAAAGGGAATTCTTAAAAATTGAAATTGCTGTTTAAACAAGGCCAAGCGGAGGAAAGAGGAAAGTTTTTGTTTGTATGAGTCAATGAACTCTCTTGATATCAACTTCATCCACACATCAACTTTTTTACCACATCCGCTTCGGTCTCTTTTAGCCGTACCACCAACACTCAGTATAACAGCGGCCTGCGTTGCCATGGCAATTAACAAGACTTGTGAATATCAAAGTCACAGAGACAAGAGGCTTATGACTTTCACACAGAGAGATCACTCAACTGACAAATGGATTAATTAAAGCTCGGGCTTACTTTTACCCTGAAAGCCGTGATTGTATTATTTCCCCTGATTCCAGGCAAACAAAGGCTTCTTGCCAAAACTCCACAATTTATGCATTTCTACGTATAGTGGTATTCTCAAACAGCTTATATTATTTCTGTGGGAAAACGAGGAGTGTGTGTGTGTACATGTTCCTGTACTTCTATCTTTATGAGCAAATTTGAGTTTAAAGCCTTCAGAATAATACATTTTTTTCTCTTCTAGTTTGAGGGCTGGGACTTGGATTTAGTGTTAAAGGAATAGTTCGACATTTTGGGAAATATGCTTCGCTGCTTTCTTGCTAAGAGTTAGGTGAGAAGATTAATACCACACTCATGTCTGTCTCTTAAATATAATAATAATAATAATAATAATAAATTCAACTTATATAGCGCTTTTCTGGAACTTAAAGACCCCAAAGGGCGTGTGAGAGAGGGTCTGACCTTAGCAATATTGTGCAGATGGTAGTAGTAAGTAATAAGGCTGCTACAGACTACAGTTAGCTTAGCATAAAGACTGGAAACAACTAGCCTGGCTCTTCCTGGCTCTTAATCCGTACAAAACTAACAGTGTAAAAACTACAAGTTTTGGACAGAGCTTGGGTAGCTGTTTCTCCCTGTTTCCTGTCTTTATGCTAAGCTATAAGCTTTATTTGTCAAAGTTCAAAGTCCATTTATTGTCACTGAATAACACAGGGTTGCAAAAATGTAGTTTTTGAGGGATCTGGAGATCTCTGATTAATGATCACTGCTCCCTCTCAAAGCCCCATTTACTATGTGATGTAATTGTTTGGTAATACATACAAGGTGCTTCCTGGTTGTATATATGTTTTTCTATATTCACTGTGTTAAACTTTTTGTACTTTATAACAAGTATGGCTTCCATTTGTATGCCTAACGGTACTCCGTTCAGTACTTAAAAATTACAATTCTCCGGGTGCCCTGGTAGCGTCCCATATACCAAGGCTGAGTCATTACTGCAGCAGTCTGAGGCCCTTTGCTATATGTCATCCCCTCTCTCTCTCTCTCCCCCTTTCACAACTATCACTGTCTCTCTCAAATAAAAGGCAAAAAAGCCAAAAAATACAATTCCCAAGAGGTGGAGCTTCTACCACCAGGGTGTGCACAGTGTTGCATACTGCCAATGCCAAACTATTTTCAAAACTCAATGCAAACTACCTGCTCTGCCAAACAGACACGGTTAGCAACTAGCCGGTGAAAACAGTGAGGCATTTAGCAGCTAAAAAAACAAACAGATATTTCCCTCACGAGTTGGTGGAGACCAAAAACAGAGCTAAAAGAGGGTGAATATTGGACTTACATTCGCCAAGCAGACAGAAACACGACTCCAAATGACTGAAAATGTTGCTCTGTAACTGCTGAATGGGTAAATACACAACTGTTAGCTAACAAGTTCATATCAGCTTGAAAGGTGATAATATGTCAGTGGTGTGTGTTTTTTTCTGCTGCCCCCAAGTGGCCAAGATCAGTTGTTGCAGGGTTAAAGTTGATTTAGGGCGATGAATATATGTGATGTATGGATGGTGCTGAAGGATACGTACAAAATATGTGTGTATGAGTTTGTATTGTACATGTGTGTATAATAGGTTCTGGTTTTACTCCTTTTGGCTTTGCTGAGCGTATAAGCAGAGCACACCGATGAATAATGAGGCTATTACAACCACAGCAGACTACAGAGCACCGCCTGCTCTCATTCAATAATGTGTGTGTGTGTGTGTGTGTGTGTGTGTGTGTGTGTGTGTGTGTGTGTGTGTGTGTGTGTGTGTGTGTGTGTGTGTGTGTGTGTGTGTGTGTGTGTGTGTACAATAAACGCGTGTGTGTTGTAAGTGTGTTAGTTAGTCAATATGCGCGATGGATCCTCGCTCTGTATTTTCTTTCTATGAAATACTCCTGCTGGAGCATCACGGAGTAATTCAATATTCAGTTTATGGAATGATTCCTGTGGAGAATTGGTAAACTTGTGTGTGTGTGTTTGTGTGTGTGCAATATTTAATATTTTAATATGCATAAGCATGCATTTGTGAGAGCATTTATTGGCCTTCCTTCAGTCTGAAAGCCCCTTACTTCATATTAACTCACAGATACATGCCTCACCCTTGGCCTTACCTTGCCTTCCCTGAATACTATTTGGAACCTCGTCCCATAATTTAAAATATCTCCTCCCCTCTGGAGGACCAGCAACATCGCCCCGGTTAAGTCAATTTCTGAAGTACAGCCATATCTGTGAGGATGTCCAGGCCTACGGCGATCAAAGGAAAGTATAGAAATGGTCCTACTTCTGGCCTGTACTCACTTAATACACACAGAAACTACTGTCCTTCAGAGTCAAAGAGAATCAGGCGTTGCCCTTTCTATAGTTCCCCTTCATCAGGATCACTGGGAAAGCTGCAGGATTACAGTACGATCCACTCCCCACCTTCTCATAACATTTCTGTTCAAATGCCACGTATGCCAATAAGGAAAAGAACAGATAATTAGCGTGTCTTTGTGTATGTTTGAGAGGCAGAAACAGAATCAGAGCTCTTGCTCTGTTGCATACTTCATATCAGATTAAGCATCTTTTTTTCAACCCTTCAGGGTAAGCTTGCCACGGCAGCCGGTGTTACACGGTGGTCGTGCACACACCGATTACATTACTAGCCCATTGCCCCCACCGTCGTTTTTTTTTTTTTTTCACAGAAATAAAACCCATTACGTTTCTTTTGGCGTATCAGTGCCGTGTGATCAACATATAGTCGGCCGACGGATGCTACAAACTGAAAGTGAAAGTGTCCGCTCCGTACGGAGTCTCAGCTCAGAGTAGCAGGAGTCAGATTTCACACACACGGGACGAGAGAGAGTTGACAGACAGGACGATGGCGGAGGATTTGGTGTCGAAGCGAAAAGCAAAAGCGCCTATTTGGCAATATTTCAGATTTAAACCCAACGCTATAAAATGTCCGGTGTAATCTGTAACACCGGTGTTGTCACAAGTTTATTAACCGGTGGGAAAATGTCCTCACCGTCACATCTCTACTTCAGGGTTAAACTGTTTTAGCAGCCTATTATTCAAAACTAGCTACAGAGAGGTAACTTATACTTTTTGACTGAATCCTTAAAAGCTTTTTTCAAGTATGAAGCAAAAAAGTGTCAAAAAAGTCTTTAAAAGGATGAAAACTTTACTGTTGTCTGAGGGATGCTTTTATTGTGAAGACAGTTTCAGTCGTCATATAAATGGAACAAAGGTCGAAGGTTTTTTTTCCTGTCACATCCAATACAAAGACTTCAAATCCTTAAAAGGTGGGAAGTTTAATGGTCTGGAAAGTGAAAGAAGAAAATAGATCCTGACTGTAATTATATAAAAGAATCATAACTGACTGAATTTGCTGAGTTTTTAATCATCAGAAAATGTGTTGAAGGAAAAACAAGTCCTTTAAAACCTTCCTTGAAGTGTGCTCAGTTGTATTTAAGACAGACAGTCAGGAAGACAGCACATCTCTCTCTGACCTTGTCACCTCCAGCAGCTTCTGATAATGGCTGCTCTGTGATCAGTTCCCCTGTGTAAAGACATCTTTGCACCTCCCCAGCGGTTGGCTTTACATCTGTCCCAGTTCAGCTCTGAGCAGTGTGAGAAGACGGTGAAAAGAAAATCCACCGTCAAAGACAATTTACTGTGACTGACAGTTGGAGTTTCATAGGTGGGCTACTTGACTTTTCTTTGTCTCTTCAGCCACGGTGGGTTTTCTTATCAGCCGCTCACATTCTGCTCTTTGTTTCAAACTGCTGTTACTGAAGCGAGGAAGTGTGTTGTGTGAGCTCCCATCATTAAATCCTGATGTTAAAGCCCCAAACCACATAAACACAAGTGAAGGATGGAGCTGAAAATGCTGGCTCTTCATTCTTCCCTCCGGGCCCTTTGACCTACTGTTCACATCCCAAGTGTGATTTTTAACTGTCTAAAATGTGGTGAAGTGTGTTCCCATTTACAGCTAAGCTCCGATAAACAGTCATATCGATCACTCAGCATTTGTAACGAGGCGACAGGTCGGGAGAGATGATTCACCCACCCTGAGAGAAGACGGGAAAAACACACAGTATATTCATGCCCACGTGTTTCTGTTTGTGCACAGTATTATACTGTGAGTATAGTATACGTCTAATCAGGTCGAAGTGCAACAGCACAAAGGTGCACAAAAAAGGAATACATATGCAGCACAAAGCTACAGTAAGTGGTGAGCAAGTTACATTTTTAATATGGACATGGTTCATTAATGCAAGATCAGATATTAACCAGCGAAGGAAGGTGTCTGCACATTGATTATAGCTCTAATTACAGGCAGAAACAGGGAGATAAGAAGCATAGAAGGAAGGCAAAAGAGAGGGAGAAAGAGGTGGAAAATAAACACACTCACATCAAGGAATGTGATAAAACAGCGGCAGAAAGATGGAAACACTTCAAACTCAGCTACAAACAGACACGAGTCCCTGACTCCTCCATCATTGGCATGGTAACAATAATCTGATAGCATCATGTTGATCTCTGTTAGAGAGTTTTGCTTAAAATCAGAAATTATATTTAGCTAGAGCACCTGTTAAAATATGAGGATTTCAGGACACCTCAGCAGGGTGAACTAAAAGATCTGCATTTAATGAGAAAGATAGAAATGTGAAGATGACCAAGATTCATTGGATACACACATTCTACCCCCCCTCCACACCTTAAAATCATTCTTTATTAGCGTTAATAAAAGACTTCATTTAAAATCGCTTGTCAAGCTCAAGGACAACAGCTAAAACTAAACGTTAACCCGGGGGACGCTCGCAAACATCTGAACGGGTAGTATCTGCTCTAAAACCGAGCCAAAGTACATTCATCAACACGCTGGCAGGGAGCCGACACCGTGGTGAAGCGCATTTATATTGCATCAACAATTTTCAATTCAATTTGGCACCAATAAAAAACATATTTTCTTGGGCATGGATTCAAAGCCTTCACTGCCAAACAAAAAGCAGCAATTAGAGAGGTGGGCACCTTAAAGGAAGATGAAAGTGCATGAAATCCCCCGCTTACCAATTAAAGCATTCATATCTCCTATGGGTGAAGTATTCTCGGTCTGGTCAGGCTTTTCAATAACCAATAACATAAAGCATGAGAAAATGTGAGCTTTATATGTAAACCCTTTAACATCTTAAATTCCTGTCACATTTAATTTTACTCCATTTATTTTTGCTGCTCTTTAAACACGTAATATTAAAGAAGTACTTCACCCACACAATGACCATTTTTATATCAATTACTCACCGTGACCTATCCAAACCTTAACTATTCGAGGACAATACCTAACCTGAACCATCTCACGACCCTCTCACTCAACTTTTGCAGTATAATCCATGTCTCATTTATCCAGTTGTATGCTGTGTAATTTCCAGCTGGTTGTTTCATTGTAACAGGACTATCTTTGGACATGCATACTGTAGGATTTATCCATCTCTCTCACATCAGTGTATTCCCATCGAGAGCACTTTATTGGAGTCCAGGCTGTGCAAAGAGAAAATGGAGTGAATGATGCAACTAATGCTGTGAATGGATGAGCTGCAGGTACACCTCCGCTCTTTGGTGAAGCCCAACCCATTGTTCATGTCGGTACCTCCCCAATGACATGGTTGCTATAACACATAGGGAGATGCACTGTTCATACACGTCCATACCACATCCTGTATGAATAAGCTCTGGGCCAAGTAGCCTCAGTGGGCCAGACAAGAAACAAGCACCAGCTTCACTCATTCTGGTCTATAGGATCATATGAGAAAGATTTCCAGGTACAGTAAAGAAGTGCACCGACAAACAATACAGACAATTTTTCACATTGCTTTGTGTGCAAAGGCCAGAAAAATCCTATTGTGTCCTTCTTACTGTGCAGCCACCATAATCCAGATCAGAGAAGAGAGGAGTTGATGACCCCATCTGAGTCACCTTCAATTTACCGTGCGCTCAAAGCAATAAGCTTAACAACCTTTATGATCTTTTTTTGTACTTCTATCTTTGTAACTTTTCGATTTATATGTTTTTTTGGTTTCTGATGTTATTATAGTGCATGGGGTGTCGCACCTGGACATTGACTATGGTAACTCCATTATTATACAGATTTGAAATCCTTTTCAACCAATGATCCAATGAGAACTGAACACATGCTCCATTTAGATTCTGATGAAGACACAGGTACCGACACATGAAGGCTGCAAATCAATCAGAGTGCTCCAGGCCCCCTTTTTTCCCCTTTGGAAGTTTGCTGTCATCAAACTGAGAAGCACCTGATTCAGCTGCACACTGCTGGAAGATGCACAGTTTCAAATAGAGGTTAACATAGCATTTTTATTTTTTACTGTTTTCATTTGTCGCTATGTTACCATTAACCAATTTGTTATTTGTGAGATTGATTTGAAAGTAATTGGTACTAAAGATCCAGATTAAATGCAGGGGACGTAGATCTATTTAGGTTTATATTAGTCACGATACTAAAATTCTGACTTCGATACGACACCCTGCCTAAATATCTCGGTACCAATACTGAAACGATACCACACCAAAAACCTAAATAAAAAAAATCAGGAAAAGTAATAAAATAAAAGATGACAAAACATGGAGCTTAAATTCTTTTTTTTTAATCAATTAAAAATCTTCAAAACTCTTAAAGTACCAGTACTAATAAAATGGGGTATCGTACCGTTTTAATAGCAGGATATCGCAATGACTTTCTAGTATCGGTATACCGTGCAGCACTAGTTTATATGCACATGCTAAACCAACACCTTGGCTTTCATTGACAATTTTGCGAGCTTAACAGACTTAAATATAGAAATAGGATCAACTAAGTGTACTTCGTTTGCCTGGTGCAGATATTTAAAGCATATCCAATCCAGTTTGCAAGATGAGTTCAACGAGAATATTCTGTCTGATACACTGAAGAAAAATGTACCATATTGGCATGAATTTAAGACAAAGAGAGTATATGTACAGAGAGATGGAGAGAGGGAGGGCACAGACAGAAACAGCAACAGTGTCAGAAAGAAAGACAGACAGAAACGTCTAGTCCATGACCCGGCGTTTTCAAAGTAAGGTTTCCAGAAACATCTATTTGGGCCTGTATGATGAGCAGCTTTAAGTCAACCCAATGCATAATGTGCTTAAGTTTCACATCTAAAATAGTTCCATATGTTAGTTACATAATTCACTACAAGAGACGGTGTAAACAAAACTGTAATTCTCTGATGCTTTGCACCCTGAACCCCTCCTGCCTTTGTCCTTACAAATCTACACTCTCCATTTCTTTCATCCCCCCTCATTCCTCCCTGCGTTCCCTCCTTCCTTCCTCTGCGGCCCACTTCTGCATAGAGCGAATGGCAGCAGCAGCTTCAATAATTCACTTCGCCTCAGAACAGGTTGTGTTTGCATTGCAGGGCGCTGCAGGCGAGAATAGAGAGGGCGAGGAAGAAAGATTAAAAACAAGGAAGAAAGAAGAATGAAGTCGAAATGGGTGAAGACTTTGAATAGAAAGACGGAATGAAAGTTAAAGTAGAAATACAGCAGAGGGGAACGCCCGTTGAGAGTAATCATGATGTGGAGAAGCAAAAAAAGAGAGAAAACCAGAGGGAAATTGTTTTAGAGGAAGCTCTTTCTTGTCTCATGTGTGTGTCCTGAAAGGTGAGAAAGAGTAAGATAATGAAAGAGAGACGAGGAACATGTGAAAGGCTCCTCAAGCAGAAAGGGAAAAGGGAAGAGATGGGGATGGTTAGACTCTGATAAAAGCCAAAGCATCAGTAAGCCAGCACCTATCACTGACACATTTCTCCCTCTGCTACCTGTAAATAGGCCTACCTCACAACTATGAACTACAAGTGTCAGAAGACTCTGTGAGCTCCATGAGATCCACAGCGGTGTGTTCAAAGCACTTTATTTAAACGTGTAATCCTTTAGCTCAGCTTGTTTGGGCCATTCAAAATCAGATATGAGACCAATGTGCTGTGGTTAAAGAAAAACTACTACTACTAACTCAAAACATATAGTGTACTTTTACTGTTGTGGTGTGTTTACCTGTTGTTTCATTCATCATTTACACACCCTTGCCTGTATATTAGCTTCTTGTGCTTGAAAAGAACAACATAACTAAATGATAAATAGACAACTCCTTAGTTTAAGCCTATGGTGGAAATAAGAGCTGAAATGATTAATTGATTTACCAAAAATTAATCAGCAACAAGTTATTTTGTAATCATAAAATGCCAAAAATTCACTGTTTCCAGCTTCTCAAATGTCACCGAGATGATGAAAGTCTCCTAACCACAAAAGAGTAGTTATGTTAACCCAAATCACGACCCTTCCCTTCCCTTCCCTAACCACATTGTTTCTGAGTCTAAAGCGAACCAAACCTTTACCACAGCAATATCACATCATAAAACAGCTTTAGTTTCCAACAGTGATTTGAAACGGTTCTGGGAGGCAGAGACAGATGATGTCGTCCTGCCCATAAGGACACACATGGAGACGCATCTGTGTGTCGTTCTGAAGGTGATGGACAAACAACGGATTCTGTCTTTTAATTTGGAGGACTTGTTGGATATTAACACTAGGACTGCCAGGTCTGTCAGACCGTAAATTTCTGTGTTCACAAGCACATCAAAAATGCATTTGATAGATGAAGTTACTAGAAATGATGGAAATACAAACAAAATATCACATATCATGGAGCAGGATCTGCAGTGCATGATGCAAAATGATTTTTTTACTGCTACTGCACGTCTCCCATCCATCCACGCCAAACGGACCAATTTGCTTTACAATGCTAAAATACATTTAAAATGCAACCTGTAACTTAACGTTACCATATTGTAGGCTTCAGGTCGAAATAAGTCGTATACGACTACTTAATATCTCTGAGACGCTGTATGAGAGAGCCTTACTTTTAGCCGAGAAGCTAACCGTTGTGTCGTTTCGACGAGGGACAGTATCCCCTTCAGATAAGCCAGGCTTGGTCTGCAGTGTCTTTTTAGAGACTTTGTAAAATAAATCCAATACTGAATGTTTTCTGTGATAATTTATCCATTTTTTCGCGTTGAAAACAGATATAGTTGATGTTAGCCGTCCACTAGCAATTCCTGTTGCCTTGGGTTGAGTCTGTTGCCCAATCAGAGGCTGTGTTCCTGACTGTGTGGCAGCATTAAAGTTGATTTAATGAGATTTATATGGTAATAATGTACAACATGGCAGCTGCGATCTATATGACAGCGGTGGTGATCTGAGGAATAAATGCTCAGAAATCTTGTGTGTTTTATTTTAGTACCTTCTAGGCTTCAAGGTCAAAAACACACATTTAGGAAAAGTCGTGGGCAGAAAGGCTTGTAGATTTTATTCAAGCAGAGCTATTTGAATTATGAAAACCTAAACGGTCTGTCGGACCTGGTCCTAAGTCCTAGTGCTGACAGAATATCTTTGGGTATTGGACAACGTTTTTCATGAATTCTTTCCTGCTTTGGTGGCTAAATTGCAGCAAAGAATATGAATAAGTTTATGAAGCTCAGCTGAAGTTTGTTACAGGAAAAGAATCCAGATTTGTTTCACTGCCAAAGATTTGATTGAAGTTCTCTTGTACCTGAGCAAAAGCAAATAAAGTTTAGGTCGCACCCTCATTCCCACTTTGTCTCTCTCTCTCTCTCCAACACTGACTCTTTTCTCATTTTCTGAGCCCCATGTTGGTCTAGCTCTCCGTCTCTAGGGAGGCCTTTCTTCTTTTAGCTGCTCCGTATCTGGCCCTGCCCTTTTCAATGTCACTCCGGCTGCGTCTCTCTCTCTGCTTTTTTAATATGAGTCTTTCGCCGCTGCCAAGTGTCCCTTTTCTCCTCTTTCGCAAAGCCAGATCCAAGTCATTTCAATGAATGTCAAAGTCAGTTAGAATTCATCAGCTTCGGTGGAAAGGTGTTGTTGTTGTTGACAAGTAAATGAGGTGATGAATTTCAGAGAAATAGTTATTATGTCAAGTCAGTTTCACACACATGAATTGATGTGATTTCTTTCTAGATCACTTCAAATCATCAAATTCTCCTCTTAAAACATCACTGTTGCTTCTGTCTGCATTATCGCTGCGTGGCCATGAGATCAGCTGACGTATCAGAACACTGCAGAGTGTATCTCTGGTGTGAAATTTACCTGATGCATTACTTTGCTTAACAACACCTCCACATCAAATGAAGATGGAGAAATTATTTTCTATGTGGGATATCGTGTCCTTGCTGAGCCACAGGCACCACCGTGATTGAGTTGGAAATAATATTCTCGTACATGCACCTGGAAATAGCATTTCCACAAATGCGCTCAGCATTTGATCCGCTCGCTACACTGCAAGCTCCTTTTTACATTTTCACAAATTAATAGTTGATTCGTCTCCATCTCATGAGATTCTGATTAGAAAAGACTTCTATCATTAGACCGACTGCACAGGACAGCACTAACACACTTACTGTCCACAGATTTAGCATTATGATGGACAGTTTATTTTTTTGTTTTTAAGTATCAAAATCGATGCAACAGAACCAGACGTATCTTATTTTTTGTTTCCACGCCTTAACCTGCCGCCTACATCATAATGCAGCTCCACCAGCAGCACTCAGAGATCCGGGTGTGTTATAGTGGCTAATGTCGCCTTAAGCCGCTGGAGGAGCGGGCTACAGAGGTTCTAACCACAGATCACATAACACCCACAGATTTACTTTTTCCATTTTGAAACTTATAGTCTTCAGTCCCAACCCACGCTGCCTCAAGTGACGCGGCTCCCCCTGGAGCCACAAAAATCTTTTTACAGTAAAACTTGTTTTCACATAAGCAGCGGTACTCCACAAGACCTGTAAACAGACTCTGATGTGTAAAATCGGAGGAGTTCCATTTGCACAAAAAAAAATTGTTAGCAAGAGAAAATAGATTGTTAAAAGTAACGGATAAATGGTTGAAAGTCCATCTTTTGCCACTTCAAGTGGTAGTAGATGGAGGATAAACAAAACAAACCTACTGAAAAAAGAGACCAAGTCTAATACATCAACAATTCCAGGATCACTATGTCTATTTATCAGGGCTGTCAATCGATTTAAAATATTTAATCGCAAATTAATCGCATGTTTCTTATCTGTACAAAATGTACCTTAAAGGATGATTTGTCAAGTTTTTAATCCTCTTATCAACATGGGAGTGGACAAATATGCTGCTTTATGCAAATGTATGTATATATTTATTATTGTAAATTAATTAACAACACAAAACAATGACAGATATTGTCCAGAAACCCTCACAGGTTCTGCATTTAGCATAAAACAATATGCTCAAATCATAACATGGCAAACTGCAGCCCAACAGGCAACAACAGCTGTCAGTGTGTCAGTGTGCTGACTTGACTATGACTTGCCCCAAACTGCATGTGATTATCATAAAGTGGGCATGTCTGTAAAGGGGAGACTCGTGGGTACCCATAGAACCCATTTACATTCACAGATCTGGAGGTCAGAGGTGTCCAAAATGTCCAAAAAATGTAAAAAAAAAATAAATTAATTAAAATAAAAAAAAAATGTAATAATGTCGAAACACTTTTTTTAAAATATCCGTAACATGTAAAAAAAAAAAAAAAAAAGTTGGAAAAATGTAAAAAAAAAATGTAAAAAAAGTTAGAAAAATGTCCCAAAAAAGTCTGACAAATGTAAAAAAATGTAAAAAAAAAAAAAGTCTGAAAAATGTCCGAGAAATGTAAAAAAAAAAAAAAAAAAAAAAGTTTGAATAATGTCGAATTTTTTTTATTTTTAAATGTAGGAAAATGTCAAAAAAAAGGCCCCAAAAAAGTCTGAAAAATGTCAAAAAAAAAAATAAATGTCAAGAAAAATATTGTCCAGAAACCCTCACAGGTTCTGCATTTAGCATAAAACAATATGCTCAAATCATAACATGGCAAACTGCAGCCCAACAGGCAACAACAGCTGTCAGTGTGTCAGTGTGCTGACTTGACTATGACTTGCCCCAAACTGCATGTGATTATCATAAAGTGGGCATGTCTGTAAAGGGGAGACTCGTGGGTACCCATAGAACCCATTTACATTCACATATCTTGAGGTCAGAAGTCAAGGGACCCTTTGAAAATGGCCATGAGTTTTTCCTCGCCACAATTTAGTGTAAGTAAGGAGCGTTATTTAGGCTCCTTTCTGACGAGCTAGTCTGACAGTAGAGTTGGTACCAATGGATTCATTAGATTCTGTAGTTTCATATGATGCCAGTATCTTCACTCTAGCTTTAAAACTGAGCCCGCTACAACCTCCGAAATATCAATTGCGTTAATGCGTTAATTAAATTAGTGACGTTAAAACGATTTTGCGTTAACGTGGTAGAGGAGTTGGATAGGTGTAGTACACATAGTAGTTTTAAGTCAACCATGTTGTTTTTTCCTAAACCTAACTATGTGGTTTTGTTGCCTACGTTTAATTCACAACGTTAAGTATGTGTTTACTGCGACCGAAAAGTGATGAAGAAGGGTCTGACAAAGCATCAGTATGTGACAAGTTGGGATGAGAACGTGTTGCCAATATATATAACAAGCATTTAATTTTATTCACAATGAAAACAATTGTTGAATTTCAGTCTCCTCTTTGTTGCTTCCACCCAAATCACAGCACCTTCCCTCACGACGCACCTTTCCCTCTGCCCTCATTTCCTGCTAGCCCTCGCTGTCTGCTTGCTCCCCAGTGTCAGCCTCCGCCCCGCTTCCCTCCGCCTGTCTGCAGCTCTCAATGACAGTGTGCGCTATGTCCTATATATGCAGTAAGTGGAGAGGTGGGTGGATGCTTGCCACTGAATCGGCGGATGATAGCGAGAAGATGACAGGGCTTTGGAGGAGAGAGGTGCTGGGTGTAAAGAAAGCAGGGAACTTATATGTGAGGAGAGAGAGGGGGGGAGGAAGGAGAAAAGTGATGAGGAGAGTTAAAGGGAGGTATGTGTTGAAAGGGTTTGGATGAAGGCAGAGAATTAGGATGGAATGAGGATGTTAAGTAGAGAATGGGTACATTTTATCCCATTTTGACATGTTATGGGTAGCTGGGAAGGAAAAGAGGATCAGAGAGAGGAGAGAAGAAGGAAAGAGAGGAAGATGACAGGGACATCCTTCTTGACAGGTAAAAGTTTAGTAGATGGGTAAAGACAGGATGAGGGAGGAGGAGGATGAGGAGGAGAGGGATCAGGATGTGCAGCTGGTGGCAGGTAAATTGCTACACAGTGACAACATGGGGACTTTTTAACATATCCGACAGATTATACCCCGTCTCCTCTGAGCCGGCTGAGATGCACGGAGAAAGACGGGAACGTGTGAGAGCAGCAAGCGAAAATTTCAAACATTTAAAGTGCCAGAATTTTTTTTTTACTGAGGAGGAGGAGGGGAGGATGAGTTGTTTGTTGCTGAGGGAGAGCGAGTTTGAGAGTGAGAACTAGAGAGAGAGGGCGAGATCTCCGAGCAGCACGCATCGCTGAATTATTGAGGCCAGACGTGTGTAGAAGCAGAAGATAGATTTCCAGCGTTGATCCCTTCCTGCTGTCAGAAAGTTTAGTTGGACACGACCAACTCCAGCAGTTGTGGTTGTTTTATCGTTGTTCGGGGGTTTTCAGAGCAAACCACAGGGAGAGGCAGAGCACATGTAGGAGGAGCAGCCTCCAACAGTGTGGTTTTTAGCAGTGTGTGTGTGTGTGTGTGTGTGTGTGTGTGTGTGTGTGTGCGTGTGTGCGTGTGTGTGTGCGTGCGTGCGTGCGTGCGTGCGTGCGTGCGTGCGCTCCCTGACACTCTTTAAATCGCAGCATATCTGTATGATAAGGTTTTCCCCGGCAGTCAGTGGCTGTGTGCAGGTTTTCTGTGAAGTGACAGATCAATATATATATATATCTGTGTTGAAGGTGCGACAGGCGGCGAGAGCGGCTGCCTGTATGCATAGCACTTTGCACACTGTGAAACCCTCAGTGTGAGTCAACAATATCGCAAATATTCTAAAGCTCCCCGAGGAGATTTACACCTGCAGAGCCTGGTGTGTCGATGCTAACAGATAGGGACTGTTAAAAAAAACAAATATAATCCCATGAACCCTTATGTAGTGTATTCTAACCAGCTTCCATGGAAATATAGAACATATCAGACTTAAAGCCCCTCTTTCACTCACTAACATTTTGCTTATTGTTGGATGTTTGATCTTCACTGTGCTGAATGATGTGCAAAGTTACTTTTACTACTTGGAAATGTATCTGCTGAAGGGGGAAAGCTTCTCTGTGCTCACCTTAAATCTCTTTTTGTTATTAACTATATTTAAGTCAAATATTTACAATGATTTGTGTTGAAAATGTAACACAACAAATAGAGCATTTAACCTTAAAACTGAAGACAATCGTGGTCCAATATGCAACTTATACGAGTGTCCTGTGGAAACTTGAAGCCTCCAGTGCACTGAAGATGGATTCTGGATTTTTTTCAATGAGGTACAAGGTATAGGTGTAATTACACATTTTATTTAAAGGTCCCATATTGTAAAAAGTGAGATATATTATAAAGCAGGTTTAAGTGATATATAAATACTGGTAAACTATCAAAGCGCTCAATATACGGAGAAACACACACAGCCAGTATTCAGAAATTACGCGTTTGAAACAAGCCGTTAGGATTTCTGTCCATTTGTGATGTCACAAATATTTAATATATAGACCATTACACGGTTTTAAACGTAAACATTCTAAATGTGTCCCCGTTTATTTCCTGTTGCAGTGTATGTAAATAACATCAGCTGACAGGAAGTAAACATGGACCCAAACTGTTGCTTAGCAACGCAATTCCGTTGCAATTCCGTTGAAATGCACTAAAACGGAGCGTTTCAGACGGAGGGTAAATATAGGTTTATTCAGGCAGACAGTATGAGAAAAAATAAAGGTTTTTTTTTTAACATTAGTTAGTAGTTATTTTAAGTAGTTATTTTAAGCCAAAACATGATGTTTTTCCCTAAACTTAACTAAGTGTTTTTTTCCCCGAACGTTTCATGCAGTTTTACAACGTGTTAGAACGTGTTGCTTTTAAGTTTTGCTTTCACTTTTACAACGTAGTAGGCCAATATTAACCCACATCTATGGTGCTTATAGCGACCGATAACACCTATTAAATGGCCAGATAACAGTCAGTAAATTGGGTGGTGTAATTCAACAAATTTTTTATACGGTCAATTGAACTTTTTTTTCCCAGATACCAGTTATTATTCCAAGCAGGGTGTTTTTATATGTCTTAAAACGTGTATCGAAGGGATTTTTAAAACCACCGTCTGTGAAATCTTTGAAACCCCCATGTGGTAGTAACAAATAAAACACTTTGTCAGAGAGCAATGCAATACTGAAAGCACCTGGAATAGTCTGATTTTTCCACAAACAACAACTCCGTTGGAATAAATTGAAAGATGCTCTAATCACATGAGAAAATCCTTCATACAGCAGCTTTAAAATTCTGTTAGAAACACACCCTAACCTAATGTTAGAATTTCAAAATTAAACTACACAAAAACATTGAAATAAAAAAGTTTGTTAAAAGAATGATGCCATAGGAAGAGATAAGTGCTGACACAAAGGACGGGGGGGGTGAAAGAGAAGGTGGTGAAGAAGAAAGAGAGTGACAGTGTGAGAGGAGTGCAGGAGGAGGCAGACGGTCTCTGATGTAAGCCATGTTCGCACCGCTGTTCACAGCCGTCCTGTCGCCTTTATGAATAAGTTAGATGCCAAATGTTCCCTCCCTCTCATGTCCGTGCATGCAAACGCACACACACACACACACACATGCACTACACACCTTATTCCTTCACTCACCGGGATCAGGCTCTGTGCACACAAAAACACAAAACACCTACACTCCAACAGCTTTTTTTTAATTTTTTTAACTTAGCCTCAACTACAGTATATTGAAATATTAAATTGCCCTGCATTCATAAATTGCGTACAAAGACACAAGCACGGACACACACACACACACACACTTCTATATTCCCTCATGAAGCCGAGCTAGTAAGAGGCTTGATAATGTCTGACAGACTGACAGGACTACAGAGCACAAAAGTGAAGTCCCACTGACAGTTTTTCCTGCTCACACGGCACCCACGTCGTCCTGTTACACTCTGGACCACTCTCATCCGAAGAAGTGTGTGTGTGCGTGGGTGTGTGTGTGTGTGTGTGTGTGTGTAGGCCCGTGTGTGTGTGTGTGTGACACTGACTAACATCCCAGTACAGAGGGATGAGAGTGGGTGAGAGTGAGGTAATGATCTATGAGTTCAGCGAAAGGTAAATGCAGTGAGAGATGTTTGTACACGTGCATGTCCTGTGAAAATTGTGCGTGGGCTCTCGTGTGTGTGTGTGTGCGTGGATGTGATCTGTATGAACAAGAACATAATCACCTGAGAGAGTGGAACACAAAATGAACAGATAGAGAGGTTACGCGATGATCTGTGAGCAAAATATTATAATAATAATTCTTCCGGCATTTCAGTACAGGAGCATGCTGCTGGAGCGTTTCACTCCTCCTCGTCCAACTACTTCTCCTAGCTCACCCCGGAAATATCTTCAGGGAATAAATTCAATCAGTCTGTCAATCTGTATTTATTCATACACGCTCAATGAAGGAGGATTCAGTAGCTCCACAGTGTGGACTAGAGAAAGGGATTTATAGTTAAGGTTGACAGTGAATTACACATTACATTCTTTAGGTTTGGGCAACAAAACCACTTAGTAAAGTTTAGGGAAAAACATCGTGTTTTGGCTTAAAATAACTACGTTTTAAAAGTTAAACTTACGGCTTGTGAACACAAAGACAACTACATGTTGTTGGTTTCACACGGGATGCGAACACCAACCTCCTGAGTGAAAACACTGTGCTTCGGCTCCTGTCATAATTACTACGGTCGCTGTCGTCTTCTTTTATACCTTCTTTCGGTGCTCTACGATGTGACTAGATGATAAAACCTACTAGTGGGTGTAGTAGGCCCCTATTGACCCATATCTATGGTGCTTATATCGACTGATAAGGCCTATTTAATAGCCTGACAACAGTCTAATCGGCAGTTCGATTTGAAGATCAAAATCCCCATATTTCCAGTCTTCATGCTAAGCTAAGCTAACAGGCTACTGCCTCCAGCTACATATCTACTGTGAAGACATGAGAGTGGCATCTCCTCATATATAACTCTCTGCAAGAAAGCGAATAAGCGTATTTCCAAAAACTATTCCTTTAAATTACAAGTTATACTCCACACCTCTCGGACTCTTTACTGTCTTTGAGAAAAGAAGTAAAATTAACTGTTCGTTAAGAAAAGGACATGTAATGTATCATGTCTGATGGAAGGAGCCCCCCACTAACCAACACATTAACTACATATACACTGTATTAGACAAACATAAGAGGCAGGCAGGCGGCTTACACTTTGGCTATGCTTTCTAAGGAAATATATTACTCACTCGGGGGGGGCCCCAGTGTGCCAGACTGCCCACCTCTACCTGCTGCTCTGTGCCCACCCAGAGCTCAGAGTGTAACTGGTGGGAAGCAGGGTGATAAATCAGACCTCCCAAGACGTTGCCTTAGCACTCTTATCCTTTAGCCCCAGGTAGCAGGGCTAGTGTAAACCAGTCAACATATCACTTTGGCCATAGGCCTATGGCTCTGCTGCTGACCTGTGGGTTAATAGAAATGTTGTCAGGCTTTAATATCCAGTTACCCGTACAGAAAAAAAATAGGAAACTAGAGAGGGAGAGGAGAGGAGAGGAGAGGAGAGGAGAGGAGAGGAGAGGAGAGGAGAGGAGAGGAGAGGAGAGGAGAGAGGAGAGGAGAGGAGAGGAGGAAATGAGAGAATCAAGGGTAAAAAAGTGGCAAAGAATGAGCTGAGTAAGCATCAAAACAAAGACACTGCGTACTGTACTGTGTATGTGAATGTTCTCAAGGTGCGACCTTTTTCATATCAAGGCAGCGAGGGCTACACCGCCACACAATGGACCTAGTTAATGCGAGAGAAAAAAAAATGGGAGCAAGACGAGATAATTAAAGCACCATGTGCACTAAAAATTTTAGCAGAAGGGACGGGATCAGAGGGACGGGACAGAGACGAGCGGAGACGGACACAAAAAGACAGAGGGGGGGGAGCAGGCAGATACCACCACTCACCGTCTAATATCTAAAGTACTTTACATCCAAGTTTTTCATTCTTAATGTCTGATATACATTACAAACAATAAAGACACTTGCCAACATTCCTCCAGCTCTGCCAAACCAATAATCTCCTTTCTGTTCTGTGCAAAGAATAGCTCTCCTAATCTTCTTGCACTCTGCACCACGATCAAGCTTCTTCAGAAGACAACCCACCGGATATTTCCTGCCAAATATTGACCTGCTGCTCATGCCTCCTTTCAGTTAGATCGATCCATCGATCTGTCTGTCTGTCTATCTGTATGTCTGTCTATGTATCGTCATCATTTGGACAAAACTCTTTGAGCACCACTAACTAAATTCCAAGGACTTTAATCAGACCTAATACAGAGGGAAAGGTCATCCAACAATCGCTGATGATCACATTCATGTGGAGAGGATGCAATCTGTAAAGTAGGGATGCACGATCCAACTTTTTCAGTCCCGATACCGATAGCGATACCTGGGCTTTGGGTACCGAGTACCGATCCGATACCGGTGTTTTATGTGTAAGGCAACATCAGGCTCGACTTACACATTGTTTTCCTAACTTTGTAAAACAAAATTTAACAAATAAATGCATATATATATATATATGTAAATTTACCGAATTGTTATTTATTATTAAAATAATAAATCCACAAGCAGCTTGGTAAAAAATCTTAAAAATTTACAGGAAATCCAATTCAAGTGTAAACCTTTTTAATGCAGCAACAAATTGGTCAAAACTTCCAGCCAAATTCCAGTATATAATGTATATTATATATAAACATAGAACTGAATTGAATAGATCGGCCCCATTGTCGATGGCCCGATGTCCGTTACGGTATTGATATCGGTGCATCGCTACTGTAAAGCAAAAAGAGGTGCGTGCGTGTGTGTGTGTGTGTGTGTTTGTGTGTGTGTGTGTGTGTGTGTGTGTGTGTTTGTGTGTGTGTGTGTGTGTGTGTGTGTGTGTGTGTGCACGTGTGTGTGCGTGTACCTGTGAGTACAGTGAGCAGAAATAAAGCAGAGAGGTAAAGAGTAGGAGGAGGACAGTAGGTGTCAGATTGTGGGAGGTAAAGAGATTATCATCATCTCTAGTTTACAGTAATGCTTCAGTCTCTTTCTATCACCGTCTCCCCCCCCCCTCCTCCTCCATTGCCTCAGAGCCACCGATAAATTATGGATGCTTATTAGAAAAGGGCAATATTCAGCATCCAAAATAAACTCGGCAGCGAGAGACATAAATGAGAGAGAGAGAGAGAGAGACAAACAAAAAGTGCTGATGTGGGGAGAGGAAGAGTTAAAGTCGCTGGGGAGCCGGTCACCAGGCCGGTTAAACCTGGAATGATCTCTTTCTAGGTCACCGCCTTTCAACCCGTGTGCCACGGCGAGCTAACAGGCTGCAACGAGTAAAGCTCCGCGTTGAGACGATGCTCAAATGTTGGGTGCTCGTCTACACGGCAAATAAAAAACTAGCAATGTGTTCCAAGACCTTCATACTTCCTTGGGCAACATCTTCAAAGTGATGTAAAATTTGTGCGCGATGTCGGCACATTAAACTTTTTCACTTTCTGCATCTCTTGTGGTGCTTTGTTCTATGGCCAGTGGCAAAGCCTCAGCTCTCCTGCTGCTGCGGGGACTTGCTCAAATCTAACAAAAAAAAAATTGCTTAGCAAAATCATCGATTTAAGTTCATTAAATTTCCTGTTAACAAGCACATAATGAAGCATCATATTGCAGCCTAAAGCGGTTTGGATTCCATCTACAGCACCAGCTAATGGTTTCTGTGTGACTTTGTCGAGCAATCGATAATTTGGTGTCCCTGTGAACTCTGTTGCCTCGCAGAGTGTGATGTGATGCAGCACCACAAAGACTGAGAGACACTCTTTCTGGTACACTTTGTCTGTATTGATGTCGGATGAGGACACACATCCTGCCAGACTGTCTTGAAATTTCGCTGAACCTCCCCTAATCCTTAAGTGTGTTGAGAGTTGGCGCGTGTGAATGCCACATCATGCTTGTAATGCCTGGGATTACAGTATATCCAGATTAAATGAAACTTGAAAATGGCTGCATATGTATGCAGGGATGTTTTGCGATCCGAGTGTGGAGATGCATATAAATACAGCTTATCCCCAAAAAAAAAAAAGCTTTAAGAAAGAGGAGAGGACTCTAATAAAAACTACATACTATAAAACGATCTAAATAAACGTGCATAGAAACATATGGTGTGTGCAGCTTTTCCTTTGAAATAAAGCATTTCCTTGGTGCACTTCGTCTGTCCAATTCCTATTTGAGGGACAGGTGTTACAAGCTTTCTGACAGCCTATCAAAATTCACAGAAGTACAATCAATACTACACTGCTTTAAGAGAAACAGTGACTGATCCACACGCCCCTGCTGAGCCAGCAAACTGTTGCAGTGGGAAGGAAAAGTGTGTCTGCCGCACAAATACGTCCCACACACACACAGACTCATAGGTTTTGCTCTCACACACACACTACATTTTGGCACGTGAACTCACATTCGAACTCACGAGCACCGAACACCTGCACGCAGAACAGACTCACACAGGCACGAGCTAACAAAAAACAAAACGCACGCATCCAAACCCCCCCCCAGAGAAGGCTACAGTAAATGAAGCTCATAGCCGTCCAAAGCGCTGACATCAATCAGGCACGCTCACACCGACGGGCTCCCGACGGACGGCGAGTCGCATCTGTCTGCTGGAGCGAGTGCTAAACAATTCCAAAAGTGAGGGAAACCATTTTATGCATATCTGCATACACGGCGTCAAGCGTGTTGGCAAACTCGTTGGCTCCCTTCCCGATCTTCTCCCCACTTAAAAACTAAATTTGTTCTCTCTGAATGACTCTTTTTAACGTGGATGATTTACCTATACATGAAACAGTTGTTGCACGGTGAGCGCAGCTGAGCACCACCACCACACAAGCCACCTGGGAATCTGAGGGCCTGTGAATGCTGGCCAGCACGATTCCCACAAAGCTTTGGGACTTTTTCGTCCCTCAGCTGAGACACTTGCACATAAGACAAATAAGCTACCGCGCTGGGAAAAACAACCTATCACTGCAGCCTCCACCGCTGGCACTGACTGCATACCTTTCTGCTTCGACCCACTGCGGATTTGTGACGGAGCCCATGAGGCACGGATGCACAAACTCTGCATGACAATCAGCGGATCACTCTGTAGAGAGCCAAAAAACTGTTCCATACAGTTATTATGAAAGAAATAAATGAGGACGAGAATGCACGAGGGTAAAGTGGAGATGTGAACCTTCTGCGGGACAGCAGAACTGGATCAGAAAAGTCGCTCCATGAGGAGACAACTGATTGAAAAAATGAACACACACAACTACAAAATGATTGCGGGCACTAAAAGTAACTCATGAGTTCTGGATACCATGTGTTTTTGAACTGTTATGTTCCGAAATGTTATATATATATATGCTGGAAATATTTATAACGCTGGATTTATCACAGCGGGTTCACCAGCAGGTAAAAAATGATCCCAGATAAGTACATGTGACGCCACTAAAACTACATTCTTTATCATCGTAAGACCGTGTTAGACATTTCCCTTAAAAATACAGATAGTGGAAAAAAAAATAAACTTCTTGAGATCCAATCCAGCACTGTCACAGTACACACACACTGCTCTGTCTGCAGCTGTGGGTGCCAGAAATACAACAGATTTAGATTTTTTTTTTTTTTAGTAATGTCCATTAAGGCATCTGTACAATCAACTGGTGGTCAAAACAAAATACATGCAGAGAAAAGATCTGGGAATCATCTGTAAGTGGTTTTTAGTTTACACTAATACAGACACGTCACCTGCAGTATGAAGTATTAGAGTGATTAGCTGGCAGCGGGCCCACAGTAACATGCTTCAGAAAACGACAGATTGTCAGCGTTTCTCGGTGTGACGGCAGGCTGCGGGATTGCTTGTGACAACAGCACTCCATGCAACTAAACAGAGTCTGTTTTCAATGGCTGCCACATGTCTTCAAACATCAAAATCAAAGTATCAAAGCTGACAGATCAGTTTTGTGCGTTCGCCTTGCCCGAAGGGACAGGAGGATGAGGATGCATATCTGGCCTGTAGCTGAAGAAAGTGAGTCTCTGTAGTGCGGTGAGACAGTCTGAAGAGGGAACAAATCTCTGCTTTATCCTCAAAAGCACAGTCCTGTTTAACCTGACGGAGGCGAGCAGCGTCTTATCCTCCTGCTGACACCTGTTGTCTGCGTGCGTGTGAGTGAGTGCAGAAATAGTGTGGAAGTTAAATAGTGGCAACCTCCATTCAGTAATAACCATAAACCTTAAACAAGCATTTAAATCTGTGCGACTAATGTGGATCCTTTTTTTTTTTTTTTGCCATAAAGATTTATATCAGCCTAAAAATGGAATTTACAGTAGGTGGGTTTCCCCTCCACTACATCGCTGGATGTTTTCCCAGCCGCCTCCTCCTGCGACTTCTAAGAAGCAATATCTCCCTTTCAAGTTAATTTGCTGTCTGTCTCCCTGAAGCTGTTCTCACAGTAGTTTAAACGGCAGTTATTATCAGCCTCCTATTAGCGTGTCTGGCTGAGACGCGGACAATAATATGTGGCGCGGAGAAGCCCTTTAATTAAGGTTATGGGCTAATAATTGGACAAATTAACATCGCTGCTGCAATGGAGCTCAGTCAGCCTGCACTAATAAAGTATGCGTTGATGTGGTAACAGGAATACAGCTGTAAATATGGCGTTCTTCTTACCGTAAACTCCTTGGCCCCGGGCAAGAGGATAGACACTAGAAAATAACAAAATCCAGAAAAGCTCCATGTTCAGCTCAGTTCCGTCATAACCTAAGAAAGAGAGAGACAACATTGTCTGTTACACTCACGCCAATAAAGCCCATTGAATTGAATTGCGAGGTGGAAACAGGAGCACAGAGGGGAACAGCCTGTGACAAACAAGAGGCGACAGCTGAGGGATTGTTATCAAAAGGGAAGAAGAGGTACTTTCAATTGTTTCTTTCATGTTCAACTTCAACCCTTTAAGCCATGAAAATAATATCACAGAGCAATTTAGCGCAGCCTACATCGTTTCATTCGACTTAAAGGATGCTTAATTCAATGTCAAATCGTGGATTATAAAGTTTACAAGCAGGGCTGAGTTTGTTAGAGAATTGGAGATTGATAGGATTGTCCTCTGTTAAGCTTGACTAAACTTCCTCCACACACACACACAAACACACACACACACACACACACACACAAAATCACACACACACACACACACACACAGGTAGTGAGGACAGGAGAAAACTAGGGGATCAGACTGCAGTATTCATGGAGGATTAACTACAACAAGTGGGGTCGTGAACGTTAGACCCCAAACACCCACACACACCGCTCCTGCTTCAGATCAATACTCCTCCCTACAGTGGTTCTGCAGCAGAGAGAGGGTGAGAGGGTGAGAGGGTGAGAGGGTGAGAGGTCTACTCCTCTACAACAAAAACACTTTTTTTTTTGTTTATCCTGATATTTGGAGCATCACATGTTGGTGTTATTTCTCTGCACAATTTTAGAAACCTGTTGTAAAACCTGAAGAAACGGGATGAAAAGCAGGTGGAGTCACGGAGCTGATGGACCCTCTGGTGTGACTCTGCTGCCTGAACATGAGGATCTCCTCCCTCACATCTGAATAAAGGCTGTGAGCCGGCTGCAGGTTGCGTTACACAGCGCGCGGTGATCAAAGTTTCATTACACGATGCATGTGAGTTTATATCACCTGCATTAATGTCAGGATGCGCTGATGAGACTTCCTTATACTGACATGATCGTAACATTGCGTGCGTAAAAAAGAGATGATGCAAATTAAAGAAAGGCGGGTATGAAGACCCAGAATTTGAATGTCACCTTTGAGGCACAATAAGTGTAATAAGAGATGTCAAATTTACTGCCTGCTTTAAGGTGTTCACAAATATGTGCACATCTCATTTTAAAAACGCACACACACTTGATGCAAAAAGTCAATAGGTAAAACATATAATCCTGTAAACATGTAGTCTCCGTGCATGTGATCCCTGCCGCGGCTCTACCTTGTCTCCGAGGTGCGGTGCTTTGGGTCAGTGTGCTACCCAGCGCTGAGCGCACTCCGCCCCGCTCAGCGAAGAGGATTCCTCCGCTCTCCGATAGACCAACCCGCCTCCTCCGTGTCTCTCCACAGAAATATGTTGGGGAAAAAAAAGTTATATATCCTCCTCCAGTGGGCGTCCGGTGTGAGCTTTACAGTTCCCGGGGAGTATAACGGAGAGTTAGCCTCTCAGATGATCTCCTTAGTGTGCTCAACTTTTATTTTACGCACGGAGAGAAGCGGGGAGATCTCACCGCTGCTCGGCTCCACAAGAGAGTCCCTCTTCCAAAATAGACAAATAAAAACACTTTCCTTCTGAAAAACTCAAGCAAGGCTAGTTTGGTAAAAAAAAATCTCCTCTTTTGTGGATGATGTACTTTTAAAGGCGTGGTTGAAACAGCTTTCCTGTCTCTCTGCGCCTCTGACCGGTGACAGTCTACTGAAGCTCTTCTATAACACAATCATGCGCTCCCATCCGCTCCTTCAATCAGCGCTGTGTCTGTCTGTGGACTCCAAGTGATGCTGGCCAAGTGGAATATGTGCGCAGACTGAGAACGACCGCCCCTGTCTGTGGAGGGAGAGAGAGGGATGGAGAGAGGGGAGGGGGGGAGAGGAGGGGAGGGAGGACAGAGGCTTCCACATAGATGCGCTCAAACCTCCCAGCAGCTCCACACTGAAACAGGTTGTCAGAAGAACAACATCGCTCCCCTCTCTCTGATTTTCTCCCCCCCCCCCCCGTTCTGAAATAGCCCTTTTTTTTAGGGGTACCACAGGACGTGTTTAAGAGCCGAGAGGTGGGGGGGGGGCTGTTGTCGGCTCTTTTGGCGGAGTCCGCCAGCTGCGGTGCCACCAACCGTCGGTGCCAATTAGAAGTGAAAGGCGCTCCGAAAGTTTTTGTGCCTAATGGAGGAGCCCTTAACACCATCACCCCTCCCCGTGGACCAATTATTTATGACAGTGAAAATAGACTGAACCCCCCCCCCCCCCCCCCCCCCCCCCCCCCAATACACATTCTCCCTCTCTCTCTAACACACACACACTTTCATCCACTGCCCTCCCTCCGCTCATTCTGCCGGCGGGGTTTATTTACTTCCAAAAGTGGCCACAGGGGGGCGTGTTTCAGCTCAGTGCCACCATTGGGTTGCACGTGCGCGTGTGTGTGTGTGTGTGCGTGTGTGTGTGTGTGTGTGTGTGTGTGTGGTGATGGGGGTCTGAAGGCATCCTGTGTAAAGGGCCCTTTGCATTTCTGGCCTTTCCACGAGAGCTGAGAGTTGGTTTATCACAAAGCAGCGTCTCTGTGTGCAGCTGGCGTGAATGAAACACTTTAAATATCAAGCAGCCTGCTTATCAGACTGCAGCGAGCAATCTGTCACCCGAGACAAGGAATATTCAATTTCACTGCTGTTATTTTTTTACAATGCAGCAGATTTCAGTTTTAACTTAAAAAGACTTGATTATTACGTGCCTATATATTAAAGCTGCAGTGGGTAGAAATGGAGAAAATATGATTTAGTATGAAAGTTATTTTTATAAAACGGTCACTATATCCTGACAGTAGAGCATGAGACAGGTAATCTGTCGGTGTCCTCCGGTGCTCTTAATGGCATCTACAAGATTTCACAGACTGGAGGAAAACAACCAATCAGAGCCGAGCTTGAGCCTGTTGTCTCTGAGCAGCTGTCAATCACTCGCAAACTCCAGTCAAACGGTCAAACTAGGCAACGCTGATCAAATATGAATCAATATTATGTTTCTGTAATGCCTATTTCTTGAATAAAATGTTTTCAGAATCATCTAGTAGTTACTGTTTAGCTGTAAAATTAGAAAGTTTTGTGACCCGGCAGCCAAACGTTCTCATTTTACAGCTAAACCGTGCACTACTAGATGTTTCTTAAAATATCTGAGGAGAGAAATAGTCATTACAGTAACAGAATATTGATTCATATTTGATCAGCGCTGTCTAGTTTGACCGTTTGATCAGAGTTTGTAAGTGATTGACAGCTGCCTCCGTTGAATAAACAGCCAATAGGAACGCTCTCTCTTTCTGAAATGACCTGTGATTGGTCAAAGTCTCTCATCACGGACTAGATTTTCTAAAGCCTGAAAACAGAGTCTCACTCTCAATATGCTGAAAGGTTATTATGGAATTTTTGCCCAATGATGCCAAAAACATTCTGCCTACTGCCGGTTTAATTTATCTGTTTATTTATTTGTCCCAGTCGGTTAATAACTAAATGCCTCTTCTTCTCTTGTGAGTTAGGAGGAAGTGGTTGATAGGAAGAAGAAGTGGTAGAAAGTGTAAGGTCACTGTAATCAGCCAAAGGCTTAGAGTCAACATAAGCCTGTAAATGTATAATATGAGACCTTGAAGACAGAGAAATATTGAACTCTCCAGTTTCCTTTTTTCCGACTCATTTATTACGTAACTATTAGTTCTCCTTATTCAAATACTTCGGCGTGACAAAGAAATAAATCCATGTTTTAACCTTGAGGATCTACTGCAGATGAATATCTGTTTGGTAAATGTTTGCTCGGGTCTTCTTGAAGTACTGAGGGGGTGGATTCTGCGGGTTTCAGGATAATGGGCATGCTGGGAGAGTTCATGTTGCATATTGCTAAATAACATGTGGTTGTAATCCATTTTACTGCATAATCTCAGCACATAATGCAGCATTAATAACCCACCGACCATTCACCTCTGCCTGTTTAGCAAAGTGGGAGAGACCATGAATATGAAACGATAGTAACTCTTACAGTAGCTAGCATAGCATTATTCGATCAAGTGATTTTATTTCTCCTGACATCAAATATAAGAATTGTGTTACCTAAATTTCCTTCGGGATCAATAAAGTATCTATCTATCTATCTATCTATCTATCTATCTATCTATCTATCTATCTATCTATCTATCTATCTATCTACCTGTGGTTTGTGCTGTGCTGTTGCAACACGTTCTCATCCCAACTCGACACATACTGACGCTTTGTCCGACCCCTCGGCGTCACACTTTTTAATCGCAGTAAACACGTAGTTAATGTGAATTAAACAAAAACACTTAGGTTTAGGGCACAAAACCACTTAGTTAGGTTTAGGAAATACAACACGGTTGGGCTTAAAATTACACGTTTGTACAGTGAAAATGTGACTTGGCGTTGTGAACACGGGACACGAACGAACAGCTGATTTTGACGACTTAAAGTTTCCTTAAAGGAACAGTGTGTAGGATTTAGTGACATCTAGCGGTGAGGTTGCAGATTGCAACCAATTTAAACCTCTTCCGTATGCAAAGAGTGTAGAAGAACTACGACGGCCGATGCAAAAACACAAGACACAACACAAGACAGAGAGAGAGCGGTGGCGAATGTGTGTGAGCGAACAAGTGAGCTAGTGGAGCAGAAGATAGAGTTAGCTCAGCTTTGAGAATATCAAGTGAATATTCAGTGGTCATGAAAACACAACGATTCTTATTTTCAGGTGATTAAACACTGAAGAAAACACACTTATTAATATTATATTCCATTTCTGCCAATAGATCCCCCTAAATTTTGCACACTGGTCCTTTAAGTTCTGCACTAATCAAAATCGCCTGAAGTCAGTTTCTATTTGGTCTGAACTGATTCATTCTCTGGAACTTAATTACTGGTAGTAAGTGACTAAGTGCGCCCACACACACACACACACACACACACACACACACACACATACAGAGAGAGAGAGTATCATGCATGACTGTCCAGTACAGACATCGTTTTTTACAGTTAAGCTGTTGAGCAGCTCTACAGGTGCAGCTGCAGGTTGTGTGCTTTGCTCAGGAGCACCTCGGTAGTTAGTGAAGAACATTTCTCATTCTGTTTAGCTGCCAGCATCTCCCTGAATTGTTTGGGATTAGAACTGGCAACCCTTCCAGTCAAATGTCCATCTGTCTGTTCTGCAGGCGGTCAAAGCCTCTGATGTTAAACTTCAAAGTGCTCCGTGCTACTGCACACTGAATGTCTTATTACTGCTGACACAGGCAACATTGATTAATCCCACATGACAGTTTGAAACTAGAAGTTTCCAAATAATTTCAATGGCATGATCCAATCCTGTTAAGTAGGAGACTTAGATGTTGTTGCATTACCAAAAGAGACAATAATCTGTTCCTCATTCTCGTCATACACAATTAGAGTATTTTATCTATTTTGTTATTCAACTGAATCATGATCGTGACCACCGGGAACAAAGTTTTTAGAAGAAACAAACTTTTAACGCAGATTGCTCTGTGCCTAACAGCGGTAACATTTGTACACTTCAATCTGGGCAACAGTGAGCAGTAAACATTTGGGGTTTTCATCTGACATTCCTAAACAGAATCAAGACACTCAGTAATTACTTAGCTCTCTCAAACCAAATGAATCTTTTACTCAGAGTAAACAAAATCATGGGATCTGGCACAAGTATCTGTCTCTTTCCTTCCTCTCCTTTTACTTTTTGCCCCTCATGTTGGGCTGCAGCCAGCAGTCTTGGCATGTCTCGCTGAGAGCGCATCATCGCTGCTTTAGGCAATGAATCTCAAAAGACAACATGTTGTAGGAACAACCTTGGGTGGCAGCCACACACGTGCACACACACACACACTCATCTCACTGCACAAAACCATGTTTTTACAAAGAATTGCAGAAGGCTTCTGAGAGAAGCAATAATTGCAGCGGATGCAGTAAGCCAACAAAGAAGTGAACACAACAACAAAACACTACGCTGGCCAAATGCACGATTATGATTCTGCTGCACACGCACACAGATGCACTTCTCATCTCCGAGTAGCTCGGTGGAGCTGCAAGGTCACCGTGGCAAGGACTTCATTCCTCCACGTGTTACAGGTGTAGATGCCCCCTAATGGGTTCAAGTCTGTTGCTCTGTTGCCCTGCGTAACACTTCAGCTGGTAGTGAGTTCATGTGTAAGACTTATAGAAAGTTACAGATCAAATACACAACTTCCTTTCAGAATTTATTATTTAGAATAGAATTATTATTATTATTATTCTATAGTACCTTCTTTTAAATCATTTTCAAGTCCATTTTTCTGCTTTTCTGTCTTGGGTAGCAAGTTATGGATACACTCCTATTTCAGATTAAAGGTTCCCTGTGCAGTTAGAGATATGTTTACATTCAGTCACCAAAGGTTAGTATAATATCTTTACGAAAAGTGCGTTTTCCTACGAATGTCCAGCAACACGTGTCAATTTCTGCTCGTAACATGCAAACAGTCTTTTCAAAATAAACTTCCGTCTTCACAGGAAACAACTTGGTTAGGTTTAGGCAAAAAAAGTACTTACTTAGGTTTAGGAAAAGATCGTGGTTTGGGTTAAAATAACTACGGAAGTGACGTAACTTAAAACCGCAAACAACATTTAGCTGGTGCAAAATTGATGCAGCACAACAGATAAACATCGGATACTGCCATCGGCGAATGTCATCTTATTTGCCGATAGCAGTCAACAAGACAATATCGGCCTATAAATCGCTGCATCCCGACAATCTACTTATTCAAGGTATCCTCATACAACTGTTAGTATGATATCTTACGAAAATGTATTCCTCATTTTTCGTGCGATTTCCTAAGAATGTCCAGCAACACGTGGCACACAGGAAACAACTTGTTTAGGTTTAGGCGACAAAACTACTTAGTTAGGTTTAGGAAAAGATGGTGGTTTATGTTAAAATAACACCGAAAGTGGCGTAACTTAAGTGCAGAAGTTACGTTGACTTCTGTTTCCACACGGGATACGAACACCGGTCTCCTGGGTGTTCTTTGACCCCCCCCATCCATCCTAACCTCCTCCCTATGTGGCGTTTGTCGCTCTTTATACCTCCTGGTTCACAATTACGTGGATTACATACAAATTGCTGTGTGTGTTTAAGTGTGTGTGTTTAAGTGTTTAAATCCTGAAATATTTACATCCATGTTTACTAGCCAGCAGTCTTCTCCTTCACTGCCTTTTGCTGGCACGTTGCTGCGTTTCTTACTGCCACCTGTTGATCAGTGGAATAATGTGAAATGTGTGTGTGTTGCACAAATCATGCGTCCAAACATAACAGGGAGCCGCTCATAAAAAAAAGAGAGCAAAAAACTCCCCAGTGTACCTTTATAATAGTGAAAGTAAAAAAGTCACACAAAGTACAACTGAATGAATTTAGATTCAAGAGACGTGCTTGGGATGATCTTACTGGTTTAAAAAATAAAATAAAAAACAGATAGCATTGAAATAACATTCCCTCATGATCTTCCATGAAATTATCTTATTTTGAACATCTGGGAGAATAACTCAAGTTGGAACAAAACACAATCCAAGTTGTCCGGTCCTCTGAAAGAAGCGTTCACTGAATAATCAGACACCATCAGTGTGCGTCTGTCTCTGCTTCGCTCCGACATGACAAGGATATTAGTATGATTTTGAAATTCAAACAACTTTCAACACAACCTGGAAATTCTAAAAAATGTTTTAAAAATGCAAGATAAATGTAATGCAACGTGTAAACGTGTGAAAAAAAAAAGCATTTTCACAAGAAAACTAATTGGTTTTGTTACGGAATACCAGAAAGGTCTCTATATATAATATATAGTATAATTTTCCTGCAGACACCGAGGAAACTGGAGATGCATTAGGTGAGTGCATTTATAGCTAACCAGCAAAGGAAATATAGCTGTACTGCCAAAAGTGATAAGTTTTATAGCATCATGTAGGTACAAGTGAAGAGGTCAAGACCTTACAGAATAATGGAGTCACAAATTTGCATTTTATAGAGATATTCTGAAGAAGTACTTGTGATTTGTTATTATTATTTTATGTTATTTATTATTATTTGAAATGTACTGTACCCTCCATTTATTGTAGAGTAACAGACATTAGAGCTTAGGGCTGCAACTGACCTATTATATATATATTCTATAATTATTTTCATTGTCGATTAATCTGTCGATTATTTTCTTGATTAATCGATTAGTTGTTTGGTCTATAAAATTGTGAAAAAAGTCGATCAGTGTTTCCAAAGCCCAAGATGACGTCCTCAAATGTCTTGTTTTGTCCCCAACTCAAAGATATTCAGTTTACTGTCATAGAAGAGGAAAGAAACCAGAAAATATTCACAATTTAAGAAGATGGAATCAGAGAATTTAGACTTACTTAAAAAATTACTCAAACCGATTAATCGATTATCAAAATAGTTGCCGATTAATTTAATGGTTGACAACTATTCGATTAATAGTTGCAGTTCTAGTAGAGCTAGGAAAATTACAGTGCAAACTGTTTTTGAATATGGAATACTTGTTTAATATTATGGGGTGTTATATTATTTTTACTGAAGAACAAAACAACTGAATAATTCAAGTGGCTTGACATATACATGTTAATCTAATGACTGTGGAAATGACATAAAGAAATATTTTCTATAGGTAAAATAAAAGAGCACTGGAGTAACTCAAACTTGCATTGAATTATTTTCCATTCTGACATTAAACTTACTGTGAACACAACTCCTCCAATTAACATCTCCAGATAAATAAAATCCCTGTTGTTGTCTTTAAACGTATTATATGTCTCCAGCCCAGACTCTTATTTTTGCAGCCCATCAGATCACTGCAGACTGTAATGTGATCTGAGGTGCTTGGTCAAAATTTTTTCTAGTACCACGCTCAGTAATTGATGTTCCCATCAGTGTAATTCAATCAGGGCCTAAAGTGCTGTATATCAGCACCAAGCACTTCCCACACAGAAACAGTTAAATGGACAGAAAAGATACACTTGAGACTGCCGATAATTTCATTGTCTGAGTCTTTGTGTGTGTGTGTGTGTGTGTGTGTGTGTGTGTGTGTGTGTGTGTGTGTGTGTACGGCACAGACACTGGGAAAAAGAAAAGCAATATAACTCTGTTAAGCAGAGATGTGATAACAGGCATCTCAACTTGACAACTCAACACGTCAATACACAGACAACGAGGAAGGAGAGTGGACGACGCAAAGGGCTGAGAGGATTCAGAGTCCCCGAGAGAGATTAAAGACTGACATCTGACGATACAAAGACGAAGGGAGTCCAATAGCTGACAGGAGTGGTTTATTTTCTAAATACACAGAGCAAAGACTATGCTTTGTTATCCTACTTTTATGAGCACACGTGGAGCAACTCTAAAGGAAAGTTGCATCTATTTCTTGAAGACAATCAGGATAATTCTACCAACACTACCCAGAACAAGCTGTATAAGCATCCGCAATACCGTAACCAGACGTTGTCAAGCCAGAAACGAGTATAGTGAAGGTTAGAAGGTTCTACCTGTGCTCAACTTGAGTCAACACCTACGACCCAACTGCACAAGGGACACTCAGTTAAAGACCTGCCAAACAAGGCTGATTGACCCACATAGTACACCACAGCCTGCAGAGTCTCAAGAGGAGCATGCATGTCCGTGAGATAGAGACGAGGATGAAGCATTTAGAAGTCACAGCTGTACTCCAGAGCAGGTAGCAGCCACCGCTGCACCTACAGCAGGGAGGTGAGATCTCAGGATAACACATCAGCGACACCGGGACAGGAGGGGCAACAGAGAGGATCCATCCTCGACCCGCAGGTCATCATCTCATTTATTGTGTTGCTGTCTCAGTTACTGAGAGAAAATGAATGCCAGTTTACGGTATAATGGCATTTTATTTCTGCTGCTATCTTAGCTCAGTGGTTCTCAACCATGGGGTCCTTGAAGGAGTTCCAATGGGTCCTTGAGTTCCAGGGGGTCCCCAGAAAAATGGGGAATAGTTTATTTTCACTATTTAATTGACTATAGAAATGAGCTCGATGTGAGTACGAGTCATTAGAGTGACTATTCTGATCTCAGGTTTCCCGTCCTCCATGGTTATCTCCTCAACTATAGTTGACAAGATAATTTATATAAAATTCTGGTCTTAATCATATCTAACAACCAAGATCTTTTCAGTTGGAGGTCTCTGACCCGCCAAATGGTTTGTTACACAGAACCAGCTGAGAAGCCTGTTTGGAAAAGCACTTTCAAAAAATACTTGGCAGGTGATTGGACGAACCATCTGTCAATTAAACTCTTGCCGAAGCCGGTCGGGAGAAGAGCGAAAACATCTTTTCTATCGAGGAAATCCTTCAGGGCCGTTCTTTGCTCTTCTTTAAATGAAGAAATACTCTCCAGTTCTGATATAACTGATGCTACTGCAGCAGCTACGCTAACCTCTTCAGGAGCCGCCATTGTTGTTTAGAACGAACAGTCGCCTCTCCGTGTCGTCTCACCACACATAAACCACGCCTGTAGCTGCCAGTAGCTCCTAACAGGACGCCGACTGGTCCGTGCTCTGGCTTTTTCCGGACACAAACGCATTACCTGAAGCCTGACGAGATCGATTTTGTGTTACGTGATCTCGTGACATCGCGAGAATCCAGGTGTCGTGCAAGGTAAGGTCCGTGTCCTATGTGTATCTATTTAGGGGTCCTTGACATGAAAAGGTTGGGAACCACTGTCTTAGCTAACGCATATGCATATTCTTCATTTTAAATGAAAGAATGGTTAAGGTAAGGTTAAAGTTAGTAAAGTTAGGAACACGAGCTACAGACACACAGCAGACCTGAACCCACCAGATCCACATCCTCACTACTACACTGAGCTAAATCAGTGGCACACTAGCTCCGTTACTGCCACTGAATGGTGGCATTTAACACAAATCACTACTGCATAATTGTCCATCGTGAACATAATTTGCAGGAGACTGGTATTGTGTGCTTTTTTTTTCCTTTTTCCAATACATTATCTTCCTTGAGGACAGTTTGACAAACAGCAGCCATCTCGCATTGGCAGTTTTTTAGATTTTGAAGATATAAACATTTATCTTTCTTTTGACTGAGAGAACAAAAACTGTAAACGGTAGCAAAATGAGCAGAGATGATTAACAGACTGGTTACAGCATCATAGAAGAGTGGATCACTGACAGATGGATAATAACCGAAAAACTATGCTCTTCTGCTTTGGTGTAATGTCTGTTGAAGTTATGGTGTGTTATGCAAAACTGATCACCACCAGCAAAAAAAATGCTTTCCATAGCGTGTAGTCACAGAAATCCTGTAGTCCTCTTAAGCTGATGGATAATTCGCTGCACCTACGCAGCCTCCAAAAAACAAAGTAAACAATGATCCTCATCAGTCACAGTGTGCAGCCTTATTTAAGTAAGTGTGTGCATGTTTTTGTGTAGGACAGACAGACAGAAAGACAGAGGAGGCTTAGCTATCCACGAGCATGTGACACCAGCTGGTCCGTGTCAACCTCTCTCCACCCATCCCATAAACACACAAACATCTGCACATACACACACACACACACGCTTACGTCCGAGAAAGGGTCATTTTTCACTGGGTAATTGGCGGCGAGGCACATTGCCCTTGGGATTCGATAATTCATAACCTCCTCCCATCCGATATCGGATAGCGGGCAGAAATGGGCTGAGACAAGGGGTGGTGTGCACGGAGAGGAGAGGAGAGGGGAGGGGGGGGGGGGGGGGGGGGGGCCGCGGCTGCATCATTAGAGAGGAGAGGTAATGGCTCTTATTGATTCCGCCCCGCCGGACCCCCTCACCATTTCATGTTTAAAACAACACTGATCCTCATTACCCAGGCAGCCGCAACCGCCCTGATAAGGAAGAGAGGAAAGAAACAGAGAGATGAGGTGAGAGGAGAGAGAACGGGGGAAAGAAAGTGTTAGGGGAAAAAGAAAGAAGGGAGGGAAATGAGATGGAGGAAAGACAGAGAGAGACGGTGGAAATGAGGAAACAATGAGGGAGGAAAAGGAAGAAAGAGGGAGCACAGTTTGTGTTTTGCCTTAATGCCTCAGTTTGAGTGGTATAAGTAATTACTGTCACCCTTTAATTCGTGTAATGCAGTATTACTTGTTTAAATGTCTCTCCCTCCTTCCCACACCCCCCGCAGTGTGTAATAAGGCTAAAGAATTGACTCAAACACAGACTGCAAGGATCTGTCTTATAATTCTCTGTGCTATTATCCTCTCTTTGCTGCTAACACACAGCTCTCTCTCTCTGTTTGGCCACAGGCAAACACTATCATTACTGCAACAGTGGTATAAGCCCAGCTCTAATGTTTCTCTCTCTCCTTACTCTCTCCTTGACTCTCTCCAAATTCGAGTTTTTATTAGGAGGTAATTTGCCAGCTCAAATTGCTCCAAACTCACAACTGTAGGATCAAATATCTTACTCACTTACAAGCCTGTGTTTGCTGGTATTCAAGGACTAACTTCTTTGTTTTTCTTTCTCTCAGTCGTGCAACAAGGCTGACCTATAAATCCAATGATAAGATGCCTCTTAATTGAGCTTGTGCGTCGTGTTTATGTGTGCTTGTTTGGTGGAATGGGGGTCGCTATCGCACACTAAGTCTGTGCATACAGTGTTAAAAACACCTGTAGTTGAAGTCCTCATCAAATTTTAAGACCAAGTCATTTCCTTTCTTTGATATGTATCCTGTTCTTGGCTTCTGGGCCAAGAATTAACATAGATATGAAGTTTTTCCAGCTAGTTTAAAATAGCTAAGCAGAGGTGTTAGCCGCTTGCCACCAACATAACAGTCCTACTGTGTGTGAGATGGAGATGAAAACTCACAGAACAGCTACAGTATACTGCTAATATCACGCCACAACTGCTTATGACATGTGTCATGGTTGCAATATTGGTACATAGAATTCAGATTGGCACGTTTAGATTCATATTAATTCATAAACCAGAACTATCAGAGGTAGGATGCATTTTTTAGAATAGGCACAATTAGCTATTAGCATTTGTTGTTTGCAATATACCCCCAAATGTACAGACAGCTATCACTGATACTCGCTATCCTTTTATACTGTTCTGGAGTTATAAGGAGTGCCTTTTTTGTATGATTTCTAAGCAGTTTTATGGACATTTAGTCATGATGAACATTGGATAGTGATAACGTCGGGAAGTGTAAGTCAATCTAAAAATGTGTATCATGACAAGGGATGCTAATCTTTCATTCTTTTTCTAACCGATAACCGACCCTCGTTAACCGATTACTAAACGTTAAATAACAAGATTAGTGCGTTTCATGCAGCGGTGCTGTGGTTGTAGTGCACAACAAGCTGCAACGATAAGCCGATGCACAAACAGGTTAAATCCATCATTTATCACCAGCTGCAGTGTTTGTGCAAAAGAGACGACTGAACCATGCGCTGAATTCCACGTTGGTCTCAGTTCACTTAGGTTCACAAACAGCCGCCAGACAGAAACTAAACCAAAGTTCTTCAGAGACGAACGTTATAATTCATTGTCCAACACGGTCTCAAAGGAAAGTTGTTTGTAAAAGCAGAGCACTACTCACACGTCCTCTGACAGGCTCATATTAGGTAAGACCTGCCTTCTTGAAGCTTGGCAACCAATCAAAAATGAAAAATGACAACCTGTGACTGCGACAGCACCTTTATATGTATATAAATCACCTGTTCCATATCAACATGTCAATCTCTCTGATGTTTTGAAGGGTATTTTTCCAGTCGTGTATCATACAAGAGAAACAATCACACTTTGGTATACCAAAGAGAGAAGTCCACTCCACGTCAAAAGATTGATTCTGTATGCATGTCTTTTTGTGTTTACATTTTTTAAGATGAATGCATCCTTTGAGAATAATAACTGTTCTTCGGGTACATTTTTCTAACTCATCAGCCAAGTAAAGCTAAATAGCAGTTACTATGGAAGTCCCCCAGTTTGCATTAGATCATTTATTCTGCATTAGCTGTGTAACCATGACGAAGAGAGAGCACACTGAAAAAACTCACATTTCAGCAGCTGGTTATCGTAACATCTATTGTGATACCTAATGGCAGATCCATCCATCCATGTTCTTCCACTTATACGAGACCCAGTCGTGGTGGCAGCAGGCTAAGCAAGGTTTTGCAGACGTCCTTCTCCCCGTCAACGTTCCCAGACCGGATGAGATATATAATCTCTCCAGCATGTTCAGGTCTACCACGGGGTCTCCAGTTGGACGTGCCTGGAAAACCTCTAAAGGGAGGCGTGCAGGAGGCATCCTGAGAGCAGCTCTACGATGAGCTCCCTTCAGATGTCTGAGCTCCTCACTGAATCTCTAAGGGTGAAACCAGCCAGCATAAGGAAGAAACTCATTTTGGCCGCTTGTATACGCAATAGGGCTGCACGATTATGGCTAAAATGATAATGATTTTTTAGGGATAAAATATTTTTACTGCACTTCACTTTCACATTCCTGCTAATTAACAAATCTTTGCATCAAAATAAGACTTAAAATATGGCTCTTCTTCACCTGAATTCAGTGCATTTTCATTTTACCCGTCTGCTCTCTGTTGTATAACAGAGAAATATACAGTACATTATATTACTCCTCTACTTCGGACTGCAGCCGCAACATTCAGGGAAGTTTTTCACAGGCTGCGGCCTCAGGGTGAGCAGGTCACAGTTCCCCGAAAAGTCAAGCCAAGACAAAACGTCTCGATCGCCGGCTGGTGGCTGGCTGTCAGTTTAGGAAGCACTTGATTTGATATGCAGCAGAGTTTTCTGTGAGCAGAGCACAGACATTTTAAACGTTAATATCGCAGAGATCATGTTCATTTAATTGTGGGAAGCCAAAATCGTGATGGTGATTAATAATCGATTAACTGTGCAGCCCTTATACGCATCTCATTCTTTCTACCACTACCCAATGCTCCTGACCACACATGTAGGTGAAGGTCAGACGCTGCACCAATCCACCTGTCCATCTCACGCTCCATTTCCCCCTCAATCGTGAACAAGATCCTGAGATACCTGAACTCCTTTGCTCGGGGCAACAACAACTCACTCCCAACCCATCTAATGGCAGATGAATAGTAAACTGAAGCTGGTAGGGGAGTAGTGTAACACTGTTGAGTGCAGACTGGTGGATCTCTACAAGGGCTCTCACATAATGTAAGATATTCTTAGAGAAACAACGTCAGCTTCAGCTCTTCAAATGGCTTTTCTGCCTTTTCCTCCCCCCCCACACTGACAGCAGAGGAGTCTGGTCTCAGTTGTCTCCCTCGCCCTCGCCCTCGCCCTGCCTTCTCTCTGATGCCCTCTTACACCGCCCTTGTTCCCTGACAACAAACAAGCAGCAGTCGACACTCTCCACTCGCTTTCAATTACGGGTCCTTTCTGACACTCGCTATCCCCATACAGGCCTGTTAGCAGGGCAGAGGGGGGGGGGGAGAAAAGGCAGTAAATTGGAGAGGTCGACCCATGAGGGGATAATCCTTGTTCTGTGGCATGTTGAGGGTCAGGCCTTTGCATCCTGCATAGTAACGAGCAAAGAAATAGAGAAAGAGAGACTGATTATTCTGATTAGATATGCATTCTTTCGTCCATCTAACCCAGTGCAGCGCTGCCATCCACACATCCACACATCCACACATCCACACATACACACATCCACATATCCACACATCCACACATCCACACATCCACACAACGCCGGACCATCCAGCCAGCAGATCCTGAGATAAGCTAGCTTAAGGGCAGAGTGTCCACAAAGCAGAATGCGCACAGAAAATCATCAGCAGACGGACATGTCGGTCCTCGTCTTTTGACCTCGCAGATAAACCACTAGCTGTATCAGCTCAGTCACAGCCTGAAAAGCCATCACGCCCCCCCCAGAGCGCCACGGCTGCTTCTACATCAAGTGCTGTGAATGTGTGACTCGAGCATTAATAAATAATGATTTGCCACAAAGAGCCTGTCTAGGTCTCTGCATTCCCATCTCTTAGATGTGCAGTCGCCATCACCCCCTCTGTGCGTGCGCATGCATGTGTGTGTGGTTACTAGTGGAGACATACTTTCTGCAAAATGCCTCTATTGATGGAAGTCAAGTCAATGGCATCCTTGCAATAGTCATCCACACAGTCAATTACCTCACAGAAAGGCGGGTTATCTCCCAGATAGTCTGAGCTGGAGCTGGCAGTGTGCCCAGAGTGTCTGTTAGGCATGAATGTCTTTCTTGAAACAGCTCCTTTTTAGGAAATAACAGGAATTCAAACACTGGGCCTGTCTGCAGCTGACACTGAAATGTGCAGAGAAACTGAGGTCAATTGAGGAGAAAAGTTTTCATTTTATAAATCAGGGTAATGTATAGGTTTGTTTTCCATTAATTATCTCATCATCTTAGGTTTTAGTTAAGCAGATTTGACCGTTCATGTAATTGTGAGGCAGGTTTGAGGCGCTGGCTTTAATCTCACCACGTCCAGTTGACTCCGTGACCCCGGGGTTGTCATACTTCCGCAGACTGGAGCTCCAAATGAGTTTTTTAATCTCGCTCCGGGAATCTGGCTCATTAATTATTCTAGTAGTCTTGTGATGTGGGGATGAGACAGAAACTGGACTGCTGTAATGCCAGAAATGTTCCCCTTGTTCACACACAATGGGGGGTTTCATCCGCTACATCTGACGAGCTACTGAAGAATGTGTTTGATAGCAACAAGCAGTGTTGGGCGACTTAGTTTTAAAATAAGTAATTGCATTACTTTACTCTAATTACTCATCAGCGCAGCTCAAAGATGCCTTCCAACTACATAGCTGCCATAGTAACATATTGCATGTTTAAAAACAAGTGATCACGGTTTATGAGCAGCCAGCTTGGAAGCATTTACTGACCATCAACAGCAAGCGAAGCACTGGTGACTGAACGCAGCTCTACAGAAGTCCTGTCCTCACAATGAAACTGAGGGGTTTACACACACACCCTAACAACCATTCCTCACTGAATAAGACATTTTTAGGCGACCAAAATGTTACAGTTTAACTTTCATGAACTAAAAACACACTGTGAAAGGGTTAAAGTTGTAAGACGGAAACACGGACAACGCCGTGGTAGCGAACTGTCAATCACAAGGTAGCCCCGCCCTAAAGCATCCCCTGCTTTATGGTCCATCTGACTCTAAATGGGACCATAATTTACTAAATGAACATCACGCTGTATTGAAGAAGACTTGAAACTAGTGATTGAGACCATAAACTCATGTTTACAATGTTTACTGAGGTAATAAATCAAGTGAGAAGTAGGCTCATTTTCTCATAGACTTCTATACAATCAGACTTCTTTTAGCAATCAGAAGAGTCGCCCCCTGCTGGCTGGTAGAGAGAATGCAAGTTGAAGGCACTTGGCTTCACTTTTCAGACCCGGAGGTAGCCCTTTGGTCAGCATATAACATGCTCACAATGACAATGCTAACATGCTGATGCTTAGCTGATATAATGTTTACCATGTTAGTTAAAGCTAAAGCCCAAGGCTGGTGGTAATGTGATTAGTTTTCTGTATATTTAGTTATAAACCAAAGTATTGGACACTTTTTACCAGATGATGGTGCTATAGAGAAAAGTCAGGGGATCACCAAAGACAGTATGATTCATTATTTGGGAGCCATGAATGTCTGTAAAACGTAAAAGTTAAAGGATCACCACAGTGATTACAATTCATCCTGAGGGAGACATGAGTGTTTGTACCACATTTCATAGCATTTTGAGGCATTTTAGGCTCATAACCAGAAATGTCCACTTCATGGTAGCACTAGATGAAGGTCAGGTTAGGATACATCATCTGGGAACCATGAATGTCTGTAGAAAATGTGTGCCAGTCCATCCAGTAGATGTTGAGACACAGCTTCATTAATTCATGTCTATGAGTCAATTAACGCACATTCCTCAGAATTCAAAGTAAAATGCTCTTTATCTGGTCGTTATCTTTCTTTTTCTTTGTGACCTCTGAAACAAAACAAAAACGACTGTTTAGTGTATGTCATATGCTTTGCAAGATAATAAGTTGTTTTTCCACAGCAAGGGTTTTGAAATCAGTCCCCTAAGGAGACTATAACACTATGGGTGAAAAAAAAGTGTTGTTCATTAAGCAATTATTTGAAACAAACAAAATAGACAGGTCTAAAAAAAAAAAAAAAGCTGATAACTAGCTTGATATCAGAGGGGTGCAGAGAGACTATATGAATACAACTCATCTAAAACCACGCAGGAGTTTGTGGCTAGCATGTGTTAATTGAGCGCTACAATGAATAAGCACGCAGCAGATGAGGCCGTCGCATTCAGGCGTTGATCAGCTATGGGAGAGTGATGAGAATCGACTGAGAGTCTCAATTTCCAATAGCAATCACAGTGTGACATCTCTTTCTCCAATTAGGACCGGAGAGGAGGGATGAATCCAGTGGGAGCTGGTGTTGCTTTGAATAAGTTGTTGCCTACTTTAATAGTCTCTCTCTGACCTGTAAATGATGCGGACACTGTTCAGCCCACGCACACATTCTGACAGCAGCTATTGTGTGCTGCTGGGTGAATTACACACCACATATAGTGTTACTTTCAGACAACTCTTTCATTTGCTTGACTTGAACTGTAAGCAATTTGGCTTCATGGGAAGCGTAAGTCATCCGTGAAGGCTGGATTTGTTCTGGTGAAGGCAGGAAGCAAGCCTGTGCTTAAAAACAACATACACAATGGCGAGTGGGTAATTCTCTTTTTCTCACATTTTCCAGGTGCCATATATATGGTCTCTGTGGTTACCATGAACCTGTTAGTGGAACATGTCGGTCATGCTTTCATGCAGTCAAACACCCTGTTCAGACCTGGTATTAACATGCGTCCTCAGTGATCGGTTCACAAGTGGACAGCTCTAAGTACAGGTGTGAATGCACTCAAGCCACATTGACGACACATTGAGATCCGATCGCTCTGACCACATATGGCCACATTCTTTTAGCAGTGTGTACGCGAATGTGTCCTGGGCCACATTAAGGACCGCCTACTCTACACAGAGACACAAGCGTTTGTCGGCATGGAAACGGCCTCTGTGCTCTTCTGTATTCTGTCAGTACAACTGTATTTTATTAAAATATATCTTATCTATAGGCTACATAATCTACAGGCTGTCAGACTAGGCATGCAAAGTGCATTTTTATCATCATATTGTCGGTGTTTTTGTTCCGGTGTTTTCCACAGAGCTGACACCCGCCCGCTCGCCTGCTCTCTCTCATCCCCGGCTCTCTGAAGCTCTGTACTGTGAATATGTAGGATATTTACTGCTGACATTCATGTAATATTACGTCTGCTGTATTATCCGTGTGTTTACTATGTGTTTATTTGCATATAGAGCGGGGAAGTGAGATCTGATCACAAGTGGTCACTGGAGACGCACGTGGAGACGCTTTCTAATATCAGGTGTGAACAGATGTATTTAAAGCTGTCCACTTGTGATCTGATCACTCGGGACGCATGTTAATGGCAGGTCTGAACAGGGCGTTTGACTGCATGAAAGCATGACCAACATGTTCCTCTAACAGGTTCATGGTAACCATAGAGACCATATATATGCCACCAGGAAAATGTGAGAAAATTAGCGGCAAAAGCCACCACTCAGCAATTTTGTGACTACACCACATGGGTTTTGGGGGGCTCCTTGTGTCCTCTACAATGTATTATATATTTTTATTAATTTCTGTTGCAGCTTTGTTTGTCTTTTTCTATCAAGTATGTAATAGTACATGGAATATTTTGTATGTACACAAATGCAAAAGGGAACAACTGTATAAATAAATCCCTTAATATGAATGAGTCTCATTCCAAGAACATATTATTTCTGACAAAATAAATGGTGTATATTTATTTTGTTTGATGCAATCATTTATGCAAGTATTTCTGTACTTATATCACTGTCAACAGCATTCATTTTATTATATTTCTTTCAGTGAACATTATGTATTATGGTCACCTACTGTATAACTAAGTTGATCCACCCAAAAAAGTAAAGAGTTGCTTTAAATAAATGTACCCAATTAGTAGGAATGAAACATCAGTGACAAAGCTTTACCCAAAAGTATTAACACCTAATACCAAAGTGAAATATTGCTTTATCTGTCATCTTCTCATAGCTAATTAGCACATAGCAGCAAGTGTTTTAACAAGCACTGTAAAGAGCCACAGGTGTCTACAGGATTAAATATTTCCCATTGGATAGTATGTATGACAAAGGCTATATATAATTAGCTTACTGCTTGATATCTGTGTTTAGCTGCACACATTACGCAAAGTAATATTATATGATAAAATAAAGCTTAATGGATTACCACATGGTGAAAATTGTGAGAAGATGATGCATGAAAAATAAAGTAGAGATGCAGTAAAATCCTGGTATTAGTGTTGATGGTAAATAAAGCTATAAAGGAAGAGAGAAGTGTATTCATGTATAAAGTGAAAGCCAATAGTTGAAAGTATACACAGTGTGCAGTATATGACTTCGTATGACAAAATTGTTGTACAATTTAATTAGATTTTTTTGTAGTTATCTCGGCCCTATAGGGATGGATACGTATGTCCATTAGTCTGTCCATCCACCACTTTGGTCCAGACTGGCATTCGACGACAATTAAAGGATGGCTTGTGCCCAAACATTCATGGTCCTCAGAAGATGAATCATACAGACTTTGGTGTTCCTCTGACTTTTCCCCTCCACCAGCAGGTAAAAGTACAATCATTTATTTCCTAATAATTTGTATTGTGTGTTTTTATGCAAAAAAAAAAAAAAACACTATTAGATGACAATAACAAAGTAAAAGGATAGTATTTAGAATTTTTGACGGTTGGAATTTGGCACAACATGGAAGTGAAAGCAGCGCTCTGTTTATTTAAACTCGAAATTGCAATCAAATAATTTTGTCCCTAAAATCTACGAATAATCGTGGTAGTAATCGTGATCTCAATATTGATAAAAAATGATATGATTATCATTTTGGCCATAATCGTGCCGCCTTACCATTAATACACCAAGTGTGAAGTAGATGGGATGCAAAGGACATACCCACATACTGACACCTTGCTTTATAGTCAGTTGCTTTATACCTCTATAGCCACTTGATGGAGAGGCACCAAATCTTGAACAGCAATTCCCATCAGCCTGAGCTGTAGAGTTGTTTGTAGTGCAAATAATCACGTGTTGGAATGCTTACAAGCTGATATAACATGGGCAACAATATACCAGCTAAACCTCAACATGCATTATCATTGTAATATATTGTAATGTGTGTTTTTGTGAAGACTGGTCCTCAGGGTGAGGCCATGGACGGCACACTGCACACAGTCTCTGATTATTCTATTCTGCAGCACTAGCACATAACAGCAACTCTTCTCTTCCCCACCGTCCTCACTCCTACCTGAAAGATCTATTAAAAACAGACGAAGGCCAGGCTGTCCACTCCTCTCCTCTCCTCTATCTAAAGTAAAAGGCAGCTGAGAGGGTTGTCAGGTGTTCTCCATTAGTGGTTAAAAAGCAGCATCTCACTCCCTGCGGACTGTACACTCACATAGCAACATGTAGGCATACGTGTGTGTGCATGTGCAAGCGGTGCACGGTGTGAAAAAGGAAAGAAACTGTCTGAGAAGGCAAAGAGAAGATGGCAGCGACAGAGTCATGTTCACAGCAGCAGGTAGAAATCCTGTTTTCCTTTTTGGGCAGTCATTTAGTTTCCAACGTAACTTTAAACACGCGCTCTCTAAAAATCTAGTAGACGTAACAGTGCGTCAGTGGGCAGCGAAGGTGAGTCCATCCAGATCTCAGAACAGGCTGATGTGTGCACCAAATGTGTGGTTCCTCAGACAGAGGTCTATTGTTTTATCGGTACATCACTTTTCTATTAAATAAGCATCACAAAGTCAATCAAAACAACCACAAGATGGAAAAAGATATGCTGGAGTTTAAATGAATAATTCCTTCTCTGATTATTTGATGTAGGTTGAATGTAATTGCTAACATTGTTAATGTTGTCCAGGTATTTTTGTAGTTTTTCTTGACCTCGATGTGTCACAGGTTTAAATGTAGCGCTTTAGTCGCAAAAAAAAAATGTTGCCTGTGAACATTCAATCAGCAGTTATGTTTATTAACACAACTGGGAAAACAAATTAGTTATATGTAAAAGTAAGTTTTGACAGATCACTGATGGACTGAACCGAAGAAGCTGCTCATACACCATTCGTAGCTACAAGTGATGCACTGTAATTCATATACATCCCATGAAATCAATTTGTATATAATCCACGTAATCGCGAACCAGGAAGTATAAAGAGGGACAGACGCAGCGTAGAGAGGAGGTCGGGGTGGATGGGTGGGTCAAAAAACACCGGACTTTCGCCTTCTGTACCACAATCTTTTCCTAAACCTAACTATAGTTTTGCTGCCTAAACCAAACTGTTTCCTGTAAAGTTTATTTTGAAAAGACTGGAGAGGAAATTGACACGTGCGTCACATGTTGCTAGACATTCGTAGGTAAACACACAAATAACTTTTCGTAATCTATCATACGAACCGTAGTTTGAGGATACGTTGCCTTCTGTTGCTGCTCAGGGATTCTTCTGAGGGTTATGAGAGTAAAAGTAATTGGAAAGCCTTGATGTCAGCTCATCCGCCTAATGGTTACGCACTGGTCCTTTAAGATACAGTAGTCAGACAGTGTGTGCGATACTTTTCATTGTGAACAGTATGAAAGTTAAGCAGTAATGCTGCTACGTAATCAGGTTTGCCAACATTTCAATTTGACGTGTAAGTTGGTTTCCTGTTCACGCACAATTCCTTTACGGCGAAATGCTGTCAAATTAACTGTAACAGCTGCATTTAGAAAGCTCCTGATGGGTACTACATCGTCTGTTTGCCTGAAATTAGCTTTTAAATTGCTTTACCTTTCGGTGTAGCTGTCTTTCCTGTGAGCAGAGACTAGAAAAGGCCACGCTGCCGTGGTCAACAGCGGACTGAACACCTGCCAATTTATTCTAATGTATGGACGTGTAGCAAGCGTGCGTGCTCAGTTTCCCAGGATCGATAAAGGTTTATGAGACTTTGAAAGTGTATAGTTTAATTTGATTACATACATCCTGTAAACCCTGCTTGGTTTCATGATCATTTCCTTTGCACAGATGGGTTACAATGTTTTCAAGCTACTTAAAGTAAACGTCATTTTTTAGACTGCAGTTTAAGGTTTATGGGGGTGGGGGGGGGGTTATCTTTGGAGGCAAGCACATCTGGTTGCAGATGTTTTGAATGCTGATGAATGTTTTTTGATACGTTATGATTCTGTAATTTGCTCTTTGTCTTCGTTTTAAATTGTTATGTTTGTTTTATGATTTTTAATTGTGTAACTGTGCTGCTGCTGATCTCGGCCAGGACACTCTTGAAAAAGAGATTTTTAATCTCAATTACTTTTTTTTTTACTCCTGGTTAAATAAAGGTTAAATAAATAAAATAAAATCTCTCTCTCACACACACACACACACACATATCCACACACACATATAAACTGCCCCCCCTGTGAAACCCAACCTGGATTGGGTTGTCCAATATCATGGATCACTCTGGATAAATAAATTTGCTTTCCCACTTCCTCCCGATTTAATCCCGTCTCCACACGCACACACACACACACACACCACAGGCCTCTGCAAATTGTTAGCACCCGCTGCCTGTAATGTGATATCACAACAATTAGCAATTAGACACTATACAACACTGGAACATTGAATTTATGTTTCTGTCTGCGCCGCTTGCAGATGCGATGGTGCTGGGTGTCATTGGGATATTTTATCACTGCTTGGGTAATGGAATCGGGGGGGAGGTGGGAGGGATCTGAGAGATTGTGTTGTCAGGGCTTACTGACAGACGAGCGGAGATTTCCCTCCGCCTACTCCCTCTATTCACCTTTAATGTAATGAGCTTTATTGGTATTAAAGTTTACAAACAATATTGCCGAGGCAATTACAGACAATTGACATATAATTTAGATGATTAGGCCGTCTATACGTGTACGCTTGTGGATTTCTGTGTGTGCTTGAACAATTGAATTTAAAAAGAAAAGATAGAACAATTAAATAATTATAGCAACTCATGAAGAAGAACAACAAGATGATGTGTTGATCAAATACTTTTCTCTCTGGCTCTGCATGCACTAATATATTGTTCTGCCTCCAGGGAACTGGATGCTTTTTCTCTACGGAGCTTCTGATATTTGTTCTGAGAATGTATCACATTGTTTACATTTATATAACATTTTAGTTAAGAACTTCATCATTATCTGATTGTTTTTTCTACTCTCTATTGATAAAACTTCATAGTCTGAAACAACACGGTCATCTTTCTATAGCTGTTTGAGTGTTTGAGTCTATAAAAAGGTTGTTGTACATAGTTGATATTTTCCTCAGTTTAAATTGGTCCCACTGGTCAAGTAGTCTGCTAGATTATACTTGAAGATTAATAGCACTGAAGTTTGCTATGAGACATTGTTCATCGATTGTGTTTGGTTATAATTTGGTTGGGGCAGGTTGTCCGAGGGTTGTTAGTGGACTCGGGGACTTTATGTTCAACAGTCAACAACTGTCCAGTCAGCAGAGCAACTCAAATAGAACTAATTAACACTTGTGAAAACAAAAAAACGTGTTTTTAATAATAATGCATCAAATGACAGTGTGAAAGATCTGGCGGTTGTAGCCTCTCCCGTGTAGAGGCTACACCGCCATATTTGCTCCGTTCTCGCCCCCGTGAAGAGGCCAAAAGAAAGATGGATTCGCCAGGCAGACAGAATCACACCTCTAAATGAAGGATAATGCTGCTCCGTGACTGCTGGATATGTAAATAAGCAACCGATTGCTATCAATTTCGCCATATCAACTTGTTAATGTTGCTCCCAAGTGGCCCAAAAAAAATCAGTTATGCTTAAATGAAGGAACTGTCCAAACCCAGTCATTATATTTGGGCCATCCACATCAGACTTTCATAACAGCCCCGAGTGAAATCTGCAGTGAAAACGATTGCCAAAGGCATATTGCCAAAAAACATTATGATGCTTTGGCGATGATCGAGGGTCATAAATGTTACCTGCTCAGCAAGGCTGAGTAATTCCTGGGGTGATTACTGGGGTGTTATTATTTATGATGATCCTCAATCATTCCTGTGCAGGCAGCCGATAACAGAAAAATATGTCAATGACAACACCTGTTTTGTGTGATCAGCTGTAGTGAAACACAAAAAAAGACATCACAGAGTGTCAGAGGCTACAGAAAGATGGCTTCTTAACATCACGGACGAGCGATGTGTTAGCCATGTTTGTTTTAGCTTCATTTCTTTTCAGAAAGATTACCATTTTTGCTGGTCGTAATACCAACATAGTGTCGATGAAAAGCCAAAAAAGTGTAGTGTTGTTCTCACATTTAGAAGCCTTAGTGTGGACATGATCCTATATACACATAGAGTGACTGTCTCTCCGTCCTATAAAGTTGCAAGATAAGCAGCAGATAACGAGAGCAGTGTGTGAGAGGGATTGTGGTGAATATGAAAGGTCAACAAGGGTAAAGAAGAGAGAGAGATTTGAGAAAATCATGGAATTTGAAAGATAATTAGTGGTCAAATTTCCCTACGTACTGGATGTTGAGTTTTATAAGATGCGAGTCAGAGAAATGGGACAGAGGAAAAAGGGTATACATGTATATTTATGTCAGTAGCTGTGTTTCCATTCTACTGTCAAGCAAAGAAATGCGAATAAGGCACGTTTCCATCAACTGGTTTGGAGCGAGTAAACTCGTCTTGTCGGCTACAGCGTTTGGTTAGAAGTTGGCGCTATAGGCTACGCATGGCTGTAATCCTCCAGTAAACAGAGTAGAAGAAGAAGTAGAGGTTTTGAATCAGAACCAGAAACAAAACAAAACATGACAAGTTTCTCGGATATTTTTTTGACTTTTTTTTCTGACATTTTTGAGAATGTTTTTTTTTAGACATTTTTGAGATTTTTTTTTCGGATATTTTTCTTGTATATTTTTAAGACTTTTTTTCAGACATTTTTGAGAATTTTTTTTTGGATATTTTTCAGACTTTTTATATTCAAACATTTTTCAGATTCTTTTTTATTCAAACATTTTTCAGATTTTTTTTTTTTTTTCGAACATTTTTCCGACTATTTTTTTCGAACATTTTTCAAACTTTTTTTTCGAACATTTTTCAGACTTTTTTTTCCAGACATTTTTTTTTTCAAACATTTTTCAGACTTTTTTTTTTAACATTTTGCAGACTTTTGTTTCGAAAATTTTTCAGACTTTTTTTTTCAAACATTTTTCAGATTTTTTTTTTTTTCAAACATTTTTCAGATTTTTTTTTTTTTTCGAACATTTTTCAGACTTTTTTTTCGAACATTTTTCAGACTTTTTTTTTAACATTTTTCAGACTTTTTATATTCGAACATTTTTCAGATTCTTTTTTTTTTCAAACATTTTTCAGATTTTTTTTTTTTTTCGAACATTTTTCAAACTTTTTTTTCGAACATTTTTCAGACTTTTTTTTCCAGACATTTTTCAGTTTTTTTCGAACATTTTTCAAACTTTTTTTTTTTCGAACATTTTTCAGATTTTTTTTTTTCGAACATTTTTCAGACTTTTTTTTCCGAACATTTTTCAGACTTTTTTTTTTGAACATTTTTCAGACTTTTTATATTCGAACATTTTTCAGATTCTTTTTTTTTTCAAACATTTTTCAGACTTTTTTTTCCAGACATTTTTTTTTTCGAACATTTTTCAAACTTTTTCTTTTCCAGACATTTTTTTTTTCGAACATTTTTCAGACTTTGTTTTTTCAAACATTTTATTTTGTTTCTGTCGAGTTTGTGACAAGTGTGTTTCACGACGATCAGCGAAGTAAAATTACTGCTGTCTGAGTCCGATGGCTTTGAGGAGCGCATATTAATTGCATGTTTTGTACGTTAATAATTTAGAATAATTGTAATCCATGTTGATTTTATTCATTATATATTCACTTCAACGTGCGTCACATAGCATCGCACGGGAAAAGGGGAGAAAATTAGCGTATCCACCCGGGTGTCATGTTTCCATTACTGTCATCGGAGATGGAGCTGATAAATACCTGTGACTACTGCAGAGATATTTGTCCCGGGAATAGAAGCCGATTGTAACCACTGAAGACAAAAGCCAGATGTTAGTGGGTTCTGTGGGCTCTAGTGAGTGTGTAAACCCTCTGAGGTGTTGTTTAAAGCCTATTTAGCATTTAACAGCTAACACAATAAAACAACTAATCCAAAACATGTGCAATGAAAAAAAAAAAAAAAATCACTCAGGCTGACATTTACCAGATACACACTTTAGAGGCACTCACATGCACACAAAGAGCAGATGCACTTACATACAGACATATAGGCACACATACAGTACATGAACACACACACACACACAGTCCATGGGGTTTATCCTGGGTTATCTGGGATCCCATTTCAGGAGATGGGCCTCTGCTTGGATTGGTTTCCCACTTGGGAGAGAGAGAGAAGGAAATGGATTGTAGAGCCGTCCTCTGATTGATAAACCATGTATGTGGTTTCCTCGGCTAAACCTGTGTGTGTGTGTGTGTGTGTGTGTGTGTGTGTGTGTATGTGTGTGTGTGTGTCTAAAGGTGAGGTGGTGGAAAATTAAAGTCTTTTAGATCGAGCTGATACTGAAGGACTCTTGACGTGATGTAGCAGTGTGTGTGTGCATAATTGTGTGAGTTTCTACACTTCTTTTATTCCGCTCTTGAGTAGCTTCTTCTATCTAAAGAGGGAGTAAACGTAGGAACGCCACTCTGTTGTGTCTCGCATGTCGAACAAGGACATCAAGTCACAAGAGTTTTATTTTGCAAAAGGATTTTTTTTCTCTCTCAGCTGGTCTCTCATCCTCTCAAGAAAGACATTTTTGAGACTTTTTTTCGTATATTTTTCAGAATTTTTATTCAGACATTTTGAGACTTTTTTTGGGGATATTTTTTCGGACTTTTTTTTCAGACACTTTTCATTCTTTCTTTTTCGGACATTTTCGAGACTTTTTTTTTTTACGTTTTTGAGACTTTTTCTTCGAAAATTTTTCAGACATTTTTCAGACTTTTTTTCAGACTTTTTTTCGAACTTTATTCAGACTTCTTTTGGACACTTCAGACTTTCTTTTTCAGACAATTTTCTGACATTTTCATGTATTTTCCAGACTTTTTATTACGGCACAAATACACGTGCAAAGCATGCACGGTGTGTGCACCTATGCACATGAAGTGTGTTAGACATAGGGCTCCACGATTATAGCCAAAATGATAATCGCGATTATTTTGATCAATATTGATATCACGATTATTTACCTATTAGTCATTGATTTTAGCGACAACATTTTTATCCACATTTCACATTAAAATAAACAGAGCACTGTTTTTACTTCCATGCTGTGCTCCATTCTTGCTAATGTACATTTAGGGCTGCACAACGTTGGAAAAACTGACATTGCAATATTTTTTTTTTCTGCTATATATTCCAATATGAAAAAATACAGGAATATTAACGCTAGTGAGTGAGAAACATGATCTGTTTTCTCAGCAGCTGTTCTTAAGGAGCAGCATCCCCAGCTGCTCCGCTCAGGTTCTAACAGCAGAGGATTGTGACTCAGCTGGATGGAGGCAGCACCCATGTGTGAATGGCTGCAGGCTTTGCATGGAAAAACAGCATGCATGCTTGAAAAAACTGACTGCACATGAGAAATATATATCAAAATCTCTTTCTTGTCATACAGTGAACTGATCCCAAATCTGAAGGACATTAGGTGGCCATAACTGGCTAATGTGCAACAGCAATTTGTACTCTGAATCATATTATTATACATTTATCCAAAAAGCAATGGTAATAAATGATTCCCATTAGTCCGCTTCTGCAGCTTGAGATTTGCAAATACTGTAAATCACAGATGGAAGCTCACACCCGCTGCAGAGTGCCTCCATAAATAAATAAACTCTTCAGTGGCAACTACTAATTAAATGGAAAAATGTCTTCTATCAAACGAAGTCCAATTTCAGTTTTCATCTTCATTATCAAAGTACACATTTATAAGTTAAATCTCTTCATAAGAATGTTAGTTTCCACATATGGTGTAGTTCATAGGATGTCTATTAAAAGATTATTAGCATATGTATAATGTACTACAGATACATGCATAATGCATTGTAACACATACAACATATATGGCAAGAATTTATATAATCAATTATTCATGATGCATTATGCGGACTTATTAAAATAAGTCTTAAAGCATTGCCATTAACAAATAATTGGCTGTATTTGTTTTATTTTTCATAAACGTTGGCCTGCTTGATGTAATGAAAGCGGCCATGTAAGGTTTGAGCTATGACACATTTTTGGTTGCTTCAAACAAGTACACAGTAAGAAAAGTCAAGATATGACACGTGCACATATCCTTATTAAAATGAATTCTATTCGGCTGTAGAAATATGAGCGAAAGCAGAGTTAGATAGAGAACCAGTTGAAACTCTTCAATTCATTGACAGTCACACTTGTATTTTGTGATGTTATTTTTGAGGAATGTGGGGTCTGTGGGTCGCAGACAGCCAGTATTCCCAGTCAGCTGGTGATGTTCTTTTAACAAGGCTGAGCTCTGCCTGTGCTCTCACACTTCACGTCTGTCACGCTCTCTGGAGGTTGTGAATGTGGACAGTGGTGTTGGGATCAACAAACAGCATGGTGTTTGAGTCCTGCCCCCCCACAGCAAAGTGTGCTCACTGGATACAAAACCAACACAGCCGTACTTAACTTGAAGCAGACAATGAGCTTTTACAACCACATTCTTCATCCGTTATGGAAAGCACATGTTGTTCATGTAACATCTTATGAATGATGCATCACGAAGGCTTAAAGCTTCAGTAGGCAACAAGTTTGGGCATCATTGGGCAAAAATTCCATAATAACCTTTCAGCATGTTGTAATTCAAGTGTTCTGAGAGAAAACTAGACTTCTGCTCCTCCTCATGGCTCTGTTTTCAGGCTTTAGAAAAATCTAGCCCGTGACGGAAGACTTTGACCAATCACAGGTCATTTCAGAGAGAGAGAGCGTTCCTATTGGCTGTGCTCCGGCTGGTGGGCGGTGCTTGGTATTCACTCAACTGATCTCAACATGGCTGTCGGGTCACAAACTTTCTCATTTTACAGCTAAACAGTAACTACAAGATGATTCTGAGAACATCTGAGGAGAGAAATAGGCATTACAGTAACAGAATATTGATTCATATTTGATCAGCGCTGCCTAGTTAGACCGTTTGATCGGGGTTTGCGAGTGATTGACATCTGCTCAGAGACGGCAAGGCTCCAGCTCAGCTCTGATTGGTTGTTTCCCTCCGGTCTGTGAAATCTTGCAGATGCCGTTAGGAGCATCGGAGGACACTCAGGTTACCCGTCTCATGCACTACTGTCAGGATATAGTGACCGTTTTATAAAAATTACTTTTTTTTAATCATATTTGAACCGGATATGTCATATGAGCGTGCAGGGCGGTGCAGCCCGTAGGTCTGATGCACGTTCATGATGACGAGGAAAAGAACTCCTGGATTCAGCTGTTAGTTAACTTTACAACTTTTAGGACATAATGATTTAAATAAGGGATATTTCAGTGTTCGTACTGGGAAGTTGATTTACCTCGAAAGAAAATGATCCTCTGATTTACAGACGACTCCTTATATATTCATGGCTATGGACTCATTGGCGGTCCAAATAGCGGCAGCGCTACCGCAGCGTCATCTAGCGGCCATTGTCAAAAAAACATCAGTTTTGCTGCAGCCTCTTTGCTTCTATACTCTTTGGCTACAGAAGAAATCATACAATTGTTTTCACAGACTGAGTAGTATTCTTCAGGTGGAGTTAACAAGTTAAGTGTGTAAAATCATGCTCCTTTCATTCTGTATTTTTCATCTCATGGAATCATTTAAGCACATAGCAGTTACTGGAGCATACATGTAGCACTACATACTAACAACAGAGAAGCACAAATCAGATGTCAGAAAGTTGATAAAGGGAGTATTTTGCCCCCTCCCAAAAAAAAAAAAAAAGCCAATGTTGTCTTTTAAATCCACTGAAGCACACAGTGGGCAGCATGTTTTGCTGCTTGTTATGCTGCGGCTGTCAAAGCTGCTTCTTCAGTCCAAACTGGATTCAAATTTTGTAACCTCTGGGTCTTGGGAGGCAGACCGAGCAGACCGAGCGACAGAAGTAGAGCAGAACATTACACCAATGAGCAAGAAAGAGCTGAAAGCTGAGAGAGGACGGTTTAGAGATAAAGGTTAGGAAGACGAGGGATAGGTGAGAGAGACGGGGAGAGAGAGAGAAACAGAGGAAGGGCGAGAGATCCATACAAGCTGCCCAGTTTGGCTTCTGTTTAGAGAACTGAGAAACAGGAAATCAATAGCGGCGCCCAGGCAGCCAAATAATGGAGGCTTTACAGCGGCACACAGCAAACGATGACCACACATTAATAAGGAAAATGCTATTTGGGGGAAATGAGACGTTATCGTGGGCTTGGGACTGGTTGTGGAATGAGAAATAGACACAGAGTGGCTGCTGCAAAAATATGAAACGCAGTGCAAACATACACTTTAGCAAAAAATGCTCATGTTGACGGTTGTTACTTAATGCAAGTAATTAAAACATGACAATGTGCTGTTTATCCTATGGCAAAGTTAACGCCACTAATTTCTTTAAACGCATTAACGCAATTTGCGATTTTTAGGTTGTAGCGGGCTCTATTTCAAAGTTATAGTGAAGATACTGGCATCATGTGAAACTAGAAAACCTAATGAATCCATCGGTACCAACCATGTCATACTAGCTTGTCATGAAAGAGGTTAAATAACGCTCCAAACTTACGCTAAATTTTGGAGAGGAAAAACTGGTATGGCCATTTTCAAAGGGGTCCCTTGACCTCTGACCTCCAGATATGTGAATGTAAATGGGTTCTATGGGTACCCACGAGTCTCCCCTTTACAGACATGCCCACTTTATGATAATCACATGCAGTTTGGGGCAAGTCATAGTGAAGTCAGCACACTGACACACTGACAGCTGTTGTTGCCTGTTGGGCTGCAGTTTGCCATGTTATGATTTGAGCATATTGTTTTATGCTAAATACAGAACCTGTGAGGGTTTCTGGACAATATCTGTCATTGTTTTGTGTTGTTAATTGATTTATACATACATTTGTATAAAGCAAGCATATTTGCCCACTCCACTGATAAGAGTCCCTTTAAGGTACATATTGAACAGATAAAAAATGTGCGATTAATTTGCGATTAATCACAATTTATTAATCGATTGACAGCCCTATAAATCAATATTACCATGTGCAAGATTGAACAGCGGAAAATGTTGCAAAGAAAACATTAAAAGTTGGACAGAAAGCCTTCAAGTCAAGATATCTGCAACCAGTAGCTATAGTTTTCTGCAAAGTCATGAACCATTAAGGGTTAAATTACATTAATCAAGTGGGAGGTGTTTTGAATTTGTTATTGACTTGTGGAGATTGTTTAGCCTTCAGTTTCCTTACACCACGACATATTTTGTGAAGCAGGGCATTTAATCAGATAAATAAGGGATGAGGATATAATACATCTCTCTCTAAATGGAACAGTTTAATTGCAAAATTGACACAAAATCAGAGCAGGAAATTCTAAACACGATAGGTAACGCTTAAGATCAATAAAGCTTTGTGAAACTGAGCTCATCCTTTTGCAATGTGAAACCTGCAGCCCTCTCTCCTTCAGAAGCCTCTCTCACTGTAATACAGACCTCACAATTCGTCAGTATTTCTTCATTACAGTCTCACCCTTTCCACTGGTTTACCTCACTCTGCTGAAGTCATCCAGTAATTGAAGAGAAGTGTGCAGTCAGCTTCCTCCTTAAAGGTCACATGGAAAAAAAAAAAAAATGTCCGACTGACAGTAATGGCTACGCTGGGATTGGATCTACCACCGTCTCTGTTAATTTGCTCTTAAACCTGACCAAATGTCAGCAGCACGCCTGTTTGAGGTTCCTGCAGCATAGTGTCAGTTTGTGCTGGTTAAAGATGGTTAAAGATGGTGATGAACGGTGTTGGAGTCATTAGCTATGGTATGAGAGGGGATTATGCCTTATGTGTCTCTGGGTAGAGTTACACTCAAAAGCATCTGAACTCCTGATGCATGCTAATAGGTGACATCAGCAGGAATGCATTTTAAAGTGAATATTTAATGATATATTATAGCTTGTTTTATTTTTCTTCACAAGACACTTAGTTTTAACAGTTAACAGCAGTGAAGAGTCCACAAGGGCGAGTCACAAATGACCTTGTTTCCCCAACTTGCTACCTGCTTTAGAGGAGCTGCAGATGGTCTACCTAGGGTTTGATGACAGACATTTTTGCATTATGTGTTTTAGGAGGTGGTGGTGCAGGAGGTGCAGAAGTCTCTCAGAACACTTGAAGTATATGCTGAAAGGTTATTATGGAATTTTTGCCCAATGATGCCAAAAATATTTTGCCTACTGCAGTTTTAATAGCTAAATTCATATTTTGGACACATTTGAAGCACAGTAGAATATGCCACCTCTTATGTGGATGTCCAATCAGTGAAGAAATAAACCCCCCAGTGCTGCTTTATTGACAGAGACAGCTGATCTCTACTGCTGCAGAGCTCTGCCAGCTGTGCCTACATGAACCAGGATGCATTGCGCGCAAGGTGGCTACATCTGATAAATAAAACAATAAAAAAAAAAAAAAACTCACAAAATGTCAGTGAAGGAAATATTCTTACACCTAAACAGACAAATACAATCGTGCACCTTCAAGTTTCTCATAAACACACTTCATTTAAACAGAAATAAAACTCACCATTAACTTCTTGGTTAGTGTTTCCACTGTTACATCAATCAGCATCTCTGGTTTGGTCGAAATAAATCCTTAATTCACAGAGAAACGTGAATTTAGCGGTTTAGCGTCTCTCTCCGGGTCTCCAGCACACCTCCGTCCAGGTGAGGAGGAAAACTTTTACGCATAAGTAACGCACACGCAGCTCGCTCTCTGTGTAAATGTACACTGTGAAAACACTCTTCCATAACATCCTCTGCACTCTGATCTCGGGGTGACATTTTCACTGTTGAACACGTAAAACAAGCGAAGAGTAGAAGCACGTGTTTGAGCCGCATTACGGCCCACAGCTGGCAGAGCTGAAGAACTTCCGTATACGTCACTGGTATCGGAAGTAACAGATTTTGCAGCTCACACACTAAACATCTATTTTATGAATGTCAGTATAAATTTAGGACTATTTTGACACTCAAACCAAATCAATAAAGCTGCAAGCCAATGATGTAATATTATACTAAGAAAACAAAAAACAGAAAATTCAGCCGGCTGTCAATTTATTAATTTTATTTTATTGGGGGAAATTTCACATCCATAAAGCCAAAAAGTTCTCGAGGTCTTTGAACCCAGCATTTTAACCCTTCAAGATTGAATTTAGAAAGTAATAATATAAACTTATTTAGTTTATTATATAAACTTATTTAGTTTATAATATAAACTTATTGTTATATTTATTTAACAAATTATTTATTCAACAATAACTATTAAATATAATATATAGTATAGTATTATATATTTATTTATATTATAAACTTATTATATTATTACTTATTATATATTATTTGCAACAGGATTTCTTTTGATAAATGTGATTTATTGCCTTCATTCTCTATCGTTATTATTTATATAATTTATATTATTGTCTCTTTTTTTCCTACCTTTCCCTTTTTTAAATTATTATTATTATTATTATTATGTTTTCATGAGTTTACTATAATTACCATATGTCCTGGTACAATGGTGAGTGTATCAGCCTAGAATGGAGTCATACCTGTATATCAATACGATGCCTAATGTTTCTTTTGTCATATTGTCCTTTATTGTAATTAATGATTTCCAGGCCAGCCATTAGGAATTATGGACGGGGGGGACAGACTTTCCAGATTAGGCCCCTCATCCACACCCACTCCAGGTCATCTATGATACAAGTATTTTCACTCTATAGCATTAAAACTGAGCCGCTACAGCAGGTTTTATTTGTTAGTCTGGCTATAGCTCCTCACCTTTGTATGTTCAGTTCACCTGTCATACCTGCTGCTTCTTCACACTTCACACTTTTCTTTGGCCAGAAATTTGTCCATCGCCTCTCTGATCCTTTCATTTTCTTGTTCTCGCTGCACCCTGGCTTTTATTCTTTGAGCATTTCCTCTGTGCGATGCGCAGTTCCAAGGTGTTTTAATGATAACAATACATTTATTTATCATGTAAATACATTTAACTTGTATTGTCAGTGATGTATGTCAGTAAGAAAGTTGTTGTACTTGATCCCATTTAAGGGTCAACCATAGACCTTTGCATAATAAATTAGGAAGGAACATCATCTGTGCTTAAGTGGATGTAATGCGTCTGACGTGATTACAGACCATCATACTGACTAACAAGTGACTTTACCATCACACTGAGGTAACACCAGCGCTGCCCGGAAAATAGACTATGACACATGAGACAGTGAAACTGATCCTGAGATTACTTTGCACATATTGTTACCTTCCATTCTGTTTACTGTATATCTGAGGTCATTCTTCCTCTAATGTATAATTCAAACAGGTGCCTGCAGTGCTTTCCTCACTAGTGTTCTCTCACACTTGTACAAAATAATGGTTTCAACAGTCGAGATAGAGTAGCAAGAGAGACAAAGTGTTTAACAAAGCAAAATCCAATATAAGAATGGTGTGTACATAACTGATGTCAGCCAATCAAGGCGGTAAGACTGGCAGGCTTCCTTGTTTGTTGAGCTGTAAGGAGATTACTTACCACCGGCCACAACATCTTATCCCCCAAATCCCCCCTCTAACACTATAGGAAGCCTCCAGCAAATACAGATCTCATGCTCCTTGTTGCCACCCGATCCTGGCACTGCGCTTCATCCTGTGAGTCAGGATATAATCAAGACAACATAAAACACAAGCGAGTGCAGACACTGACAACCAAAACAAAGAGAGAGGCTCTAAGAAGCCTGAGGGGGACTTAAAAGATTATAAGAAACCCCAACAGACAAATTCAAAAGAATGAAAAGCAGGAACCTATATCTCCATTAGAAATAACTGGAGTCAGAGTCAGAACAAATATCTCAGCATTTAGAGAGTTATCGTGATAATGCTACGCTACGTACGTATGATATCTCTGCTTTTTGCCAGCACACTATGCCAGATATATAACGTTATTACTTGAACATAGTTCTTCGTACCCGTTGATCAACGTACACCTGTTTTTGATTTCTCTGAAAGATTATTGGAGTAACAACATGATATACTTTCCATCCAGAGCCATCATGTACCAGCAATCATGTATTGGGCCTGATTTAGTCAGACACTTTCTATTAGATTCAAATAAAATCAAAGACACACAGAGGTGCTCCCCATTAACTGTACACATTGTATAAAGAAACACTGCTCCTGAACTGCCTCGCTCCAAGTCCCGCCTTTTCTTCTGTATTGGTGATGCCACCAAGTAACACATTTATATAATATACCTGCTTTGCGTCTAGTTTGGCACGCCCTAAAAAAAAGCTAGTTAGAGCGGAGCTGAAGCAGAGTCCAAAGAGTTTGGTTTGGTTGACCAATCACAACAGTGGGTCAGCTGACCAATCAGAGCAGACTGGGCTTTATCATGAGTTTTTCAGACTTCAGAGGGTGAAAAGAGTCAAATAAAGCGTTTTTTGAACATTAAAAGTATAAACATGTTCTAGTAGAAACCTCAAATACAAGCATGAACCTGAAAATAAACATAATAGGTCCTCTTTAATCAAAAATGTTTCAAACAGATATCAGTTTATCATTCTTGGACATTTCCTGCGATACCGTCTGCATGTCAATGTCACCGCGGCGGAGAAACTTCGACAAAATGAGAATCACACAAGGACACACAGGGCAGGTTTTAGAGAGATCTAAATGCTGTCTGTAACTCAGCAGGGTTTTACAAACTTTCAACCACCTTGACAAAGGAGAAACTTCCAATACTTCACATTTAGGTGTTAACTTCCTCAGTTTTGGCTCAGTTTGGGCGAGGAGGAGGAGGAGGAGGAGGAGGATGAGGAGGATGAGGAGGAGGAGGAGGAGGATGAGGAGGAGGAGGAGGGTGAGGGATGACGCCCAGGCTGGCGGCCGGCCAACTTGAATGTTTGAAGATGTCTTTTGATCATGGCTACATATGTTTTCTGTTTTTTTCCACAACATTAATTAGTGCAGCCGGCCCACAAGGCTCATAGCTGCCATCAGAAGCCTCTTTAGTTAAAATTCTCCATTAGCGAGCACACATGTTCACACACACACAAACCCACTCAAACAGATTTGTTAAGTAAATGAGAGTAGCTTTATAGCAGCCCTCTGTGAGCAGTAAACAGACGTTTACATCATTATAAAAAATTGGCAGGATGTTAAGACATGGCAGGGAGCCAGCGACATGTTGCAAGAATGCTTCGACTCTTAACCGACCTCAACTCACACATGCATCCATTACAAATACACACAATGTGCATATATATGCTCATCTCGCTACCAAATGTCCTCTCGCAGAGTGGGGGAAAAAAAGATAAACCTCTCGTGTTCTTCTCCCAAACAATCCTTCATCATTCCATCCATCATGTCAATAAGCACACCAGAGATGTTCACACTTTGTCTAATCCAGTTTATTCTTTCTCCGTAAAAGAAAAAGTCAGAAAGGGGAAGCATAAAGTAAAGCAATGGAAACAAAAATATTGAATTTTTCCACGTTCATCATCCCATTGTATAACCACATTACAACCAAAAAAAAAAAAGCAGCTCTGCACTAAAGTGTAAGTGAAAAGCAAAAAAAGGGGTTAAATAAGGTTTTCTTTAAGATACAGAATATTCATTCATTATGCATTTTCTGTTCATTCCTTCCATAGTCCACCAGGAAAACGTTTGGAAAGTAATTATTTGCTGATTTTAACTTTCAGCGCACTGCTCACCCACAGCCGCCACCTCCCTCCTCTACAGCAAGAACAGAGGGAGGAAGACAGAGAGGGTGAAAGAAGGAAAAATAGAGCAATCGATAAGGGGAAAGATGAGAAAAGGAAAGGGAAAGGCAGGAGGAGGAGGATGCATGTGAGCTCATCATGCTAGGTGGAAATGAAAACATGGGGGAGGGACATTAAAGTAGTGAAAACCAAAGATTAGTCTTGTATCAAATTACCTTTTAAAATGTGGAGAACTGAAACGAAGGCCTAAGACATTATGAGAAACCTGAACTATAACAACCATCACACATCTTAAACAGGAACCTCTGAGTGGCGCTCTGCCATCTCAGCTTCAGTACAAACTCAAAGTGCACAGCCACGTTTGATCTTTCCTGCTCGTGCTCAACGTGAACACCCGTGCTCGTGAAACCACATGAAGGTGTGAGATTAGTAAAAGTATAGAGAAGTGTGCACGTGTACAACGCAGACATTTCAGGTCCAGTCATAAATCACACGTCATGTCCTGTAAATGTTGTCTTCCTGAAGTTTGTAGACATTTATCCACATGTTGCTGAAAACAGACGTGTGGAGAGGACGTGTCTTTGTGTGGGGGGGGGGGGGGGGCTGGGAGGATTAAGGAGATGAAGACTGAGACGAAAAGAGGAAGACAGAGAGAAAATCTGAGACAAATTAAGTCTCGATCAATCACGACGTCGGAGACAGATCTGTGTGCGACCCGAGGACAACCGGCTCACTCTCCACAAGAATAGTGTGTTTGAGTCCGGCTCACACTGCATGTTCTGAATTTGGACTCTCAGCTTCGCCCCAGTTTCATCGTCCACGATGGATCCCTCGACAAAGCAGAAACAGCTTCATCTTCAAACAAACAAAAGGAGTAAAAAGGTGTCCTGTAGAGGAAAAGAGAAGGTTGGTGAGGGGGAGGAGGGGTGAAGAGCGGGCTTTGATATCCTGAGGTGGATGATTAACAGGTGTTTCTAAAGGATTATGGGTAGTGGACGGCCAGGGGGTAAGACACTGACTTAAACTGAGGCTGGCTTGCTCGGTTTGCTTCACAAAGTCCATGCTTGGCGCAGAGTACAAAGCAGCTCTGTCTGATTTTGAGGTAAAGAGCAGTCTACAAACAGCACCGAAGCAGAAGTGTACACAAAGGGTTGCCCATCCTCTTCTCCTCCTTCTTGTCATTCTTTATTTTTTTTTTCATTTTTTGAGGTAAAGAGTATAGTCTTAAACTGGCTTCCGGGACAAACATTTGTATAAAGCATTGTTATTTCTTCTCGTCATCCTTTTATCCGTTCTTACTCTGCTCACACTTGTGTAGTCAGGAGCTTGCAAAAAAAGTGAAGAAATCGTATATTTCCTTTGCTCTTTATTGTTCTGTCATTCCTGGGTTTGGATTCTCCAAAAGGCATCTTAGCAGCAGGGATATGATCAAGCCAACAGAAGCAGAAAACAACGGGGATATGGGTAGAACAGTGGGATTTAAAAAGAGCGAGCATAATTTAAAAGAAATGGGTGGAGGGTGGTTTGTATCCAAGGAAAAAAAAAAAAAAAAACTGCAAAAATCTTGAAAGACAAAATGAGAAGAAAATAAAAACTAAATCCCTGTTGGCGCTAAGACACCGTCTGAACACGGAGATTCTTCTGAGGGAACGGCCGCTCAGGAGCACTCTTCTCCGATGCGCTGGCACGAGCGGCCCACCTTGCGGTCGAGCTTGACCATCTTTAGGACGGCCTCCTGGCGACCGCGGCCCAGGTGGTCGAACGGACACTCGTGTTGCTCCGGGAGCCGATGGAGCATACAGAAGACGTTACCTGGAGGGGGGGGGAGGGGGGAGGGGTTAATTTACCAAGTTCAGCAAATATACAAATATTACAGCGGCTGTAGTTTAACAAAACTTAGTCAGGACACAGAATGCAAAAGAATATGGTATATAAACAGTACATTAAACATGCATCTCTACATGCAGGCTAATTATTCAACGAATAAAATGGTTCATGTGATATCCAACGAAAAGTTATTCCTCTTCAAAGGAAACAACTTAGTTAGGTTTAGGCAACAGATGGTGTCTAAAAAATTGTGGTTATGTTACGCCACACTGGAAGCGGCGTGACTTAAGTACGGAAGTTACGTGACAGATAAATCAACATTGACTTCTGGTTTCATACGGGGTACGAACACCAGTCTCCGGTGTTTTTGACCCACCCATCCACTCCGACCTCCTCCCTACGCTGCGTTTGTCAATTTTTATACTTCCTGGTTCACAGTTACGCGGATTACATGCAAACCGATTTTGTGGGATTCATAAAATTTACAGTGCATTTATTTTTCGGTGTATGGGAACAGCCTGACTTATTTGAAAACGTTTGAAACCACTAGTATTTATACAAATGGTAAAAAAGCAACAGATGCCGATACAGGTTGATAAACATCTCTTTAAATATGCACTTGTGTTTAAATGGCCGAGAGCAGATAATATTTACTGCTTTGCCACCGTGCCTTTCTAAAAGGGTCTTGTTACCAGAGAAGACATTCTAGTTGATAGCCTCTTCTTTTGACTCCATTCAACAAAGGCAGACGGCGCTCATCTCGCTCATTGACTCTCTGTCTCTACTGTAGCGCTCTCGACAAAAGGCCCTGCCACTGTAGGAGGCTCGTTAAGCTCAGAGAAGCTCGTTAGCTCTCGTCGTCTTAAATTCATTCATTAATACACATAATAACACTGCTGGCATTCAATGAGCGGTGATTAAAAGCCCAGTTTGACAGCTGGTTGCTATGCAATTAAAACCGGTGTGATTACAGCGCACACGAACGGGGTGGAAGGGAGAACATTGTGTAGGCTTTTCAAAGGGACGGGCTGCTATAGACACTGATTGCATAAAAAAATTAACTTTTTTTTTTTTTTATGCAAACAGTGGTGTGTTTTCCTAAAATTAGATGATAAAATCACAATATATCGCCTTGCTTACAGTATCGCAATATATTGAATCGTAACCCCTGTATCATGATACGTATCATATCGCCAGATTCCTGCCAATACACAGCCCTAATGTACAATAGCATATACCTATCACTTTATTTTAAAGGTAAAACAAACACAAATGATGCCTCAAGGCATTAATACTTAGCCCTCTGAAAATAATCTGTGTGGGTTATGACAGATTTCGATTAAAACCATTTATCCCAAATTTAACTGTACCCACTGATGATAAGTGAGATATTTAGGACTCGTTCACTATTTTCAAAAGTTAGGGATACCAGTAGGGCTGCACAATTAATCAAATATTAATCTCGATCACGATTTTGGCTTCTCACAATTAAATGAACATGATCGACCGCTCATAGAAAATCCCGCTCCACAGGGAAATTTGTCTTGGGCTCCAGTCCGCTGCATCACACAACATACCAAAGTCACAATGTACATACACGCATGAAACATGGATCATAGATTCACTCATGCATGAACGTGCTTAAATTCACATGTTGAGTGTGAGACAGTAGTTCTTTAAAATAATAATAAAAGTAACAAAAGACAGTAGTTTTAAATACTAGCTACCAGACTGTGATTTTGTTATTCCCCCATTAGAGACCACTAAGCTCACTGCTGATGTTTTTGTAGCTGAAGTGTGAATCGAGTTGAGTTTTAAAACATCACTGAGCTGAGAGGACATTTAGTGATTTCAGAATGCTTTTGGGTGATACAGTAAAATCCATATGTGTTTAGTAAGTTTCAAGTTTTCAAAGTTTTTATTGCATAAAATCTAAGCTTTCTTAAATATTTATTCTACCTAACGTAAAAATAAAAAGTAGAGTAAGCTGAAAGATGCATGCACACGCACACACACAGCACAGAAATCCTTTAACCACTTATTGCAGTAAAGACGTTAATTAATAGACAAATTATGGTATTAAGCGGCTTTTACCATTGCTGCATGCTGGCAGGGACAAACTGATTGCAGCCACTGTGTGATTATACTGTGCCATATGTCTGAATGATTACTTACTCAACCTACAGTAAATGAAGAAAACCACATTATTATTTTCACATTCTGGATCCAGATAAGTAACAAAGGCTACTGGTTATGGATAAGGTATCGTAGTGTTTCTCTAATTTTAGGAGCATTGCTTGCAAAGTGAAGGACAAGAGAAAGGTCCTGCTTCTGTTAGCTCTCAGAGGAGAACCTGTGTGATCTAATTAGCATTTTAAGTTCCTGTGCCTTCACTCCGTTTCATATTAGCACCTAGTCAGATGAATATTATAGTCACTGTGGAGCAGCAGAAGTCTACCGAGTGTGACAACATTGGATCAGATACTCCATCGGAGCTCTATTTTCTCCCCCATTTACTATCTGAAAAGCATTCGTGCTTTCAACTCATTATCAGACCTTCTTGGCTTACACTCTGAAACGTTCTGCAGAACCATTAGGAAAGTAATCTGCAATTACAGCAATAGTCAGAAATCACTGTAATTGCCACCATTTCCCCTTCAGTCTGTAAAAAGCATGTTTCCAGAGTAAGCATTGGACTATTAAGGATGGATGGCCCATGCATTACGCAGCGCCTGGTGGGGGGAAAAAAAGGCGAGTCAATTTCCAATTTAGAAATTATTGCGTGGGTTTAAGCAGATGGTCTTTAAGCAGTGAAGAGCTGTGACTCTTTAAGTACTTTAATTTGTATGCAAACAAGTTGATTAGCGAGCCGAGTATTGCTTTAAACTGCATTAGTGTTCGTTGTAATTGGCTTATGTTTTATGTGCAATGTGAAACATTCAGGCTTTCTGTAATGGTCCTCCCAAGGCTAGCAGAGGCACTCTGGTCATCGACATTTCCGTCAACACACAAACACATGCTCAGGTAGAAGATGCATTTCACCGCACTGGATGTCAAATTCACGAAGCTATGACCAAGTTAACCAACATGTATTTATGTTATATAGGAGGCTAATATTAATCAGTCATTTACTACCTCATGCACATGCAAGACACACAACGTCTTTAATAATAGCCACCACTACTTAATGTGTAGTTAGCCTTTATTAGGTATTAGTGTATATCTGGTCGTGGGTTGAAATAGGTGTTCTAGTGTATGTTTATGTGTGTAGAGTTGTATCATCGTACCACAGCGACAGGAGCCCAGCTCTTGCTGAACCAGCTCCAGTTTGGTTTGGCAGCGATGGCAACGTTTGCGGCTCCGCTGTTTGGAGCCACTGCGAGGCGAGGATGATGATGACGCAGATAAAGATGACGATGAAGACTCCTCACCCTCTGGCACGTCACCCACTCTCGCCCGCTTCTCGGGTGAAACATCGCTCTCTGACTCCGAGGCTGGTGGACACATATCAGCGAAAAATAAAGAGGAAAAAATATCTGTTAGCTGCAATCGCTGTGCTCCATTACTGCAACTCCATTTCTTATATTTAACATTTTTGTATTTTTCACAAAGTAATAAAATGTACAGCAGGAGTAGATAGATAGAACACGGCTTCTTAGTTCGGTTCAGCCTGCTTGCTTTTCATTGTTGTAAAGAGAGAAAGAGAGAAGCGCTGAAAGCTGCAAACAGCTGTTTCCAGCTCCACAAACAGCTGTTTCGCGCGTCATCGTTCATAAATTCAGAATATATATAGAGCTCTGATAGTGCTACGTTGGTACGTGAGCGCTCTGATTAATAAACGTAGGCTATTCTGTGATTTTGAAACGGTAACCTTTTTTTTTTTTTTTAAATAATATAATAATATTTTTATTTAAGAAAAACGAGCATTGTTCACAGATATTTCACATAAAAACATTTTCACTCTCTCCCACCCTGACACAAATTAATTAAAATAAAACATACATACAGATTAATCAATTAACGTTTTACATAGGAAAAGATACATTTGAAATATAAACAAATTTGTGTAGGTTCAAGTATACGTATAGGCTTATTTACCATCAGTAATTAACACTACATTCTAGCTGTTCCTGGGGGGGGGGCTAATCATGACGAATAGAATTACAGTACCTGCCTAATTTGGGGGAAGGGTCTTAAGCCTTTCAAAATAAGATACTAAAGGGTCCCATGTTGTCTGGAATTTTTGGGTTGACCCTCTAACAGAATATTTAATCTTTTCTAACTTAAGTAATAGCATCAGGTCATTCATCCCTCCGCCTGCCTTGTTCGTTCTGCGGTCAATGTGCTGTACTGTATTTGAAAATGCCCAATGTCAGGTTGTATGATCCAGAATATTCCTTCTATGTTTCAAATATCCAATACTAACCATCAGGAAAAATATTGTGATCAGCAAAATAATCATGTTTTATGTCATTCTAACATCATCATGTGGCAGTTTTAAATGAAATATCCAAATCAGCTCGTCAGATATACACAATTAGGCAAATGGATGAAGAAATCGGTTTCCTGTTGTGGACACATACAAAAGCATGTGAAGGTTAATCAACCTGCAAGATATGGTTTTCAATAATTAATGTACCAATAGACTTACAGCTAAACCTTCTCCACCTTTACTACCCACATAATAATCCAAAGAGCATTCATCTCCTGTGCATCGAGAGCAGCTTTAACTAGAATTTCAAGAGAGAACTTAGGGACCTCCAATAATAAGCTCCATAACAACTTTCATTTGATATAAAGTGGGAGAGAACAGATGACGGCACGCTGGAACAAAAACTCCTCTTTGTGTGAGATAAAAAGGTGCTCTGGAGATTAATGATCCTCCTGCATTAGATTACATTCAACCCAGCACCTGAGACAGGGAGAGCATGCAGCGAGCTCCACCGGTCGGCTGGAATTTCAACTCAGCTTTTCTCATCAATCCTGCAGACTTTTTCCCCGGCCCGGCCGAATGCTGATCAGCGCTCAATAAATCTCTGAGAACTAGGCCAAGCTGAGCAGCCCGATCCCCCCCCCAGCCTGCCCCATCGATCCCTATATGTGCGAGAGAGCATGTGTGTCTGTACATGTGCATGTTGTGCCTGCCTTCTGTTATCCTGGTAAATCTCTGCGGCCAATTTACGACGGCTGAAACAACTCACAAGTTCTTCATTTTATTAAAACAAAAGAAAAATACATTTGAGCTACGGTCTGATTTAAGAGGCTGCACTAAAGAGCATCCAGGCTTCAAACTAAAATACATCTAGAGAGACTGTAAAAAGTGAAATGTCAACTCAGCCACAGCTACAGGGTTTAAACGATGCTGCGTGTGCATGTGTGTGCTTACATGATCCCGCTGCATTAGACACGGGATCACCATGTTCACACACCACCGCTGAGTACTTGCCTACTCTGCAGTTGTCTTAAGTCATGTGCGAGTTATCACGTGTGTGAGTGCAGCAGGTTGTGTCACCTAAGGGTGAAAGCACACCTAACCTGTTTGGTTCAGTTACAACAAAACCAGGTGCGATTGCCCAGTTAGTGCAGTTCGTTTGGGATGGTGTGAAAGATGTCAGTCGAACCCTGGTGCGGACCGAACCTACCAAACCGAGACCGTAGTTCGTTTGGCCAATCACAGGTAATTTCATATTTGCTCCAGTTCTACCCACTGCAGCTTTAAGGTCATGTATATAAGCACATCAGTGCAGGTATTTTCCCTGATTAACTGATCAAAAGCTGTTAAAACTGCTGTGCTTGTATCTGACTCTGTGTACTCTGTCAGTTCATTAACTCGATCCCACAGTACGCCGATCGTGCGTGTGTCCGTGCGCTCCCCCCGACGTTCGAACTATGCATTCGCACCAGTCATCTGGGAAGGTTAAAGTGCAGCATAACCTTCTGTCACCTGTCAGTCTGTATAACTTCATGTTTACTCCTCTGGTTTCTTTTGTAAAAAGTCAGTGTGAACAGCATCCGGACCAGAACTAAAAGGCAACAATATATAGTTTTTACCCTTGGTCCGGTCCGGACCAAAAGAACCCAACTACAGGTGTGACCTTAGACACCCGCCTTGGTCAACTTAGTTTAATCAATGCTTCTAATAATGCTACGGTCTACACCAGCTACACGCAAACCACGGTGCAACCGTAGCTAACGTTTGGTTAGAAATGGAGTCCATTAACGGCAATAAACGAGCAGCCACTACCACAACTCAGACTCCAACACAAACTCCACGGAAGCACAAAAAAACAAAGTTATATATGGTGAAACCCGACTGGCAAAACAGGAATGTGACCGACGTCGGGAGAAAACTGGGATCAACATTGGCCGGGCCTTCGATTCATGGAGGATCTTCGTTTACGAGCATAAGCGCGAGCAACAGGAAGCTGACTGTCGTTGACTTAACGGCCACAGGTGTCACTGTTAAAAAGCAATTTCTGATTCTTACGTAGAGCCCCTTTAAATAAATTTGTAGAATCAAACACAGGACACACAATTTTGAATCTCTATCATATGTCTATTTTATCATTCTGTGTATGAATATATTTACTGTATATATATATACTGTATATATATATATACACCGATCAGCCATAACATTAGGTCAGCACGGGCACCAAGAACGGTCCCCATACGCAACAAACTGAGATGCACTGTGTGTTCTGACACCTTTCTATCAGAACCAGCATTAACTTCTTCAACAGTTTGAGCTCCAGTAGCTCTTCTATTGGATCGGACAACACGGGCCAGCCTTCACTCCCCACGTGCATCAATGAGCCTCGGGTCTGACCCCGGTTCTCCTTCCTTGGACCACTTTTGGTCGGTCCTGACCACTGCAGACCGGAACATCCCACAAGAGCTGCAGTTCTGGAGATGCTCTGACCCAGTCGTCTAGCCAGCACTATTTGGCCCTTGTCAAAGTTGCTCACATCGTTACGCTGGCCCATTTTTTCTGCTTTCAACACATCAACTTCAAGGACAAAATGTTCACTTGCTGCCTAATATATCCCCCCCACTGCCAGGTGGCATTGTAACCAGATAATCAATGTTATTCACTTCACCTCTCAGTGGTCTTAATGTTGTTAATGTTATGGCTGAGAGAGAGAGAGAGAGAGAGAGAGAGAGAGAGAGAGAGAGAGAGAGAGAGAGAGAGAGAGAGAGAGAGAGAGAGAGAGAGAGAGAGAGAGAGAGAGAGAGAGAGAGAGAGAGAGAGAGAGAGAGAGAGAGAGAGAGAGAGAGAGAGAGAGAGAGAGAGAGAGAGAGAGAGAGAGAGAGAGAGAGAGAGATGTATTTGCACCTTTTCACAGATACACTCTATTGCGTCCCCAGTATCCTCCCCACTGGAAGTACAGTTAACCCGGCTCTTTTGGATCAATCAAATGCCGTTTATGCAAATACGTCCCACACTCCAATACCTTAAGTGGACATGATAGTGAAAAACACAATAATGGATAGTGTAATGTCAGAGCTGAGGCATACCTGACTCAAAGGAGCGTTTTGTGGGAGTGGAGAGTGAACTGAAGACTGTGTCTGTGCTGGATACTTCTGAAAGGGAGAAAAGGAGAAGAGAGGACATTAGTTTCTTGTAAGACTTTGTTGCAATTTCTCTCATTTCAGTGTAAAACAAAATCAAATGTCTTCTGCCTGTATTGATTTAGAACAGAGCAATAAATAATTCAAGAATAAATCATCTAAAAATAGAGAATACAAACTGTAGAAAAGTCCTGAAATCCACACGCATACAGACCAAATATAGAAGCCAAACAATCGCATAAAAAAATTGGCAAACTGCAACTGATTGACAGATTAGGTCGTGTGTTAGTTTGCCCTGAAAGGAACATAGTTTATAACGGTAACAGCCTGAGGACAGAAGCTGTTGCAGAGTCTTCTGGTGGTTTCCTGGATACCGCGCTAGCGTTTTCCACGCGGTAGCAAGATAAAACAGACCGTGACTGGGATGTGTGGAATCCTTTATTATGCTGTGAGCTTTTTTTCTCTCTTTCACAGAGACTGTGATAGATATCTGTGAAGGAGAGACCGCAGTGTGCATGTGTGCAGACTGAAGCCAGCCAAGAGACGGCCGACTGTGGGCGGAAAAAAAGGATATCCACCTGATCCTGATACCGTTTTAAAAGTTGGTCTTCAAATGTCTTGTTTTGTCTCAACCAACAAAGATCTTCAGTTTACAATTGAAGAGCTAGAAGCAATGACCTGTTGCCCTTTTTGCTAGAAAAACATTACTTAAACAATTAATCAATTATCAAAATAGTTTAGAGCTGCAACGATTAATGGATTTGTTGTCAACCATTAAATTAATCGCCAACTATTTTGAAAATCGATTAAGATAGATAGATAGATAGATAGATAGATAGATAGATAGATAGATAGATAGATACTTTATTGATCCCGAAGGAAATTTAGGCATCCAGTAGCTTAAACAACACGTCCCAACACCAATACACCTTAAAAAGAGATCAAATCGAATAGAATAAGGTCAAATAAAATAAAAATAAGATAACATAAGTACAGCAGTGAAGTGACAGTGCAAACAGTGCAAGAGTACTGAATATAGTAGTGTATATTATAGTTTATGATACAGTAGTGTAATGTAATAGTATAATAGTATTATAGCTGTATAAAATGATGATACAACAAGATATAAGAAATGATATGAGAAGATATAATACGAAGATCTAATAATAATATTATATAGGTGTAGTATAGGTTAGTACAACAATAATAATAATAGTACTACTAATGATGGTACTATATATATGTATATATATATAATATGAATGAAATAAAGTTTCCAGCAGTCAAGTACTCAGGTGAGTATGTAAACAATGTAAACTACCGAAAAATAACAAATATGAATATAGATATGAATATGGATATGAATACAATAGCATCAGTGCTATGGCTAACATAGCCAGATTAATTGGTTTGAGTCATTTTTTAAGAAAAAAAAAGTCTAAATTCTCTGATTCCAGCTTGTTAAATGTGAATATTTTCTGGTTTCTTTCCTCCTCTATGACAGTAAACTGAATATCTTTGAGTTACGGACAAAACAAGACATCTGAGGACGTTGTCTTGGGCTTTATGGGAAACACTGATCGACATTTTTCACCATTTTATAGCTAATAAATAACAACTAATTGATTAATTGACAATGAAAATAATCGTTAGCTGCAGCCCTAAAATAGTTGCAGATTCATTTTCTGTCAAGCGACTAATTAATTAATAATTGAATTGTTTCAGCTCTAATAACATGTTAATATTTTAGCATCAGTCTCAAAGTACAGCTTAGTCTGATGGGTATTCAGTCATTCTATAGGTGCATGCATGAGTAAACATGAATTAATGAGTTTGTCAGATTTGAGTGAATTACCATGATTTTTATTTAACGATCAGTAATAATCAGGTACTCGTGTATTGTACTAAAAAAGGAGGACCAGGTTAGTGTGGGCACAGTTTTGTTTTAGCCACTTTGTTGTCCTGTCCTGGATCGGCCTCCCTAAATAACCTTGTCACTGTATAGCAGTGACCGATGAACTGGCACTCGTAGGTGTCCTCTTAAAACCTTCACTTCTGAATGGATACCCTTTGCTATCACTCTCTCTATCTGTGCCATGAGGACAAATATAGCCAGGACGAGGGTCACTGCAGCTGCTGCTGGTAGGAACGAGTAGCAGAAAGATGCCCCGGACTAAAAGCTACAATACTCTGCTTTTGACCACTAAAATTAGAGATTGTGCATTAAAACACACGTCGAAATCTGCAGCACATTAAGCATACATTACTTCAACATGTATGGTAAGCATTACAAACCAAACAGACCACATTGCATAGACTTTAACTTCATAATAAAAGACCCCCCCGCCCTAATACCATTTGAGTTGTCCGTCTTACCGTCCTGAGCAGGTAGAGACGGCGCTCCCGTCTCTCCTGGCGAAGGGTCTTCTGATGCGCTCGGCATCGACGTCAGTGACTGAGTGATGCTGCTGTTTGTTTCATTACAGAAGATGTCTGCTTGGCTGCTGCTGCTGGAGCTTGAGGAGGCCTTTGGGGCACAATCATCTTCTGGCTGTTTCTTCTGAATGTCTATGAAAAAAAAGTCAAATGGTGAGACATTTGTGTGCATCTGCGAATGCATCTATCAGCCCAACAAGTGTGGCATAAGGGTAAACTGACAGTTCTGTTTAGAGCTTATGTAAATGGGAATAGTTTTCTACTCATATCTCAGACACTGATCTTGTCGGAGGATGAACTACAGTGAACTGAGTGACGGGGGACAAAATATTCTGATGAGACTTGAGCAAAAGTCGCACACTTATACGTTTCTAAAGAGCATTGAATTAGGAAGTTAGGGGTCAACATAACACTCCACTTTCTTTCTAAGACTTTCTCCACTTTTCGTCACTTCAAGGACTTTCCAGAACAGCTACACAAGTGGAGACAGTTGGCAGACAGACCCCCCCGACCTCCACACACACAGGCTATGACATGAGATCAGTCGAGCAAACGAGCACAAAGAAGAACAAGAACTTACCTGCAAAACATTTTGAGCAGAGATTCATCGTTTTGCTCGACCTGAGGAGAAGAGCAGAGAAAGATGTGTTAATCAAGTAGCTTGTATAAGAGTTCCAGAGCGGGATGCAATAAAAAAAAAAAAAATGCATATGCCTTTTGCTGGTTGGTATCCACGCAGCAAGACTAACAACATGTTTCCATGATCCCCAAGTCCCAGGCTGAGACTTTAGTTCTCATTTGGGATCCTGGTCGGGAAACATTCAATATGAAGAGTGTGATCCAGACTGCAGTAGTAAATTATTCACTGAATCCAAAGCTGCCATGCTATGTATGAGGCTGTCAAGGTCTAAGTAGCAGACTAGCTAGGAGGCTACATCAACTGAGGTGTGACTTTTATTTAGATCCATTTCTGCACATCTTGAAACCCATACAGGAATATTAAACATACAATCGTATCCTACATTTGTTTTTGGAATTTACTCGAGTGTCCAAGTTGTAGACAGTTAATACAATTAATTACAGATGTAGAGAGGTCACTTTGAACACAAATATTCAATATTAACATTCAATTAAATGAGTCTCAGCAAGAGAGAGTCATAGTAAAATGTTGTTTTCAGGAGTTGGTTGACCAAACTAGAACTTAAAGGAACAGTGTGTAACATTTCGGGGATCCATTAGCAGAAATTGAATATAATATTCATAACTGGCGGACTCTGTAAAGAGGACCCGCTCCCTATGTGGATAAGAAGGACTCATTCTAAGGTAACGAAAACACAATGATTCTTAGTTTCAGGTGATTATACACTGAAGAAAACATAGTTATTAATATTATATTCCATTTCTGCCAATAGATCCCCCCAAATACTACACACTGTTCCTTTAACATGAGCTGAACGAATGTTTGTCTGTTTGTTATATAGTTAAAGTTAGACTTTCATTTATTCTTTTTGTAACTTTTTACATAGATCTGTCAGGAATTTGATTTAACCTATAGTATAGTTACTGGTAGAAGTGACTATATAACATAATTAAACAGTTGTAGGTATTATGGTCAAGATCAATGGTCAGTTGTTTCAGACTAATAAACATTGATTCTGTACAGTTTGGTAACAGTCGGGCTGAAAATGTCAGCATTGTGGAACAAGTTGGCTCCATTTTGCAAGCAAACAGTTAATTTCCAACAAAAATGTGAAGCCGTCTCATCGCCTGTTTGTTGGCGATGTACACAACATGTACACAACTGACACGACAACCAGTCAGCTGCTCTGATGAAGGTGAGCAGGAGGCGCGAATGGAGAACATTACAAACCTCATTAACTTGCCCTTTTTACCAGCTACAACAGCTTCTAAACATACTCTTCCCTCCTCCTAATCATGGCTAAAGATATAAAATAGCGGTTGTTATGTGGCTGATCACTGAAGCCTTGCTGATTTCAGTGGCACAACTCTATCACAACAGATGGCTCCAGCTTTCCTCTGAGAGAGAGAGAGGACTCCTCTCATTTCCTCTCCAGCCCTCGTCCTTACTGTCTGCACATCGAGCGTGACGGTCGCTGCTATCAGTCACATCCTATTTATTTTGGGTGCTTCGTCGCACACCTTTGTCCTCATTTCTAAATGTAGGGTCAGCTGCAGTCAACCTGAGGTTCTGTCAGTCTGCTGCTGTGTGTGGTCTCGGGTGTTAAAGAGGAAGGAGGAAGCAAGAAGTCAGGATAGAGGAGAAACCTCATCATGAGACACGGGCGGGGAGGAAGCCGATACGGGGTGAACAACAAGTCATATCCTGTTGTCAGCCTTCTGAATCAGAGGTAATCAACTCACAGATTAATTAAGGAACTAAAAGGGGTGAGAAAGGATGAGGGGGAGAAAAAGCTGCAGGAAAGAAGCTGCTGCATGCTTGTTAGGCAGAGTGAAGTCTGAACAGACAACATAGTTGGCCCACTGCTGTTACTAATGAGAATATCTGATTGGAACAGACAGGAAGTTGGGCTCCGTCGCCGTGGTGATGCAGCTTGAGTGACACAAAGGAGCAAAGGCTTGGATGGGTGATAAATGTTTTGAGGGAATTTAAGTTCAATTAAATACTACTGACATGAGCAATAAAGTACAAAATAACTTCATAAATACAGATAGAAGTGTGTTAATAGAGAGTTCACATGGCTGAATTAGTTATTAGACATTGGTATATTAGACAATGGTATATTATCTATGGCGACAGAGAAGGGCTCAGCTGGGCTTTATTATACATTACAGCTCTACGTTTGCAGCTGGAACATATCCAGATGTTCTGCTATGCTGATGGGCCCTTCAATAGAAACTGCACAGGCTTGTTCAGCATGTCCATCAAGGACTCAAAAAGGCCACTTCCATGTAGAAAACCCCATGCATTCAATACTTTTGTTAATCTAAAACATTTGTGTTATGAATAGCAATACAGGGCTAATTAATAAACTAATTGATAATGCGATTGCTTGACTAATCCAGCTATTCTCTATAGCCTTGGCAACAGCAATCTCATTACTTATCAGCGTCTTTTGTGCTAATATGAAATCTATACGACAGGTTGGTACGGTAGTACTATGGATTTAAGAAATCAAGTTCTTTCCCACACAGTAGATTTCAGGAACAGGAAACACAGCATATGATGTACGTTTCTATAAACGTCCCTTTAATATCTCTAAATGTGTTCGGCCATTACCAGTAATGTTATACTGTACACATCATTGAACAGGACCACTTTATGGCAAATTGGATTATATTACCTTCATTTCAGGTTTTTAAAACAACTGGATTAGCCAAAACCCGACGCTCCAATCTGGTTATTTTCCATATCGAAGGGTGAGAAGGAACCAGAGAGGGCGTAGTGACATTTGACCAACTTTACAGGAGAGCCAAAAGACATAAACACCATACTTAGTCCTGACTTTGTTTATTAAATTCAATCTTTAATATTAAAACTTCATAAACATGTGGATGACAATATACTTAATTAACAACATTTTAACATTTACAAAAATTATATTTTTCTTTAAAAGTGCTCTTTTAGCCCCAAATAGTTCAGCGTGTTCAGTAGTAGGTCTTTTGGTTTTTGATTAATAACTCTGGATCGGTTTAGATTTCAAATGTGCCCTTTTGGCAGTAGAAAGAGCTAATAATCATTATTTAATAGCCTATATATAACTGATGTTCGCCCAAAATGTCACTTACACTCCTCTGGTTCTCACTCCTCGATATAATCTCTTTCTAAATTCTACTTCCAGAAAACTTTGTACATCACAAAATATACCGCATGTACCAGAATAGAAACTTCTACTTCCGTATCTGACACTGTAAACGAAATTGAAAATAAAGTCACATTTGAACCTTAAAATAAAAGTAACATTAAATGAAAGCTCCACCATTAGAATAGCAGCTATGGCTGTGTATTGGTAAGAATCTGGCGTTACGTATGATGATACAGGGGTTACAATTCAATACAATATAATATATTGTGGGGTTTTTTTTTAAATCTAACTTTAGGAAAACTGTCATAGTATAAAGAACACAACACCATATGCAAAAAATATGAGTAAAAAAATTACTTTTTTAATGCAATCAGAACAGTGGGACCTGCCTTTGCATTTAGAGGGTGCATCTCTTTACAAATAAAGTATTGACTGTACCTAAACTATTAATTAAAAATCAATTTTTCAATATTTTCTTACACCCCTACTAGCAGCTAACAATAGTAGCAACAAACAGAAGCTGTGACTTTAGCCATGTTTTTGGGGGAGAGTTGGGACATGACGGAGATACAGAACTATGTTCAGCTTGCTGTGAGAGACGAGTCTTGGTTTAAGCAGCACTAGACGACCTTGACAATGAGCTACAGAGACCAACACAAACAATCCACACCTGCAAGGAAAAGGAATGTTAACAACTGATAACATGAAACTTGCACAGGCAGATTGTAAATAACAACGCTAACATCTGACATGTAAGGTTACTAAACCCAGATCTAGTTCAGGTTCATCTGCCAACAAAAATCGTCATCTTCATTATACAGGTTCGCAGATTTCATAGTAATTAAGTGATAATTAGCAAGTAACCTATTTGAAATTTCTTTGAAATTACTGCCAAAAAAAAAGCAATATTTACCTCAAAATGTATTGAAAATTACTTTGTTTGGTTGTCTTGACTCTGGACTTTTATTATTATTATTTTATATCTATTATACATATTATTTAATAATTATATTCCTCTATTTCCCCAATAAGCAGAAATAAATAGCTGGTAATTTATTTAATCAGCTCCCAGGAAAAGAATACAAAGTTAATATGCTTTATTTCCATGTCTGCTGGTAAATAGATCATAATTATCAAATAACTTTTTTAAAAACTCCATGAATCTTGACATCAGCTACCAGGTTGCATTTGTGTAGACAATAAGTCACAACAGTGAGATTTGTGCCTGATCAGAAGTGTCTTCTATTCGTTTAGGTTTTCCACCTCCGATGCCTAAGGGCCCTATTTTAACCATTACATGCTATTTTAGCATATAATTATTAAATAATGTTTAAAATAAAGTAATTTTTTATACATTTTTTAGGTAAATATTAGGGTAATTTGGCAGTAATTCCAAAGAATAATTATCTACTTATACTACTAAACTAATTATCACCTAATTACCATGAAATTTGTGGACCTGTAAAATAAAGTGTTACCAAATCCGGCAACCTAAACAAGGCATTCAGTAAGCTTGATTTATTACGGTACAATTTAAGAAGCCACAGTCCGTACAGCTCTGCCAAATTAGCTACAATCTAAATTTCGATTTTACTAAAGCACTCTGCAACAAGATCATCATTAAGAGACGCAGAGAACTTCTCCGATTCCACATCGAGAAAAGGTGAACAAAAGGGGTGAATAAACCTTTTCTTTGCCTCACACGTTGAGACAAGTTCCGCTCTCAGGGAGGAATAACAAAAAGGAAGAACGAGCATTAATCTCTTGCTAAATGTCAGACGCATTTACGGTTTATGAGCCACAGAGCACCACGGCGCACCTGAATGTGCCTCTTGAAACCAGTTTGAGGCAGAGAGAGACATGTGGAAGTCAAAAAGTGAAAAAAAAAAGGGACACCTGAGAAGTGAGTTCCCCAACGCTATAAAACAACCTGAAGGAACTTGTGTTTCAAATGTTGTCATATATCATGCTGACAAGTCTGGAGCATAAAAAAACAACTCACAGGTGATTCCAACCACTTCCCATTTTTCCATCCCAAACCCAATGACATGATGTAATAGTCTTCCTGTCCTGTGGGTGATCCAAGGACTCACACACTCTCACAACGAAGCCTATAAGCAGGAGAATCTAACACAGGGGCTTCTACACCGAATCCATCACAACCAGGCGAAAAGGCCTGCTGCGTTTCAAAGGCTCCTCCTAATAACGCTGCTTTCTTTTGCCCAAATTTGGAGGACACCATACTTTACCCTCAATATCCCACAATCCATTGTGCTCTGCTCAACTGTCTAATAAGACATCCTGTCAACTAATAAAGACAGAAAATATCACATGATCATATGTATTACAGTATGTGTTCAGGTGGTAAATGTTTCACCCTGAGAGGAGACATGTTCCCAGAGGCGTTACACATACAGTGAAGTTATACTGTATGGATTTATTAAACATTAGCCTGGTACACTGTTGTCCAACATGCACTGAACACTCTGCTGTCTTCAAAGGTTTACAGAGTCAGTGTTGATCATAAACTTTGAAATATTTGTCTTTACATGTTCACAGCAGGACTGCATCATTAGTGGTGAAAGAGCAGGTTCAGCTTGGGCTTCATATCCTCTGATGTAGAGTAGCAACTAACAATCATTTTCATTATCAGTTAGTCTGCGGATAAATTACCTGATTGATTGATTAATTGTCTGATCTATAAATGTTTTAAATTTACATTGGAGAAAGTGGAACCAGTGAACTTTTGCCATTTTTGCTTAAACATAAAAAAAAAAATCTCTATATATATATATATTTTTTTTTTTTTAATTGTTGCTAATTAATATTCAATGTAATTAACAAATTTCTTAAGCGACTAATCGGCTCATGTTTTGTGTTCTGCTGCTATAGAGTGGTAAATAACCTGTTTCTTATCTTCAATGGGAGACGTGCATCTTATAATGAGAGTTGATCAAATACTCACAGTGTTATAACAGTCTGCTGTAAATGTGAAGGATGTTTAATACTGAAAATATAATATCTAACAATAATTACATAACAATAACTGCACTTTACTGTCCACCGACTGTGCAATATCATTACTACTCAGGTGTAATTCATACTGTGCAATATTTTCAGGTGGAATTTCATCATCACAAATTCAGCTGCAACGATAACTCGATTAGTTGTCAAATATTTAATGAATTAAATGAACTATTTTGATAACCGATTAATTGGTTTGAGTAATTTTTTTTAAGAAAAAAAAAGTAAAAATTCTCTGATTCCAGCTTCTTAAATGTGAATATTTTCTGGTTTCTTTACTCCGACTACTCTTGACCGACATTTCTCACCATTTTCTTACATTTTATAGACCAAACAACTAATCGAATAATCGAGAAAATAATCAACAGATTAATCGACAATGAAAATAATCATTAGTTGCAGCCCTACATCACAAATACTGTCTCTGGTATTGAGATCTGGTGACTGACATTGCAATAGTTTCTATTGCACATAATTTCCATGCTTATCCAACCAGTCAGTGGGTGAGCTGTCACCTCCAAACAGATGACTTCTTAAAATATATACAAATAGTGACTCAGGTACTTTAGTGCACTGGTGCAGCTCCTATAGCTTATATGAATAATAATGGGGAAAGAAAAAAAAATTATATTTCTATACTAGAAAAAAAACTTCACTGGCCTGGTTGCCTCCACTTACAACTGAGCTGAAAATCTAAGACTTTTTTTTTTTTTTTTAAATGTATTTAACCAGGAAAAGCCTCATTGAGATTAAAAATCTCCTGGCCAAGTTCAAAGAGTGTCCTGGCCAAGACAGCAGTTTCAGACATACAACATATGACAATAAAATCTCTTAAATCCAACAAATCAACTGCATTGTGCCTCCAGTGTGTACAAACACAGTTCAGCAAGCTCTATCGAAAGTGGCTCATGATAACCTTTAGGTTCAATGCAAACAGTAAATGCAATGTAAATTAATCTCAATTTAAAGCCCCATTGTGTAATTATAAGTGTATATTTCTGATATGCATATGCAATACTTTTAAAGTGTCATTTTAATTCATGCTTAAAACTGCAAATGTATTAATTAACCTCACATTTGTGCAGACTAAAAATGGCTGACACTTGTAAAATCATGTGAAGTCAATAAAAGTCACAAAAAAAAAAATCAAGATATTTTCTGGTTCATATGACTTTGTTGAGCTGTGCAAAGTTAACATGTGTCCCAACAATACATTTGATAAAATTTTCTCATGGTGATTAATATGCTGAGGAGAACTAAACAAACATACTGTGTCAATGTGTGCAGTATGTGTGTGAGTATATTAGCACAGAATCCTGCTTTACAGCTAATTTGAGGTCCAGTTTATGGTTTAACAACTGTCCTGTGTGCTTCATTTATTAACTAAATACTTTAAAAAGTTCCTTTTTGTCCCCCCATTTGTCTTTAGATAGTTCTCTTTTAATGCAAATTTTTGTGCTTTTAGTGTGAACTGTATTTGTGTCTGTTTGTGTCTCTGTCTGCAACTTTGTGTTCTTGCTGCCAGGTCTCCCTTGGAAAAGAGGTTCTTCATCTCAATAGATAGATAGATAGATAGATATTCAAGTTTCCAGCATCACAGTTCCATACTGCAAACATATTAGTAAAAACGTCACAAGTAGTAACAAGACACATGTAAGTAATACAGAGTATAAAACAAAATATGCAATGTGCAGAAGAACTGTTAAAAATGAATATAGTGCAGGGTGAACAACTGAGATACAGGACTATTTAAAGAAGAAGTGGATGTAGTGCAGAATGTGATATAGTGCTGGGTGATAAAAAATATATAGGAGATTTAGATATTAAGAAATGTCAGATATGGAATAAAATGCAGGATAAGAACTGAGGTAGAGATTTTTTTTTTTTTTTGTATAACATTTTTTTTTTCTCATTGGTTCATTTATTAACTAAATACTTTAAAAAGTTCCTTTTGTCCCCCCATTTGTCTTTAGATAGTTATTAATTTTAGTGCTTTTAGTGTAATAAAAAATATATAGGAGATATATATGGGACTAACCTGGTTAAATAAAGGTTAAATAAAAAAATAAAAAATAAAATAAAATAAAAACTAGCCTGTTTAATTAGCACCTGTCACATTTACCTGCAGGGCTTACCCCCCCCCCCCCCCCAGCCTGCTCTGCAGCTCTGCAGGAGGCCAGCTGGTGTTAGCTTGCAGCTAATGCTACAAAACAATGGGGAGGGGGGGGGGTGATAACAAGAAGCTCATCCCTGTTTGAGCTGCTAACAGCTAGCAGGTTAGCAGAGAGAGAAAAGCTGCAGAGTAAGACATTAGAGGAGTATCTGTTCTTACCCCCAGAACCCGCAGGCGCAGCGGGGGGGGGCAGCCTCGCGCCCCGTGGTGTCCCCCATGCCGGTGCTCCGTGCGTGAGGCGCTGCGCGTCAGCAGGTGAGTCCGGGGATGGAGTGCAGGCCTCGGCGTGCAGATCACACGCACAGAGCTCAAACACAACCAGATTCTCCTGCAGAGTCTCTCCACACGAGGAACGAGCTGCCGACACGAGCGGCCTCTGACTCTGAAACAGCTTTAAATCCACCGTGAAACACCGGAGCCGTCAGAGCGACACCGGGCCGAGCCACACCGGGAACCGGGGAGTCCTGGGCCGATCAGCTGGAGGGAGGAGGAGCAAACCATCTGCAGAGAGAGGAGGGGGAGGCGGGTCGGTAACCGGGCCGATACAAGATAAACTGAGGGGACAGGAAGTGAACAATAAATACACTTCATCATTTTAAATATTGTGCACACTAAAAAATATCACTTGAACTCAGTATTATTTTAAAAGTCTGATTTAGAGAAGTACTCAACATGGTATCACCCGAACAAAACTATCTTCCTACAACTAGACAGCCCACAACACCAGGGTGGTGTCCAGTGCTGCTAGCAGGCTGATTTTAAGTAGGAAAAAAGTGAATTTCGTCTAAATTTCTTTCACTTTCCACTGAAATATCTGCTGTTGTTGAACTGGACTTAACATTTTAGTTGTAATGACTGCCACCCTTATTATTGTGGATGTCTTTGAAACACATGAATCTTTGAAAAGCATGTTTTTCTGCTACCTAAAAGCAGAAGTATGGTGAAAATATGCAACCTACCTGCATGTTCATTCTTTGTATGTAGGCTGATGACATTTACCTAGCAACAGGTGTGCAATAGGCTGTAAATTATCCCTTTTTATACAAAATATGCTAATTTTGACGTGTCACAATAGAAAAAGTGCAAGTGTAAATAAGAAATAATTCCAAGCTGCTTTGGTTTCAGGATTCTGGTACAGTTCAGAATGCTCCAGGGATGTCGTATTTTTATAGGCCAACCAGGAAGTTAGCGTTGCATTGGTTCCTTCAACAAAAAGCTAATAGGATGTTTCCATTGGATTTTGGATTATTGCAGAAAATAAACTCTGTGGCAAACAAACATTTATGATACTTACACATTTTGTTCAGCAAGATAATCTTCACAAATGAACACCACTTTTATAATTTTTGACGTGTGAATGCAATCAGCAGAAATTAATAGCTAACGTTAGGATATAAACAAACTACATCACGGTCTCAGTCGGCATGATGACGTTTAGTAGTCCCATTTAGCCATTTATTAGCAACCGCCTTTTTAAAGACACATAAAGACTTCAAAATTCACGAGTGGGGTATTTATTGATGTATTTTGTGTTAACTACAGACCTTATTTCAGCCATGTAACAAAAAACGCATTAAAAAAAAACAATCAACTTCCAGGCGAGGGAACAGGAAGTGCTAAATTGCTAACTCCTTTCTGGGTTTCAGGACTCATTCCTGCAGCTCTCTATTGTGCATGCTGGCTGACTGTCACAGTGTTATAGTTTACTTACACTGCCAGCATGCACAATACTTGAAAACAACAGAGCCATCATTATTGTTATCAGTGCTTTTCCTACTATGAGAAGTCAAAACGTCTGCCATGAAAAAGGTCTATTGTGACATATTGCACATTGTGACTTTTCATAGGAAAAACAAACCTAAATGGAATGCAGCCCAACAGCATGCCTTCAAGAGGGAATACTTCTGAAAGTGATTTATTAAATGCTCCTTTCACCTGAAATCACCATTACCCGAACCTTAAAAGGCTGCTCTACCAGTTTTTATCTTTGTTGGCTTTAGGATGGCAAGGTCGTTCAGGATGTCCTTCAGTCTTGTTTGTCCAACACTTAATTACACTGCAGAGTAAATTAACTTAACATCTATTGGATGAATGGCCTTGAAATTTGGCTATTCATCCGATGTTGTGGTCCCACGAGGACGAATCCCAATTAGTAGCGGTGACCCCTGAAATTTAATTGAACACCACCATTTGTCCACTTGTCCAACATAGTTCATGACAAGTTAAACTAATGATCAAATTCCTCTCAGCCTTATAGCTGTACTGTACTAACAGCCTGCACATCCATTAGGCCTCTTTCATTCGGACTCATCAGGTAAAGGTGTAACTGCTGGTTCCAGGGCTGCATTGTGCATGCTGTCTCAAGACCCATATTTCAGAACATAGAAGCAACATACTACATACTAATGATCAAATGAATCCTGTGGCTGTGCATTTCAACTGACTTATGACCCATCCACACTGAGATACACTGGGTTTGAACACATGAAAACCCCCAGAAGGGGAGGGAACATCAACAGCATCCCTTAATACTTTATCACCAAAGGGCTTCAATTTAGATTTTGATCTTAAATCTATTTTTGTAAGTGGTTATATAAACAAAAGTTTTTTTCTAAGTATGATTGACAGACTTTACCCTACTTTTAGAAATTGTCTCTCCAAAAGGTTTATTTCTGTTGATGCAACCTCCCTTTTCACTTATTCCTTTTTTTGATTGTGTTGTAGGAATCAATACAAATTCTGGCCAACTGCTGAACCGGCCTGTATTCCTGAAAAACTCTTTTTTGGGGCGAGTGATGTATTATTCTAACATATTTTTCTATTTTTTCTATTTAGTTTATTTATGATAATTTCTTCTGGATGATTTTTGTAATTTGTTATATATTTCTGTCCCCCACGTGGGAGCATCAGACAGCGTTGTTCAGCTCTGCTCTGATTGGACCAACTTGAGAGTAGATTGACTCTCAGTCATGCAGCTCACAATCACCAATGTGTTTGTGTCTATGAGTTGCTGGTTCTGCTTTGTGATGGTGATTAGACAATGCCTGACCTGACGAAGATCAGATGGAAATGTTCCCCAATTAAAAAATCGCTTAATACAGTGCGCCGATCTTCTGTTTGATTCTTGCCTCGCTGACATGGCTTACTAATATACTTAAAGTGTGTAATATTTCGGGGGATCTATTGGCAGAAATGGAATATAATATTCATTCATGCAAAACCGTGGTACCGGCAGCTGCCTAAATAAGCCGGCCCTGAACCCACCTATAAGGTAATCACTCCTTTGCCTTGTGTATCTCTACAGTATGGATGGCTACCAAACAAGTTTCCTTTGACACACTGTAATTATGAAACATCAGTTCTGCAAAGAGTAGTATACATATGTGTCATTAACAGTATGTCTTGTTGGCCATGAAAGTCAACCAAAAGAGAGTTTATGCAGCTTAATTCATTACCAATCAATAGGTTTATGTGTGAGATTAATCTAAAGAAATCATTTACTCCACAAAACGTCTGCAACTTGTTCTGAAAACCTAAGATTTGGTAGTTTTTGTTGACATCACAGATGATTACAGCTGTCTGGTTTCTATCCTGAGAATGGGGTTGTTTCATGTTTGCAAATATTGATGGTGCTGTCTGCGACAACAGAAATAGCATCAATGAATTCTGTTTTTCACCTCAAAATGACTTTCAGAAGAACGCAACACTTTACTTCAGAGCCAGGAGGTTTGGATTCCCCTCAGCAAAACCTGCCAAGAAGTAGCTTCTGTCTGCAGGGAAGGACAAGTGGGCCCTGGGTGGAATGAAGATAGATAGCTGATAGTTCATTAGCTAGTTAGGCGCAGGGAGGGGTGTATACCGCAGAGGATTGCAGAATCTCATTTTTCAGTGTTGCTAAGAGCCCATATTCCAGTGCGGGGCCAAACAATGCTAGCAAAGGCTTAGCTGTTGTTTGCCTCTCGGTCTCAATCAAAGCAAACTCTTCTCTGTTGACCTTTTAAGACTTTGTATTTCTGATGGGATGTATTGTTTCAAATAAACAGATGGTAATTCAGTGTTGAAAACATGGCCATGGCGAGCCCCAATTTTGGCCCCACAGTGGAAGAGTGGTTGTTGCTTCTCTCCCCACAGCTGGAGTCCAGCCTCGGGCTTGGTTATCCTCCAGAGATTTGCAAAACACCACTTCAAAGACAGATCCCCTCTCCTTACATACCGTATACCCTCTCTCCCCGCTCTCGCTATAAACACAAGAACTTAAGGAATTAATTAGACACTGGATCAAACACGGGTTAGTAAATTCAGCTCACTGAAGATACCAGGAAGAGTGTAATCACATGTTGAGCGTTGTATCCCTCGTCATAACTTTGATATGTATGTGGAGAGCCTGCGTTTCATTTCAGATCCAGCATGACAGCTTACACTGACAGTCTGTTGACCCCTCTCTCATTCACTGAGGGATACGGTTGTAGGGATATTTTGCAAGCTTTGCTCCTCATGCTGAGGGACAGCACCGCAGCTCTGTAGGAAATGCAAAGAAAAATGTCCTCGATACAGCAACTGCTCCTCGAAGGCCTGTTCTTTAAAGAGAGTTTCTGCCACAAGGGGCAGATCCCAAATTCATTTTCCCATGGCTCACATCAAAGAAGCAGAAGTTTTCGATAACGTGTGAAACATTAAATAATCCTGTTTATGTTACAGGTGAAAAGGTGGAGTAGTTTTGCAGTATGGTCTAATCTCTGTCCAAGGTGTTTCTTCTCCATCCAGCCCCGGTGTAACCAATATAATATCTTTATTTATAGGTAGAGTAGCAAATCACAGGCTGCACCGTGCATGCTGATTACCCAGCTACACTTTGCATTACTCCACGTGTCGATAAAGAGAGTTGATTCATGGCCGCTAATATGAGAGGCAAGCTCTCTACGACAAGCTGTAGATGGATTGTATGGGAAATCCATGTGAACACATTTGTCTATAAATGAGAGTATTTTCTTATCTTTTAATGCCATGCCCAGATAGGCAGGCTGGCTGTTATTGACTGGAGGACAAGCAACATGTCACAGCTTGTAGATTTGCTCTGAGGGGGTATATCAGAAAACAGGATTATCAAGTTTAGTCAGATAGCTGTGAAAACAGTATTATTGATTTGAATAAGCGGGCTATTTGGACTTTGGATATTGGTTCTTCAGTATATCCAGCAGTGATATTTACTGATGGCCAGGTTTTTAGGGTTATTTAATAATAACAAAATTACATAACAATCCTGCTAGTCGCTGCATTTTTGCAAAACACTTGGCAATGCAGCGTATTGTATTGCAATTGCTGTGTGTTAATTGAACTCGGTCGAGCATGACGTGTCCAGCTGCACAAATGCTCATAGACTGACGAGGAAAAGCATCTTTGACAAGGAGCTGAGAGATCACAACTCGGCTGTGAAGCAGCGGTGGCTGTAGGTGATGTTAAGAAGTACACGCAGGGAGGATGCACATCAGAGAAGACCCTGCCAGGCAGCCAGCAAAAGCTGTTTACACACCGTCATTCAAGACAAAATGAGACGAAAAGGAGAGATAATTTCACCACAAACTATTTTTCTACCTATTCCTGCCTCTTCCTCTCTCTTTCTCTGTCTCTCTTTCATTTACACACATACACACACAAACACACACACACACACACACACACACACACACACACACACACACACACACACACACACACACACCAACCGTCCAGACTCCCACTGTGTGCAGAATGTGCAGTGAAGCCACCCATGCATCAACCAGCCTCCCTACCATCTCACTATCTGCTGATCAAAGAGACGCTAAACAGCCAGAAACTACAGCGGGTGCGAGAGCGGAGCATGCACAGCAACACAATTAGCAAGCACCACTTTTTTATATATATATATATTTATTTAAATTCCACTCCCGATCCCTGACATTTTCACATGCAGGCGTGCATATATGTGCATACAAATTTGGGAAACACAAACATGCAAATACCTCTGCTTGTATTAAACACACACACACATATATATATATATATATATATATATATACTGTATATATATGATGTGAGTATGATGAACTGAGGTTTCACCTGTGAGTGTCTGTTCACGATGGCATCCACTGATCTCTAAGTTGCTCAATTAAAGTTAGTGAAGAGCCTTAACAGGACGAGGAGAGGAAGAGGAGGAGGAGGAGGAAGATCAAAGGGAATATACAGAAAATACTGGCAGGAGAAAGAGAGAGAGAGAGGAAGAGTATGTGTGAGAGAGTGCACAGGGTGTGAGGGAGAAAGGAAGACAGTGAAATAAATGGATAGTAAGAGAGACAGAATGCGTACTAAAAGAGAAAGACAAGGGACGGCAGCATAGACAAAAAAAAGTCACCCTGAAATTCAGGTTTCTGTTGTAATTAATGTCTCTGATGTAGGAGTTATTGCAGAAGTCATTTTTATTGTAAAACCCCCGTAAGCTGGCAGAGTTTGTGAGAAAACAGAGGTCAACTCGTGTCATTAACAATTTATCAGCAGCAGTGTCCACCGCCTTGAGCACAACTGCTTCCACACCTGGAGACGGTTGGAATATACGAGGAAAACAAACCAATCCACATTTTTAAGATTGATGATCAACAGTGTTTTATGTGTGTGTGACAAAAAGACAAAAAACTCAAGGCGCCAAATTGATAAATTAATGAATAATTAATAAATAACATGAATATGTGGCCTTTTTAGAAGCTGCTCCCTCACAATGCTTGAGAATTAAAGCAAGCCTATGTGAGTTTCACAACATGAGACACAAATGATGAATTCATAAGCAATAAAACACACCCTTTCAGCTCGATTCAACACTGCCACAGCCCAACGTATCCTCATACTACGGTTCCTATGATATCTTACGAAAAGTTATTCCTAATTTTCCGTCGTGAGCTCCTACGAATGTCCAGCAACACATGACGCATTTGTCAATTTCCGCCCCAGTCTTTTCAAAATAAACTTGTTAGGTTTTGGCAACAAAACATATACTGTAAAAAGTGAGATTTTCATGTCTTTTATATTATAAAGCAGGTTTAAGTGCTTTATAAATACTATTGAACTATCAAAACGCTCAATATACGGAGAAACACACACAGCCCGTATTCAGAAATTGTGCGTTTGAATCAAGCCGTTAGGATTTCTTTCCATTTGTGATGTCACAAATATACAATATTTAGACCATTGAACGGTTTTAAACGTAAACATACTAAATGTGTCCCAGTTCATTTCCTGTTGCAGTGTATGTTAATAGCATCAGCTGACAGGAAGTAAACATGGACCCAAGCTGTTTCCTAGCAAGGCAATTTCGTTGCAATTCTATTGAAATGCACTAAAACGGAGCGTTTCAGGCAGAGGGTGAATACAGGTATATTCAGGCAGACAGTATGAGGAAAATAAACTGTTTTTTTTAACATGACAGCATGTAAACATGTTCTAGTAGAAACACAAAATACAAGTATGAACCAGAAAATGAGCACGATATGGGACCTTTAAAATAACTCTGGAAGTGACGTAACTTAAGTACAGAAGTTACGTGACAAATAAATCAACGTTGACTTCTGCTTTCACGCAGAGTATGAAGACGAGTCTTCTGGGTGAAAGTCCATGTTTTTTGACCCATCCGTCCACCCCGACCTCCTCCCTATGCAGCGTTTGACACTCTTTATACCTGGTTCACAATTATGTGGATTACATACAAACTGATTTCATTGGATATATACAAATTAGTGCATTACTTATTGTAGGTATAGCTACAAACGGTGTATGAGAACAGCCTGAACACTGCTACGGCCTGACTTGGTCTGATAGGACCAGTAGCTTTGATGGCTAATGTTAGCTACTATTAACAAACTGACATTACTGAGTTGATTTTAAGGCTCTTTTCTACTTGTGCTACTGTTCTACCACATTTTAGCAAATCAACACCATCCCATAAATGCCACAAAAGACTTTATTCAGCAAACTTATCAGGCCCCAACTTCTGGCTGGAAAGAGAAAGAAAGACAAACAGGCATTCACGGCGGCAAGAGAAAGGCTGTCAAAGTTATTAATGAGACATTTGTGAGAGAACAGTCATTTGAAACATAATAATTCAAATGAAGAGCATTTTTTCATAATGTTCTTAACACTAAAGGCAATGCCAGGACATTTCTGGGAGCCGTGCCAGGTGGGGGTGAGCCACAAATCTGGGGAATGTGTCTGGGAAAAAAAATGGATGTGGATCCTCTACTGTAAAAGGATCACAGTGTACACGAAATGGCTCCGGCTCACTTCACTGCCACTGCTTATTCAAGTGTGCCCTCCAATGGAGGAAAACAGGTCATGTTGACAAAATAAACTCCTCTGTTGGGTGTTTAAGTGATACTGTGAACTGTGTTGCTCTGCGAAAATGTTATTTCTCACTGTGAGACTTAATTTCCTCTGCCCTCAGGTGCTAAAATCAGTGAGCTGAGTGCATTTACAGTTAAACTCTGAAATTACAGCCACTTCTAACCATTAAGTCTAATCTAATATCGCAAAATACTCAATGGAGCGAACGGTGAATAAGTCAAATATCAGAATCAGGAGGATGTCAGATAAACCCTGAGCTACAGGAAATTACAAACCCTAAACTTTTGCAAATTGAATACTTTTCACCGTCTGAGGTCTTGAAGTATAATTTCTGATAATCAAAAAACAATCAGACGAAGCGTAGACTTCATTTGTAGCATATGTTCATTACTGACACATTACAATGCAGTTTTTTGGGAAAGGTCGCTGAATGATTGCAAGCTTCTTATCCGAATGCTAATTCAGTAACTGATTGGAAAAACGGCGTAATGTGATGATAATAATATGCAGATGAGTTCTCATCAGAGCTGTCTATCCATTAATGAGATGATATTTGAGTGTACTGTACGAGTGTGTGTATGTGTGTGTGTGTGTGTGTGTGTGTGTGTGTGTGTCCATGCAGACGAGACTGCATGCATATGTACAGAAAGTGTGTGTGTGTGTTAGAGTGCACATTCACTTTCATCAGAATATTTAGCATATTAATGTTTAATCAATCTACCACTGCACTAATGCAAAGTTTGATTAGGACAAGCCATAGCTGGTAATAAACAGGACAGACAGGAAGCAACTGAACCTGATTATATCGCAGATGGCTTACATGACCAGTTTGTCTCCTTTTAGGAAAGTTATACAGCCTGGAAAACTTATTTTGGTGAGCATGTGAGAATTTTGTATGTTTAGAATGGGTTGTAATGCAGGTTAGCATCAGATACTGCAGCGTTTTTCATTCTTGACAGAAAGATTTTTCGTTCAGTTCAGTTCGGTTCAGCTCTCCCAAAATATGCTGCTAAGTATTAAAGGTCCCATATTGTAAAAAGTGAGATTTTCATGTCTTTTATATTATTAAGCAGGTTTAAGTCATATATAAATACTGTTAAAGTATCAAAACACGGGTGAAAAAACAATGATTCTTATTTTCAGGTGATTATACACTAAAGAAAACACACTTGTTAATATTATGTTCCATTTCTGCCAATAGATCCCCTTAAATGTTATACACGGGTCCTTTAAACAATATATGATATGATATGATATGATATGATTATAAAATACGACCTATTGTTAAAGATTAAACCAGTGGTTTAAACAACTGTTTGAGGTCCAAAGATGTAAAATTATCCAATATTTCACACAAAAAAGCAAAGATCAGAGAAAAGTAAAAAAAACAAAACACATTTGTGTAACAGAACTTTATTTCTTCTTCTTCTTCTTGTTCTTCTTGTTCTTCTTGTTCTTGTTCTTCTTCTTCTTCTTCTTCTTCTTCTTCTTCTTGTTCTTGTTCTTGTTCTTGTTCTTGTTCTTTTTCTTCTTCTTCTTCTTCTTCTTCTTCTTCTTCTTCTTCTTTGTTCTTCTTCTTCTTCTTCTTCTTCTTTTCTTTAAAAGGGCCACATTTTGCTGATAACACTTACTTCAGTAAGATTTTGAATGCATGACTTTACTTGTAATGGAGTATTTTTTGCATTGTTGTTTTAGTATTTTTGCTGAAGTAAAAGATCTGAGTACTTCCTCTTCCACCACTGATCCAAAGTAACAAAATGTCAAGAAAGATTTGTGTGCTTTCTTTCTGATGGGGGGACAATGTCAAACCAGTAAAACACAATCTGTATGCATCTGATCTGTTTAGCAGGCTTGTATTCATGACATTGAGCTGAGCAGTAAACTGCTTCATCTGCCCGGCCTCCTCACCATCAGCAGCGGGATGAATGATGCCTCATGTTGTCAAGCACGCTGAGTCATTCATGAACATTCACACACACACATATATCCAACAGAGCCACAAATCACACTTCCCTGATGTGATCTACGAGATCTCTGAACATGAATAATCACAAACACAAATAAGTCTCATTCTGTAAAGCAGCAGTGGGTAGAAATGGAGCAAATATGATTTTATAAAGTTATTTTTTATAAAAAATGAGACAGGTAATCTGAAAAAAATCATGTTCCTCTGTGTCCTCCGGTGTCCTCCGGTGCTCCTAACGGCATCTGCAAGATTTCACAGACCGGAGGAAAAACAACCAGTCAGGGACGAGCTGTAGCCTGCCGTCTCTGAGCAGCTGTCAATCACTCAAGAACTCCGATCAAACAGTCAAACTAGGCAGCGCTGATCAAATATGAATCAATATCCTGTTACTGTAATGACTATTTCTCTCCTCAGATGTTCTCAGAATCATCTTGTAGTTACTGTTTAGCTGTAAAATGAGAAAGTTTGTGACCCGGCTGCCATGTTGAGATCAGTTGAGGAAATACCAAGTACCGCCCACCAGCCGGAGCACAGCCAATAGGAACGCTCTCTCTCTCTGAAATTACCTGTGTTTGGCCAAAGTCTCCCGTCACAGGCTGGATGTTTTAAAGCCTGAAAACAGAGCCATGAGGAGGAGCAGAAGTCTAGTTTTCTCTCAGAACACTTGAATTACAATATGCTTAAAGATTATTAAGGATTTTTTGCCCAGTGATGCCAAAAACATTCTGCCTACTGCAGCTTTAATGCCATCAAATCCCTGAACTCGAGAGTTGTCTTACATCATAATTTCTTTTTTTTTTTTGTAAATTCAGAGGTTTACTTTTTTCTTCTGAGGACCCAAATGAAAAATGTTGTTTCTTTCATCCTGGGACCCAATGCCCATTAAAGAGTGATGAAACACAACGTAACTGCTCGTCTCTCTGTTCAGAGCAACATTTCAAAAAGCCCCAAAAAATATAGGAGGAGATATAATGAAGTAAGCCAGGGCGTTTATGTTACAGCCTCTGGATGTGCACTGAATCACAACTCCATCTGTGAGCTGCCAAGATCAATCCTGCATCTTGTCAACATGTGCTCAGCCTTCACGTGGGACCCGTTGACTTGATTATTCTGCAGGACGACAGCATTTTTTTTAACAGAAGCACCACGAACATTTAAACAGAGCCAAACGCAACAGGACACATAACCAACATGCTGCTTCTCTAAACAGTTCCAACCTAATTTGGCAGAAGTTGCTGAGCAGCTTCCTCTCATGCAGATTTAGTGGCTCCTGCTGTAGAAAACCTTCACTTTTACACCATCGCACTGTTTGACTCTATGTGTGGAGAGAGATTGGGCCACTAGAGGGCAACCAAGACCGAATGCAGTTTCTGCATGTTCTATCTGAAACTACATAGTACGTGTGTGACGACCCCTCCACTCCACTAGGTGTCCTGTGTCCTTTTCCTCTTTGTGTTGCAGGGTGGGGGGGTCGTCAGGCTGATGAGCCTCACCTGGGCTCGGTGTGGTGGAAATAAAAGCTCCCTCCCTCCCCACAGAGGATCTCTCTCCTCCTTGGCTGGTACACCTGTTTTGGTTTTGTTTGCTGCAGACATTTTCACACATGCCCACATTACTGATTACTGACTTTCCACGTTTGTTTAGTTATTTATTGGTAGTTGGTTAAATAAATGCCTTTTACTATTTTAAAACTCGTCTGGTCTCTCATTTTTATTGCAACCTTTGATGCGGGTTGTAACACGTGTACTTGGTCAAAGACATATTACCTTTACTTAGATCTACAATAATGACAACAACCATGAAGATTACTGCTCCTCATCTTCACCCTTTGACTACTATTACAGCGATCACTACTACCATAAATCAGTGGTGGAATATAATGAAGTACATTTACTCAAGTACTGTGCTTATGTACAATTTTGAGGTACTTTACTTGAGTATTTCCATTTTATACTACTACATTTTGAAGGCAAATATTGTACTTTTTACTCCACTAAATTTTTTTGATAACTTTAGTTACTAGTTACTTTGCAGGTTTAAATTATTGTAATAATAAAGTATGATGTATTATTACAGGTTAAGCCACCCAGCAGTATATTAGGTAAGAAAAGCTTATTAAAGTGAAGCTCACACATTAATGCATCAATAATTATAATCTAGTAATATAATACATGTGATTCTGAAATTCTGCATAATGAGTACATTTACTTTTGGTACTTCAAGTATATTTTGATGCTAATACTATTGTACTTTTACTTAAGCAAGATTTTGAATGCAAGACAGGGGAGTATTAGAAGTAAATAGAGTATTTTTACAGTGTGGTATTGTTACTTTTACTCAAGTAAAATATCTGAATACTTCTTCCACCACTGCCATTAATCACAATAACATTAAAGTAATATACATACATGAAGACATAATATAGTAATAATGCTACTATAGAAATATGATAATGACACATCATCATTTTGCAGTTGTGTTTGACGGTGCTGTACTGACATCTGGTGGACAACTGGGACCTTGATGCAGTCAAATCACTCATTTTATTGCTCTTAACTCATAACTGTTGCCACAAACATAACCAGCCAGTGTTTTCCATAAGCAAAGGTCTGAAAGTCTCTGGCATCAAGCTGCAGCTGGGTTTTTATTTCAGAAATAAGTTTCTTTTGATGTAAAAAGAAGACTTGCTGCTGCTACTTATGGTTGACTATGGTGATTTTTATATATATGCATGCATCTTCTCAATGTCTTCGCTCCTTATACTGTTTATCATGGAGCATTGAGGTTCATTACAAACCTTAAGGCCCTCACTCACCTTGTATGCCAGGGTTGGTTACTCTGCATTGTCCACCCGTAGAATTAATCACTGGAATGTCCTTATTTATAACGCAATTCTTAACTTGCTTCCTTCATATCTTTGTAAATGTATCCATCTGAAAAATGCTGGAGGCTACCATCTCCGCTCTGTGAAATGTTCACAACACTTACTTTTGCTATCTGTCCCCAACGTCCGCCTTGAAATGGGAAAAAGGGTGTTTAGGTACGCTGCTCCAGCAGCTTGGAATTTACTGCAGACTGGTTTGGGTCGAGGGGAGCTGGTCTCTTTAAGTGTTTTTAAAAATAGCTTGAAGGAGCTGAGGAAGGTACTGTATCAGGCTGTGGATGCATTTTTTCTGATCTATTTGCCCCTATGAATATGATTGAAATTGAAACTTTAAATTTCTAACTGTTATTTGTTGTTTGTTGTCTATGTTCTGCTGCTGTCTTGGCCAGGAGACTCTTAAAAATGAGATTTTTAATCTCAGTGAGGCTTTTCCTGGTGAAATAAATCCAAAATAAATAAATAAAACTCACACATAGCCCACACATTTATGCATTTATATGAATAGACCACCAAATTCATATTTACCACAAGAGTAGTGTGAGATATTTGCATTTTGTGTCAACTTGGTGAAGTTCATAATGTTTAAGACTACCAGAAGTAGAGTCAGCTCCAACATATTTTAGGGACACAGCTTGCGGTGTCTAGTCAAAAGCAGATATATTTCATAATCGCAGCACACTTGGCTGTATTGTTTGTGAGTTTACACCCGATATACAATAAACAGCATGCACACAGTTTCAAAAGGATAGAGAGCTAAAGCAGCAGTCAGGTCAGGGAGACACAGCAGGGATATTTACTGGAATCACAAGTTGTTTATTTCCCCATGTCCACTTTATGGTCAACAAGATTGATACGTTTAATAACCAGCAGCTAACACAATGCAGCGTTGTTCCAGTACATTCCAGTGTGAAAGATAAGAGTGAGAGCATTACTAAATAACGCGCAAACATCATTGAAGAAGCTCAGTTTACAACCACAGGAGCAACATAAATAAATAAATGTTTCTACATCTTGTTGCATGATCTGCTGAGCCTTCATGTTGTCTCCTTTTAAAACGTTTACCCCTCGCCTTTGGTCAAGGGCAGATTCATGCATATCTACAGTAACTCCTCCATCAGCTCTCCAAATCAAGTGATCTTTGGCCGCTTTATTGCACATTATGAAAATGTTTAACACGGTTGCTTAATGATTGCTAAAAGGGCTGGTTAAGTTCTTTAAAAAACGTTTTTGTCAGTGATTTATTTCTTCATGTGGAGAGAGACATCATGAGAATATGGTCAAACTCCTCTACGCCTTTGTTTTAAATATCTAACTAAATATTTAAGTGAATTCTAATTACAGAGGTATTCCTATAGGACACTCTAGAAACTTCTTTTTCCTCTCTGAACCCACATGACATCTTACACTTGTACGCAGGCTCATGAACACGGTGCATCCCCTTTTTACTTTTGTCATGCAGCTATTCAACAGAGGTGAGCTCTGATTTTTTTGTCTCTGATCCACTTCGGGCACCAAAGTTGTAGCCCGCTCTCTCCAAAAACCAGCCTCGGCATGTTTTTCACGACAAGCAGCAGAAGTTGACCCGGTTGTCAGTTCTGTCCCTTCTCATTCGATTTTCTCAGGAGGAACTACTTCCATCAGCAGCTGGAGGTGCATGGTGATGGGCCCTACGGGGGAACGGAGGTCATGAGGTCTCCATGACGTCACACACGACACTGCGTTCTACCTTTTGAGCACTCATTTTATTCTATAGGCTACTGGTGGTCAAGAGTCATCAGACATATTTCAATAACTTCTGATAGAAACTCCTGAATTTCAGTAAAAATGAAGAGTAAACTTACTCATGAGTTTGCGTGCCCATTTGACCTTCAGGTGGACGAAAGGGTAGTAGAGGAGAAGTCCACCGAAGATGAAGATCGTGCAGTAGAGGTACTCCAGTTCTGGCTTATCAATGATGGGAGCCAGGACCAAGTAGCAGGACACCAGGACCATTAGGACCGGTATGACAATCGGCACCTTCGAGTAGTCACACAATTACTTATTAAACGCCCACTGTTTAGTGTTTACTTGTACTTCTGCCCCGTGATCACAACCCCAACTGTATTCCCTAAAAAGGATGCAATATTATTTTCATAGTTGCAGGGTTGTGTTATGTGGAGGTATATTTCCCTCAAAACAAATTATAGCTTCAAATGGACACTTTCATTATTTCTGCAACTGCAAACAAATTCTGCATCAACCTATTGAGAGTCAAAAATCAACTTTGTGGTATTTCACTTTCAATAAAAATAAAAAATAATACTAAAATACGATCTACTGCATAGAGGTGAGACAAAAAAAGACAGTGTGTTTGCAAAGCTTGGTTTAATTTTCAAAAATTAAGCCTATATTGGGGTTTCTATTAAAGGAATAGTGTGTAGGATTTCGCAGAAAACTATGTTTTCATTAGTGTATAATTACCTGAAACTAAGAATTGTTGTGTGTTCGTTAGCTTAGAATGAGTCTTTCATATCTACAGAGGGAGCAGGTTCTCTTCACGGAGTCCGCCATGTTGCTCCTCCATGTTTCTACAGTAGCTCAGAACGGACAAACCAAACTCTGGCTCTAGAGAGAGTCTTTCACCTTTTTGTGTTACCTGAAGGCCACCGCAGTTCTCCAACACGCTTGTGAAACTGCGGTAATGTGAGCCACAGAGTGCACGACCGTGGTACCGCCAGCTGCCTTCCATTGCTCCTAAAGTAGTGTTATTATGGTATGGACGGCCTCTGAGTGAGGCGACCGGCGTTACCACAGTTTTGCACTTGGCGGTTCACGTTACCTCAGTCCTGGAAAGGGAGGAGTGAGCGGAGGAGTACTCAGTTGGTTTCAATCTGCAACCACACCACTAGATGCCGCCAAATCCTACACACTGTACCTTTAAGAATTGTTGATCGGGTCACACCTATCCAGTTGAAAATGCAGATGTTGTCTATATTAACCTCTTCAGCAAATATGATATTCACTGTCTCACCACCTAATCAGTTAATAACACTTTCACTGTGTAAACCGACATCAATGACTTGAAACAATCTGAGAAACGCGGCATTAGACTCATCTGACTGTGTGTAAAGATACAGATCACAGTTTGAAGATAACAAAGCACCAGAACACATAAACCTGTTGAGTCATACCACTATAAAAGAGGAGCTTCCTCTGAAAAATAGACAACTGTGAACTCTACAATCAGCAAAACCTCACCTTTACCGGTCGATGCAGCGTCTTCCGGGTGAAACGCATGACTATGACAGCCAGCGCTGTCAGACCATAAAACGCCCACTGAGCGAAGCTGAAGTAGTTAATGAGGGTGTTGATGTCTGCTGGGATAATGTAGAAAATAGCCAACGTACCCTAAAACAGACAGAAATATTTTCTTTACTTATAAGGAAACAACACAGTGAATAGATTATTTATCTGAACTTGCATGATATATTGTGAAATTGATAAGCTTTAACGACCATGCAGTGATTTAAACATTAAAATCATCATGTGAAGATCATGTCAGACCAAACTGAGAGGAATCGTTAAATATGCAGGACTCACATTGAATATGAGAGCAGGAGCTGGAGTGTAGCGTCTCAGGCTAATATAGGATAAGATTTTAACCATGTGACCTTCTCTGCCAGATACATAGGCCAGCCTGTGAAAAGAGAGAGACAGAAATATGTTTTGTGTTGTGGAGTATTCGTACTGCACTTTCTTGAGTTTTTTTTTTTCTATTTCAATCTCTTTCCTCTTGTCTGTCAAAGTCTTTAACGCACATCAGTATTCCTGCTTTCACTTTCAAACTCTGCTTTCCTTCTCACACATACAAATATGCCCACCACATTTCTCATAACTTTCATAAATAATTTGACATTTGTTTCTTTTACCTGCCAGCGGTGAAGCAGCTTCCATTGGCAGAGCCGAATGTCGAGAAGACAACAAAGAGAGGAACGATCCAAGACATAGGGTGAAGAACTCTGTCTCCAAAAGTCTATAAGGAGGCACAAACAAATCCTTCAGAAAAGGCTGTTAGAGGTTTAATCTAAAATGATCTGGAATAAACAGAAAATGTACACATACTGTTAACATATGTGAAGAAATGATTGGCTGCTGTAGGCAGTTCTCATTACTGTAAATTTTCTTTTAATTTAAAGGTGCTAAATGCGACATTGGGAGCATTTCCATTGCCTCCGCACGGCTCTCAACATGGCGACGGCTGAGCCAGCAGCTCGCAGCTAACGGTGCTAACAGCGCTAACACCACCAAGTCATTACAAACTTAGGCTTCGTCCAAAATCGCATACTATGCACCACATACTCAATATGTGTACTATATCGTTCAACATACATCTGTATGAATAAACAGTAGTGTGGATCTTTTCGGAGGCAGTAATTTATGTCATCACTTTCTGAGAGCCTCCTTGCCGGTTGGAGACGTGTAACCATGGTAACCTGTACCAACCTCACGTGACCAAAACGACTGTTTGTGAGAAACAAAGTTTGAATTAATTTTGAATATATATTATGCCTATAGCAAAGAGAAATCTTATTCTTACACTGAAATTGAAGCGTAATTGATGTTACAGAGCTGTCCGGTCAACGTCCGTTATGAATGTTGTCGTCACTACTGCATTGCATTGTGGGATATTTATGCCGCCGTAGTAAATATCTCACATACTGCTATTTAGCGTACTAAATAGCATGTCAGTGTGGAATTTCGGACGCAACCTAATGTCAAAACTCCCTGGCTCTCAACGTCTCTATTACCATGGCAACCTCCTATGCTTCTTACCACGGCAACAGCTGGAGACACCAGCAGTTCAGCGGGGGTCATGGCAGTGAAGTAGGCGACGTTGACCAACACGTAGCACACAGATACCAGAGGGATCCCGATGAGGATGGCCAGTGGCAAGTTCCTGAGATCAATTGACAGAAAATCTATTTACTCAAGTGAAGCATGGCCACTGGCCCCGTAAACCACAACACACATCAGACATCACAATGCTTTTCAGACAAATATCAAGATTTTTAATTCCATAAATAACTGTATTCATTATAATATAATTAAATGATTGGTCCCTGATATTGTTGGCTTAAAAGTGTTTAGTCAGTTTCACTACAACAAGAGTTACAGGGGTGAAAATTTTTTCTTTATTCTTTCTTTCTTTATTTTTTCATTTCTCAATGCAGAAAAAGAGGAAGGGCACCCACCGGCATTTATTTATTTGTTCATTTATTTATTTATTTGTTTGTTTATTTATTTATTTATTCATTTATTATATATATTATTTTATTATTATATATATTCATTTCTGATAAAGACCTCTTAAAAATGAAAGATGAGTTTTAATTTGTCTTACCTGAATGGGTTTTTCAGCTCTTCTGTAATGAAATTCAATTGATTCCTAAGAAAACAAGAAATATGTGTAATTTAAAGGTAGCATAATGCCATAAAATAAGAAATACAAATTGCTTTGTTTTTTTGAGGGTTGAATCCACACATTTGGAGAAAGGACAGCGACAGAGAGAAAGGCTGAGAGAGGTCACAGAGCTCCTTAGATAAAGTCAGTAGAAGTCAGTATAGCAGGAAAAGGCTCATCGTATCGGTTGAGAAAGCAGACTTCAATGCATAGCTTTAGAGAGGAGCGTGGTCCATCCTATAGATCATGTTAAAGGGCAAAGTGAAGTGAAGTATAACTGTTACCATCCATCATAAGCCCAAAGCCCATTATAAAATGCAAGTCCGATTCCTCCAAACGACGATGTGCCATCGAACGTATTTGACAGATTCTCAGTGTTTCCTGCACACAAATACACAACAACACATACAGTATGTAATATTAATTGTTATTATTAAACGTTTCATCAAAAAAAAATGTAAGAGTTGTATATTTAAGACACTGGTAGTATAAGCAGACCCACCTCTTGCCAACATAATCATGCCAGCTACCACTATGATAAGAATGATGAAAAGTTTGGCGAGAGTCAAGAAGTTCTGCACGTAGTTCGCCAGTTTGACACTCAAACAGTTGATGGAGACGATCAAAACTGAGAAGACACAAGAAATTTAAGAATATACATGCAGAACAACGTTCGTACTTAGACATTTGAAATTAATTGCATATCTCAAAGAAGAGTTATTTCTATACTTTTATTACTTTAAAAATGTCCCTTCCCTTTTGACGTAGACGTGAACAATGTTATATAATATATATAATAATTCACAATTGTTAACTGTTGTAATGAAGTGGAGAATTAGTTATAGCATAACTAGTCAAAGCCGTCAGTGAACTATGTTGCCTCTTATGTCCCCGGACAAGCTAATTACAAACTGTAATGAAAATACAGAATATCATCCACCATGTGAGCTGTCTTTCTTTTAACTTTAAGTTTAGATCATTTTTTCATTCACATCTGCAAATTGAAAGTTTATTTAAAAAAATTTCACAAACTTTCTCATTTTACAGCTAAACAGTAATTACAAGATGTTTCTTAGAACATCTGAGGAGAGAAATAAGCATTACAGTAACAGAATATTGATTCATATTTGATCAGCGCTGCCTAGTTTGACCGTTTGATCGGAGTTCGCGAGTGATTGACAGCTGCTCAGAGACGGCAGGCTCCGACTCGGCTCTGATTGGTTGTTTTCCTCCGGTCTGTGAAACCTTGCAGATGCCGTTAGGAGCACCGGAGGACACAGAGGAACATGATTGTTTTCAGATTACCTGTCTCATGCACACTCATTCACAAGGATTAAAGTAAAACTTACTTATAGCTGCTGCTGACAGACACTTGAGGACAACAAGAGGAGGAGTACAGCCGGGGTAGAAAGGAGCGGAGGCATATTCTGCAAAGCTCAGAGTGATGATGGCTAAGGCCGAGGGCTTCAGCACCATGACAATGGTCCAGGAGAAAAGGTAGGCTGGGAGGGGACCGAAAGCCTCCATTAAATACGAGTACTCTCCTCCTGACTTGGTGATCATGGTGCCAAGTTCAGCATAGCACAGTGCTCCTGTGTAGCCACACATACAAACACACACAAACAGAGTGAAGAGGAGAGATGTAAAACAAACTCATTGGGGACTTTTATAATTGCCTCTGGTAGAAAAATCAAGGAAAGTTCAGAAGTTTCTCCTACAAAGAAACACTTGGTTCAAACAAACTCTCTGCATTCACCCTCAAAGCCAAATCCGTGTTAATAACTTTATCCCCAAGAATAATAATGCAACCCAAATGATAGAGAGTAGACTATAAGACCAAAGGTGATAGTTTATGTGAAATATTATACAACACATTTCACACAACTTGTTCATCAAGATCATAGTGACCTGAAAACTATGGCGACATAAAGTTATATTTTAATGTCATAAAGGTTCAAAGTCAAACAAACTGCAGCTCATAATGTTTTTATTACACAGATCTTTTCTGTGTGTTAGCAATGACTACGTACATAGTAATGTATGTTTTTGCTTTAGAATCAAGTAAATAATCCAATAAGAAGATGCCAAAAATATGACAAGAGCAATGTGTATAAGTGCTCTATGAATCTCGGAGCCAGTCTCTATATGGAGATATAGAAATCAAAGCATAGAGACAGACTGATCTCTGATGCTGATTACTGTAAAGTGATGTATTGGTTTGGATGTTGTTCTCACCCAGCGTGGCTAACACGCCGCACGCCGCCCAGATGAGGAGGCACGGTCCGACAGCTCCAGAGTACAGCAGGACAGATTTAGGAGAGATGAAGATGCCCGAGCCAATCATTGTCCCCACAATCAGACAGATGCCACTTATCAGACCAATCTGAGCACAAACATGAAGAAACAATGGCAGAGGTTCAACGCTCACAGTAGAACTTCTTGAACGCTGTAGGGAATGTGACATCACCGACAGCGAGTCCGCCATTTTTGGAGGGTAAAGGGTAAGAGTGCAATCCGCTAGCTGTTTACTGCAAGTGTCAAAAGCACTGCTGAACTAACACAAAACACCGCACAGTGAATAGATAATTAGATTAAATATGTAGCTAGCTAGTTTATCTTTGTCCGGATGGTTGTGTAGTTGGCATTTATTATATATTTATTTATATACCTACCCGTTTGTAAACTGGACATCGGCCTCCAAAGATTTACATTTTTTGAACGCCAAGACATTTTAGGCAAAAAGGTGATAATTAACTTTCATGAACTGAAAACACACTGTGAAAGGGTTAAAGTTGTAATATGAAAACACAGACAACAACCAGACCGGACAACGCCGTGGTAGCAACCTGTCAATCACAAGGTAGCCCCGCCCTAAAGCATCCCCTGCTTTATGGTCTATCTGACTCTAAATGGGACAATAATTTACTAAATGAACATCAAGCTGTATTGAAGAAGACTTGAAACTAGTGATTGAGACCATAAACTCATGTTTACAATGTTTACTGAGGTAATAAAATGATATCAGGAGGAGAGCACATCCTCAAGATCCCTCTAATCTAAATTACCAGATAGCCTGCATCTCCCACACAAAGCCAGCAATGTCTACTTTATTAGGTGAAGGCCAACCAAAGCTAAAAGGTGAATGAATGTTGGACATGTTGATGTGTGCCAAATAGATGTGCATGTACAATGTTGCAAACACAGCAGCAATGGTTTTCTTTTAAAGACATTCATGATCCCCAGAGGAGGAAGACAACTCCTGACTTTTCCTCTTGAGCCACCACGAGGCTGACGCTGTTGTTTTTTTTAGTAAAAAGTCTCAAGAACAACTAAATGGAAGAAGACTTGAAACTAGTGATTGAGACCATAAACTCATGTTTACAATGGTTACTGAGGTAATAAATCAAGTGAGATGTAGGCTCATTTTCTCATAGACTTCTATAATCAGACTTCTTTTTGCAACCAGAGGAGTCGCCCCCTGCTGGCTATTAGAAAGAATGAAGGTTTAAGGCACTTCTGCATTGGCTTCACTTCTCAGACCCGGAGGAAGATCCTAATGACTTTAGTGACCCACTAACTACTAATAATATTCCCACCAGTCTAACCAGTATTTTGTGTTTAGTACAAATGTTAGCATACTTAAACACAAAACTAAGATGGTAAACATTACCAAGCATGTTTGCATGTGCTGACATTAGCATTTAGCTTAAAGCACCACTGTGCAAAAGTCCAGCCTTACAGAGCTGCTCATATGGCTGCACTATGGTCATATTTTATCTGAGCACGCAAAAATGATTAATGACCAATATCAAGTGGTTATTTGCAACTGGAATGGATGCTTAGAAAGAATCCAGATTCATCCACAAGCAACATAGACATGCCATGGATTTTATCATCATTATTTTTCATCTCAACAAACCAGATGTGTCACCTTAAATACTCCTTTAGTAGAGTGAGGGGAAATTAGGTAGTGCTAATTTTTTAATTTGTCATAATAATTCTAAGTTATCCAGTGAAACTTATCCTTTCAGTCTCCGTAAATTCACATTAGGGCTTAGGG